>JAODAL010000192.1:0-317500 GCA_025379985.1 Phyllomedusa bahiana
TCTTCCCCGCACCACCATCGGGTGGTAATTATTAAAGTTATAACAAAATATTACCTACACCCAGAACTAAAAATTTAATGTAAAAAATATATATATACACAGCTATAACACAACGTTCTGAATATAAAACCACTAATAATGGTCATACATTTACCAAATAACACCACTACACAAACACAGAATCCCAAGACCAATATTACCAATTATTCCACTAAGACCAAATTCCACCACACCATGCCCACAGATTACCACCACATGGGGCGACATATATGAATTTTGGCGCTGATAGACCCAGTTCTAAGTTGCTTTAAGGTAGTATAGATTGCGCCAGAATGTATGAACCTGTTCTTCTGCAGGTCATACATACAGGCGCAGTCTAGTGCCAATACGACAACTCAGGCTCAGACAGACCACCTTTATCATGGTCTGGCTGTTCTAACTGTTCTGTCCCAAAGTTTTGTCGTCAAAGAATAATAAATGTGTCTACTTCTACTAATGTGGTGTGACGTGCCCCCAGAACACCCCAAAGTTTGGAGTACACCTGTTTATACATTTATAGAACTGGACTACTACAGCTTTTTGAGGCCAGAATTCTGGCGCAGCCCCATTCATACATGCCGCCCATAATGACTGAATAATACTACCACATATCATCACCACATAGCGTGACATGTATGAATGGGGCTGCCCCAGTTTTCTGGCGTTCTTTGAGCCAAAAAGAATGGCTGAACAGGCGCACTCCAAACTTTGGCGTGATAAGTGCCTTTGTAATGCACCAAAGATTTGGGGCATATCACACCATATTCATAGGATTTGACACATTTATGAATATGGGACGCCAAACCTAGGCGCATTAAAGTTAGAACAGCCAGACTAGACTAAAAGTGGTCTGCCTGAGCCAGACTTGTCGTATTGGCACTACACTATGCCTGTATGTATGACCAGGAGAAGAACAGGGTCATACATTCTGGTGCATTCTACACTGTCTTAAAGCTATTTAGAAGTGGTCTGTCAGTGCCAGGATTCATACATGTTGCCCATAGTGACTGAATAATACTACCATATATCATCACCACATAGCGACTGAATAAATTTACCACATATCATCACCACATAGTGACTACATAACGCCGCCACACCATTAACAATTAATCACAACCACATAATAATAATACACCTTAACATTACAGAATATAAACCTTTATACTATGACCAATAGTACTGCCATACAGTGGACATATAGTGGTAGATATCAACTGTATACAGGTGCTCTGAAAACATATAAGTTACTACAGTAAAGTTACATCCAGGGACTCACAGGAGACATCTTCTCTGATAAGTCGTTCTCTTCTCTGATGAGTCATTCCCTTCTCTGATGAATTATTATCTTTCCTTTTTCTTCAACCATGATGACGTCTCCCGGCCATGACTCATCCCTGAAGATTTTACCACACAAACATATTAGACTCCTTGCTTTTCCTGAATCTTCCTACTAATTCCCATCTCTGTACAAACTACTTATCTATAACACCTCCAATGGTTATAATGACCCCCTTGTGCCTCAAACAGTAAAAGGGCCCACAAACAGCTATGGTGCTCCTGTTTACCAAGTTTTAGTCTTCTTTTGCGTTCCCATACAGTAGGCAAGTAAACCCCCCAATACACTAGTTAGGCACATCCCCCATATTAGGTAGGCACATACAGTTGAAACCAGTTTACATACACTACATAAAAAGACACATACAAATGTTTTTCTCACTATCTGACATGAAATCAGAATAAATCTTACTCATTTTAGGTCAATTAGGATTACCAAAATTATTTATATTTGCCAAATAGCAGAATAATGAGAGACAATTTTTAAGGCATTTTTACTACTTCTTGTAAAGTCAAAAATTTACATACATTTCATTAGTATTTGGTAGCATTGCCCTTAAACTGTATGACTTGGGTCAAACATTTTGCCTATCCTTCCACAAGCTTCTCTCAATAGTCGGTAGGAATTCTGGCCCATTCCTGCTGACAGAACTGGTGTAACTGAGCCATGTTTGTAGGTTACCTTGCACTCCTGCCTTTTCAGCTTTGCCCATATATTTTCAATAGGATTGAGATCAGGGCTTTGTGATGGCCACTCCAAAACATGGACTTGGTTATACTTAAGCCACTTTGTAACCAGTTTGGCAGTATACTTCGGGTCATTGTCCATTTGGAAGAACGATTTCCGCCCAAGCTTTAACTTCCTGGCTGATGTCTTGAGATGTTTCTTCAGTATTGCCACATAATCTTCTTTCCTCATGATGCCATCTATTTTGTGAAGTGCACCAGTCCCTCCTACAGCAAAACAACAGCCACAACATGATGCTGCATCCACCATGTTTCAGTTGGGATAGTGTTCTTAGGCTTACAAGCTTCTCCCTTTTTCCTCCAAACATAACAATGGTCATTATGGCCAAAGAGTTCAATTTTAGTTCTGTCAGACCACAAGACATGTCTCCAAAAATTTAGCTCTTTGTTCTTGTATGCATTTGCATACATTAATCTGACTTTTATATGTTTCTTTTGGAGTAATGGCTTCTTCCTGGCAGAGTGGCCTTTCAGCCCATGCTGATACATTACTCGTTTCACTGTGGATAATGACACAATCTTACCAGCTTCTGCCAACATCTTCATAAGGTCTTTTGCTTTTGTTCTTGGGTTGATATGCACATGTCGAACAAAGGCATGTTCATCGCTGAGACACAGAACTTCTACCTGAGCGGTATGATTGCTGGACATTCCTATCTTGTTTGCACTTGCATATAATGGTTTGTACAGATGAACAAGGCAACATCAGGCAGGGCGGGGACAAGGCATTTTGGTGCCCTAGGCAAGTACAGCCAATGGCACCCCCCTCGCTCCCCAAATAATTGCACCCCCCACACTAATTCCTCTCACCCCTGCGCCAGGTCCTCTCGCCCCTGCACCTGGTCCTGTCACTAACTTTCTGGATATTCCACATAGATCCTGTCCATCCCCTCAGCAGTCACTGCACAATTACAAATTTGCTTTTTCAAAATGGCTCACCTCCATATGACAGTGAAATGCATTACAAATAACAGTCACCAAATAATCCACCTATACATGGAGCAAATCTACCAAATAATTGTTACTAAAAAAACACTCCTACAAAACCAAGACCCAAAACTATTACTACTTAAGGATCAAATAATCCTGCCAGACCCTGACTGAACGCAATCCCCACATGTGCCTATCAGCTGTACACAGGTTCTGAACACATATACCACCGCCATACAGTGACCAGATAGTGGTAGATACTAGTTGTATGTATGCTCAGCAGAAATATACGTGATTACACTGCAGTTACATTTAGTGACTTACAGAAGACGCCTTTTCTGATCAGCGTCATTCACTTTCCTTTTTCTTCTCCATCCGGTTCACACCCTTATGCTTTCTCCCGGCCAATACTCGTCCCTGCAGATTTGGACACAAATATTTTAGAATGCTCACATTTCCAGCAACTCCTTAATTATAGGTATATAAGTCCCCTCAGTTAGACAGGTATATTTGCCCCTTCAGATAGGAAGCTATGGTCCCTGCAGTTAGACAGGTATATAGATATGCCCTCTCAGTCAGGCAGGTATATATATATATGTATGTGTGTGTGTGTGTTTCCTCAGTCAGGCAGGTATATTGATATAAGGTCACTCTTAGGCAGGTGTATAGATATAGGGTCACTCTCAGGCAGGTATATAGGGGCTCTCAGGCAGGTATATAGCTAGGGGCACTCTCAGGCAGGTATATAGGGGCACTCTCAGGCAGGTATATAGCTAGGGGCACTCTCAGGCAGGTATATAGGGGCACTCTCAGGCAGGTATATAGCTAGGGGCACTCTCAGGCAGGTATATAGCTAGGGGCACTCTCAGGCAGGTATATAGGGGCACTCTCAGGCAGGTATATAGGGGCCCTCAGGCGGGTAAAAATAATAACATTAATACTCACCTTACCTGGTTCCTGGCTCCTCTTCAGGCCACGCCTCCAGCGCTGGGACGCTCCTCCGGCACACAGCCTGTGACAGACTGTGCGTCAGAGGAGAGGCAGCGTCGCGATGAGCTCACTTCACCGCAGCGCTGCCCAGCTGAGCTGCACGGGGCTGCGGCAATGTCTGCGGAGCAGGGAGTGCTTGCTCTCTGCACCGCAGAAGCCTTCAGCTGTTTGTGTGTCCAGTGGATGCACATACAGCTAAAGAGACCGCCGGTGCTTCAGGCCCACGGCAGCGGCTTGGAACCCGGCGAGGTTCGGGGCACTTGCCTGCGCCCCTTAGTGACAGGCAGAGGTAGGCGCCCTAGGCGATCGCCTACCTCTGCCTACCCGTCGTCCCAGCCCTGCCTTCAGGTATCTGGAAATTGTACCCAAGGATGATCCAGACTTGTTCAAGTCCACATTTATCTTTCCCATGATGTTACAAACAGATACAGTGTGTTTCTGGTGTGCATTTAAAATACATCCACAGGTGTGTCTCTAACTCAGAAGTTGCCAAGAAACCTATCAGAAGCTTCCAAAGACATGACATCATCATATGGGCTGTGCCAAATTGTTTAAAGGCATAGTAATCCTAGTGTATGTAAACTTTTGACTTTGCAGAAAGTGATAAAAATGCCTTTAAAAAATTCTCTCATTATTCTGGCATTTGTCAAATATAAATATTTTTGGTAATCCTAATTAACCTAAAACATGTAAGGTTTATTCTGATTTCATATCATATAGTGAGAAAAACATGCATATGTGTCTTTTTATACAGTGTATGCAAACTTCTGGTTTCAACTGTATATAAACCCACTTTTAGGTAAGTATGTAGGCTCCCTATTCGTAGGTATATAGGGTGCCTGCAGTTAGGTGTATAGATCCCCTGTAGGTAGTTATATAGACCCCGTAGGTAGATACATAGGCTGTCTGTAAATTAATATATGGGCCCCTGCAGGTACTTATCTAGGTCTCTTGTAGGTAGGAAGGCCCGCTGTACATAAATATATAGGTCCCTGTTAGAAGGTAGGACCTCTGTAGGTATCTTGCCACCTGTACATAAGTATATAGACCCCCTTTAGCTAGATATATAGGCCCCTGTAGGTAGTTATATAGACCCTTTGTAATTAATTATATAGGTCCCCTGTAGAGAAATATATTGGCCCCTGTGGGTAGGTAGACTTCCTGTAGGTATATATAGTCCCTTGTAGGCAGATATATATACCTCCTGTAGGTATATAGACCCATATAGGTAGTTAGACCCCCCTGTAGATAAATAGATACACCTGTATAGCTAGGTAGGCCCCCTGTTGACAGATCTATAGGCCCTCTGTAGGTATAGAGCCCCCTGTAGGTACGTTTAGACTCCTGCAGATAGATATAGACTCCTTGTAGGTAGGTAAATATATAGAGGCCCTGTAGGTAGGTAAATAGGCCTCCTGTATGTAGTTATATAGGTCTGCAGTAGGTAGTTATGTTGACCCGCTGTAGGTAGGTATATAGACCCCCTGTAGGTAGATCTCCTTTAGATAGTTATAGACCCTCTATAGGTAGGTAGTTAGGTATAGAGATCCCCTGAAGATAGATATGTAGTCCCTGTGAGTGTAAAAAGAAAAAATAAAGATACTTACCTCTCCCCATTCCCCTATTGAGCTGCTCATCACATCATCACACCACCTACGCCGAGATGCTGCTCCGGCATCTCCTATGCTAAAAGCTTTAGGCCTAGGCCTAACACTGTCTTACTTACTGCCATGGGCGATAGGCTTTGCCTGAGGCTCATAGTAGTCGCCAGCAACAGTTTTCAACTCTGCCCGTGCCCCACGGACATCTGGACGTCTTTAATTCCCTGGTTGGCCTGAGCTCTGTGGCATGTATGCACATCCTTGGGATGTGCATACATTCGAAAGCTGAAGGAATGTGTGTCATCCCGGCGCTCTCCGATGGGCCAAGCTGACACTCCTGACGGGTTCTGCACTCTGCTTTTGTCTATCTTTCTCTATGTGTTCCTTACTCTTTTTTGGTTACTTTCTTTTCATCTGTAAGTACTCTTATATCCAGGTCTGGTGTTCTGACCTCTGCAGCACCGCTGTATAATTGGCCTTTTATGCTGCAATTATCCCACTCTAACTGGAACAGCAACTATAACCACTAAACTCAATTGAAGTGAAATTTGATGGCAGGCTCTATGTAATCCTGCCACTCCCCTCCCCCCCCCCTTTTTTTTGTCTAGGGTGTCCTGACAATCCCCTGATTGTATAAGATATCAAATAAACATTCTCTACTGTCAATCACTGTATGTTGATAGAGTAAGTAGTACTTACATTTCCCTTTCACAGAGTTATTCTGCTATTAACTCTGCTTAAATCCTGCTTCAAATCATATAAAGTCTGTGATATATAGGGTTATATGATAGAGGGAGAGAAGCTGAGCTCTGTAATATATAACGTTATATGATAGAGGAGAGAAGCTGAGCTCTGTGATATATAGGGTTATATGATAGGGAAGAGAAGCTTAGCTCTGTGATATATAGGGTTTTTAAAAGTGAGCTCAGTTTTGGAAAAGGGGAAGGCCTGAGCTCTGTGATTATTATAGGGTAAATATGAATAGGGTGAAAGAAGCTTAGCTCTGTGATATATAGGGTTATATGATAGAGGAAAGAAGCTGAGCTCTGTGATATATAGGGTTATATGATAGACGAAAGAAGCTGAGCTCTGTGATATATAGGGTTATATGCAGAAGTTGAAGGTAATGTAGAAACAAAATACAAGAAGAACATCAAAGCGCACTCCTGGTGCGAGTAACGTATAGATAAGTGATCAAGATCATATCAACAGGAATCTCACCTTTAATAACAGGTGTGCAGGCGATCTAATTCTCCCAACTGACTTCCGTCAGGTATCGGACTTGATAAAAGAGGCTGCCGATCCCCACCTCCTCAATCGCAGGATACCGTACCGAAAAGTTCCTTGATGTAGAAAATATTTTTTTATGCTACCATTATAGTCAGATGGATGGAACAATTGGAGGTAGAAGGAAACAAGCGCTCTCACGAATGATCACTTGATTACGTTCGAAATAATTAAAACTATCCACATATTATTAGTAAACTAAGTCAGTCTAAAAAAAGTGTCTGTAAAAAAAAAATGGCAATGGATTTCGCCTGCACACATGGCCAGCTTCCTCAGGCTGTATAGACTTCACTGTGGTCATAGTGCTTTTAAGCGCGAGAGTTAATTACATCTGAGGTTGAAATAATAGAATGTTGCACAATCAATCTGAAACAATAATTTGCTGGTAAAATATTAAATAAACATTTAAACAAACCAAAACACTGTAGGTGTCACAATATAACAAATACATTAGAAACAATGAATACTAAACTGACCCGGAAGGTATAAACAAGCACCGCTGTGATGGAAAGCGATCTCCTCGGCATCAAAAAGCGCTCTGAAACAGCGCTGGAAACGGCATATCTGACACTAGCTTGTGCTGTCCTCAGGAAGGGGGTATAAACTATGTGACTATGTGCCATAAATGAAAAAACTTTGAGATTCTTAGTTCACATGTTTTTGATCAAAAAATGCTTAAGCCACCCACGAACTTATAACGTGATCTCAGGTCGGGTGGTCCTACGCTATCTTTACCTCTCAATAGAGCCAAATTCAGGCCTCTCATCGGGTCAACCGACCTCCATTATCCAGAGAGAAAGAAATAAAAAAAAAACACCATCCTTGCAGGCTGCACTCATATAACAGCCTGTGAAAATGGGTGGGGTGCAGAAAACCAAAATGGAGGCATCTCTTCCTCCCTATATAGATTAAAAGCAATATATGCCAAATACAACGTATAGTTCTGCACAAAAAAAACATTTCTGAAAAAACACAATGTGAACCTGGGTGCCACTGGCAGGGTTGCGGCATATATATATATATATATATATATATATATTATAGATATATATATATAGATATATATATATATTAAAAAAAAACACGCACACCATTACCAGTGGCACACAACTGCAAAAAGGGCAATACATTACATGGAAATCCCTAAAGAAGCATTTATGCTATCTATCATACATGAAAAAACTTTGAGATTCTTAGTTCACATGTTTTTTGATCAAAAAATGCTTAAGCCACCCACGAACTTACAACGTGATCTCAGGTCGGGTGGTCCTACGCTATCTTTACCTCTCAATAGAGCCAAATTCATGCCTCTCATCGGGTCAACCGACCTCCATTATCCAAAGAGAAAGAAATAAAAAAAACACCAACCTTGCAAGCTGCACTCATATAACAGCCTGTGAAAATGAGTGGGGTGCAGAAAACCAAAATGGAGGCATCTCTTCCTCCATAAACCACACCACATATATAATGAAACACAAGGTTTGGCCCCTTGAAGGCTATAGCTAATCTGTGGCATACATCTGAATACCTTTATAATGGCTTTTAGACACATCTGCTCAGCATTGACTAGTTTATACAAGGGAATACAAACTAAAGGGGTTCATATCATGTTATTGTCCTAAATGTAGCATGCACATTGAGGAAACTCCCAACGTACACTGTGAAAGTCTCTATAGGGGTTCACTGTCAGAAAAGAGCCAAGAGTGATCTTTTTGTCTCTGTCAGACCAGCATACATTAATATACCACAAACATGGAAATAGCTTAAAAGACTACACTATTCCATCTGACAGGATACTTCTAAAAAGGATACCTTATAAGCATTTGTGGCTGATGCCACTGTATCCGCCATTATTCGTTTAAAGGATATGTCATGAGCTTTTCAATAGCTCTTCATGACATATCCCATAAATGGATGCCATTATTCCCAATGGGTGACAGGCCTGTTAATCGGATGCCTAACAGTGGCATCCATCACTTGTAGACCATAATGGCATCCATATAATGGATCATAAAATATCTCACTATGTATCCTTAAAACAGATCCCGTATTGGTCTATAAGTGACAGATGGCATCCATCAAAGTCTCTGTTTAACATATACATTAGGAGCATCTCCCTGTGTATATGATAGAAGGAGGCAAAATATATCATTGTTATTGTTCCACCGCCATTGTTTCTAATTCTATTGTTATTACTGTTGCCAATACAATTGCTTTAACAATCCCCTGACATAATCCTGTGGTTAGCCCAACCAGCAATCATAGGGTTAACTGCTGGAATGCGCGTCTTGGACAGATATGGCTGAAATACTTGGCAGGTAGGTACGGAACTGTAACAATACCTACTTTGTTTAACGATACATAGCAAATATATGATTATGTCACAATAGGAGCGGATAAGATTTAGATAAAGCTTTGAAACTGTACACTACAAAAAGTAAATGATCTTCATTCGCTTACATACTTCATCAAAAATCTCCTCTTAGCCGTTCAGATGCTAAGAAAAAGCAAAACACAATGTTTATAACTAATGGTAGATAAAATCTGTCAGACTAAAGTAAGGGAAAACTCATTACAGATAAGCCTGGCCGCCACTTCCAGCACAACACATTTCCAAGATTACCGTATTATTTAAACACAGCACTAACAAATATATTTAGGGTTGAAATTTCCTTCTGGTCTTTTGCCCACACAGAAGACACAGTCTGTCCAGCCCATAGCAAGAAGGTAGGGGTCACTAATAATGTTGAAACCCCATTTATCACAGCACAAGACAGTGCCGAAATCACGACATATAAGGCCTCACCCATTGATGTATTAATTAGACTTGTATTGTTATTCAAAGGGTTTTCTCATGGCGCGAAATCAGCTGCGTTGACTGCTCGCAGCTAGATGGAATCCGGTTATGCATGTGAATGAGGAGGACAGCGCTATCGACCGTCCTCCTCATTCATTTCTATGGCAGTTCCATGTATAGACGAGTGTTTGCTTCTGCTATGTTCGTAAGCTCTCATAAAAGTGAATGAGGATGACCACTAGCGCCGTCCTTCTCATAAACATGCATGACCGGAATCCAACTAGCTGCGAACGGCCAGCAAAGCTCATCTTATGTTGTGAGAAGACCCCTTTAAAGCCATGAAATGAAGACTGTCCTCTTCATCATTTCTAGGCAGTTCCATTTATAGACGAGTGTTTGCTTCTGCTATGTTCGGAAGCTCTCATAAAAATGGATCTTATGTTGTGAGAAGACCCCTTTAAAGCCATGGAATGAAATGATAACTGTTGGGATATATGTACTGACTATACAGAGAACAATATGAGTTTGGGAACAAGAAAGGTCAAGGATATTTGACTTTATAGCATCTTTATATTCTTGTAAGATAAGCAGTGCCACTGTTGCATCGTAGATACTTATTTCAGCACTGAAAGGACTTGCATGTTCAGCCCAAATTTGTGCATTTACTGGAATATAGAAATGATTGTCAACAGCTATCTCAAGTGTATGACCAACTACAGTTAAAGGGTTTTTCTCACCATGCAGTTTCACAGCCACAGCCAGTTTTAGGGTATGTTCACGCAATGTAATTGGGGCACGCATTTCGCCACGTTTTCACTTTTTACAGGGCAAAATACGCGCCGCAATTATGGAAATTTATAGCTCTCCTAGAGAGCTATGAATTACGCCTTGTCTCCCCGGGCGTACAATACTATCGTATCGTACGCCCGGGGAGAGAAGGGACATGTCAATTGTTCTCGGCGCTTTCGCAACGCTGACAATGTATGTCAATCAGCGTGTGCTTCCAAAACATCCGGCGTATTGCGGCGCATACAGTATGCTCCCCAATATGCCATGTGAACATACCCTTAGACTCACACATCCTGTTCAGGCAGTGAGCGGGTCTATAGCAGTTATTGACACATCAGTTCTGCTGTTCCCAGCTATGCCTGTTTAACTGACAATGAGATTTATAAAGTATATAACACCAGGCTGCAGGGCTCTAAAGGGTGTTTACTCAACTTAATGAGAAGCTTACAAAGATACTAGAGATAAGACTGCAGGAGGTGACTGCCATGCATAGAATGAGTGAAGGACAGCAGCTTGGAGAATTTAGAAATAAGAGAGCAGGGAGAGGTGGGGGAGAGAGAGATGGTCGTAACCATAGCAACTTGTGTACTGTAACAGGAGATAAAATCTTCTTGACCTCCTAGCCAAAGAAAAGTCAACAAAGCAAAGTATTTAGAAAAAGTCTTAAATTACCTCTTCCTTCATGTTAAAAACTAATCATTGTAGTGAGAAACCCCTTTAATAATGAGAAAAGTAGACCCTATGAGATAGACTGATAGATATCAGATAGGAAAAGACATTAGTAATATATGATTAAAAACTATAAACTATCTTGAAAATCTTGTATATATTTTGAATTATAGTAATATATAGGATATTAATACCAGTTTTAAGAAAAGCAAGTGAACCTTTTAGATTTACATGTATTTCTGTATTAGTTAGTGATACAGCCTCTCAAGTTCATGCCTGTGTTGGATATGTCTCTGTCACAGATTCAAAATGACAAAATAAATAGTGATGCATGCTGCACTGTTTTTTTATTAAAACATTGGATACCGTAAAGGAAACCTAATGGACTGCACTGTAGTCAGTGGTGCCTGTCATGAAACAGATCTGGTTCCACCTGTGATAGAGGTTCTGAACAGAACCTTTGACATACTAAAGATATGAACCAGGTCTAACATGTTTCCTTATAATTGTGACTGAGATAAAAATTAAACACTATGGGGGACATGTATGAAACTGTCTAGGTCGAAAACTTTCTTGGTTGCCCACAGCAACAAATCAGAGCTCCCCTTTTATTTTTTCAGAGCCCTATATGAAATGAAAGTGGGGCTTTGACTGGTTGCTATGGGCAACAAAGTCTTAGACCTAAAGAGTTTTCATACAAAAGGCCCTATATATTAATAGCACACAAATAGATGTACTGTCCATGGCTTTTATTGAGCAGATTGAGTAAACATCTAGAGGGACATGTATGAAAACTGTCTCGGTCTAAGACGGTCTTTGTTGCCCATAGCAACCAATCAGAGCTCCTCTTTAATTTCATATAGTGCTCTGAAAAAATTAAAGGGGCGCTCTGATTAGTTGCTATGGGCAACAAGGAAAGTCTTAGACCTAGCCAGTTTAATACAAAGAGCAGGGGAAAAAAGTCAGTGAAATTGTGTGCTAAAGACTTCTCCAAGAGAAAATTGGCAAAAGGTTTCGTACATTCAGGAAATGAGACTGGAAGTTTTGGTGTTGTGGGTGCTTTTCTTGTTAAATAAAGGCACACAAAGTCCACACATACAAAGACACACATATAAACTTGAAATGCTACAAGGTAGCGCTGAAGACCTGAGTGTACATTACATTTACAAATGGAGATGATTCAGTATTGTTGCTACTTTCCCTCTGAGTGGAGGTCGTGTTAAGATCACGCCAGTACAATAGACAATCCTGATAGAAGTGAGAACATACCCTGAGATAACAGCCAGACCTACAGATGGCTCTATTAGGCCTTGTGTACACTGCCCTGGTTTTTCGTCTGATTTTTAAGTGGATTCAGTATTTAAAATCTGCAAATATCCGACTGTAACCAGTGACCACCAAAGAAAATCCGAGCTGTAGTTTACTTAGTATGAATTTTCTATTGTCGAATATAAACTGCTGGTTTATAGAACATGTTCTATAATCCGGTGTATTACGTCAGATTCTAGTACAGTTCTATGTACTGGGTCGTCCGAAATCCAAAAACCAACAGCTATTTTGGCGCAAACCTGCACTAAAAACCGTGGTACAACGATGTTAAAATACCGCCAGGTTTCCAACACCATTTTAACATTGCCGTGTGGATGTAGCCTTAACTGCAAAAACTCTGCTTAGTGTAACCTATTAGAAAACCACTGGAAAAAAATGAAGCTTCTAGCAGAACACCATAAAGAAAGCCAATGCAGCCTATTTCAAGTGGGGTTGACACCACCTGGATGTTCCACAATGCTTGTGGGAAATAGTTCTATGAACAGATAAAACTGAAGTATAACTAAATGCACAAATGCATAATGTCATATTTGGAGGAAAAGAACACTGCATGGTGTGGGGTGCATTATGATTTGGTCTGGGTGCTTTGTGATCATTGTGGTAAAAATGAATTCAAAGATGTATCAAAACATTTTACAGGAAATTGTAAGGTCAGGAATCTATGATCGTAAGCTGAAAAGACTGTTGGGTGATGCAACAAGACAATGACCAAGAACACAATCAAGAACGGCTGAAAAATAAAGATTTGTATTTTGAAATCACCAAGTTAGATTCCTGAATTTAAAGGGCTCATCCACATTTCATTAAAAAATTAGGATTCTGGTGGGCTTCGATAATAAAAAAAAAAAAAACTTATACTCACCTCTCCTCTCACCTCAGATCCAGTGATGATGCTGTCCTCACTCTCCGCCGGCCTACTGTTTTTTCCCAGTCTTCTTTCAAATAGGACCGATGATGCAGCAGTCACTTGCCACTGCCCGACGTCACCATTTGGAGCTGTTCACTTACAAACAGTGGTACATGACTGCTGCAGCAAATGAGCAGCTACAGTGGTGATATCCTGTTTAGACAAAAAATGGAAAAAAACAGAAGACCAACGGTGAGAGGATGGCGGATCATTAGATTCGAGTTGAGTTGTGGTGAGAACTCTGACAGCAACTCTCCTTTTGAGCCTAGTGGTGGAATTTGACCTTTACTCTGTCAGCTGTTACCATCCAGCACAACAACAGTTAACTTCTGTCTCTCAGTATTCCCTCAGCAGCAATTCATCACCTGCCTGGCTGAGCTATAAAACCCAGGTACTACCTCCAGTCTGACCCTGAGTACCTGATGTGCAAGCAAGGGCCCATTGCAATAAGGCTCATGCCTTCTGAGTTCCGGAATACTTGTGACCCTAGTTCCATGTTTGTTGTCTGCTTGGTTTTGACCCCTGCCCGTTTCCTTGTTATGATCCTATTTCAGCCCACGTTTGAATGCTTTAGTTCTTGTCTGCTGTTGTCCTTGTCCTGCCTGCTGGTTGCTGTGCTATTTCCAGGTGTCCGTCTAGTGGTAAAAGTCTGCTGTTTCTTCATTGTTCCTGTTGTCATGCATGCTGGTACAAGTCTGCTGTTCCTTCACAGTTCCTGCCATCACACCTGCTGATAAAAGTTGCTTGACCTCCACAGTTTCTGTTGTCACTCCTCCTGTTCCAAGTCTGCTGTTCCTCTTGTTTTCCTCCTGTCACTTGTGTTGGTACAATTCTGCTGTTCCTCCGTTGTTCTTGCTGTCACGCCTACTGGTACAAGTCTCCTGTTTCTACAGTGTTCTTGCTGTCACACTTACTGGTACAAGTCTGCTGTTCCTCCATTGTTCCTGCTGTCATGTCTGCTGATCCAAGTCTGCTGTTTCTCTGGTGTTCCTGATGTCACTCATGCTAGTCAAGGTCTGCTGTTCCTCGGGTGTTACTGTTGTCACGACTGCTTTTCCAAGTCTGCTGTTTCTCTGGTGTTCCTGCTGCCATGCCTTCTGGTCCAAGTCTGCTGTTTCTCCATGGCTCCTGCTGTCACACTTGCTGGTCCAAGTCTGCTGTTCCTCCACAGTTCCTGTTGTCACGCCTGCTAGTACAAGTCTTCTGAGTCTTCATTGTTCTTGTGGTCACGTATGTTTGTCTGGACTCTATTGTTCCAATGTCTTCCATCCCGGTGTCTTGATCTTGCTCCTCACTTCCTTGACAATGTCTGGACAGACAACTGCTATCTGCGATTCTAAGGCTAGGTCTATACAGAAAATGTCAAAATGCCATCCAAATTTGCTGGACCGCGGTTTATGCAAAAGCCGCGGTCGGTTTTTGGATTTGCCATTAGCCCTGTACAATTAAATTTATGTGAATCCGACAGAAATCCAGCACAATCCTGCGAAATAAACAGACAGTAAAACTCCGTGCTATGTAGACTACAACACAGATTTTTTATTGCTCTCTATGCAGCATCCGATACCGTCGGATTTTCAGCGGATTTAAAATACTGAATCCGAAGAAAATCCCATGGTAAACCCGTGCTGTGTAGACCTAACCTAAGGATCCACTTTCCCCTTCCATAGAAGAGGTTTCAGGGACTGTCTTGTATACCCTGTATTTGCTTGTTTTCCTGCAATAAAATCCTTTGAAACGTGACACCCCTCTGGTGGCAGCTTATCTGTGAGAACAAAGAATCAGGCATGTTGATCCTTCTTTCCCCTGAAAACTGCCATCAAAGGAAATCTGGGACATTCCCATACACAGTAGATTTTCGGTCAGTCCTGCAGAAAGGTTTAGTCAACATCCAGCTAGTGTGCATGAGCACCATTACATAGATTCAAGGGAATATTCTGATTTTTTTTTTTTAAATATTGTATTTACATTTAATATCTTTCTAATTTAACACTGAACGTGATCTTTCTAAAAGGAAAGCATGAGGACATCCGTATGTGCAGAAAGGAAGGAGTACAGTGGTGGAGGTAGGATGATAGAAGACTGCTGTTAGATGGAGAAGAGCATTCATCATAACTGTCAGTCTTAGTGGGGACTGAAAAAAATGGGCATGGATGATGATGAGAGTAAAAAACCCACAGACGGGAAGGGGGTAAATAAGATATGACAGAGGTGGAGAGCAGGTAATAATAAAATAGGAGGGAGTATGAAGAGAAATAAAGAAGTGAGAAGGAAGAATCAAAGACCAGAGTGAGAAAAGGATGAAATAAATGACAAAGAACTGGGAGAAGAAAGCACATAACAAGGAGCTATGAGCTTGTCTAAAAGGCATTGTAGCAAGGGTGCATAAGACATAAAATATGAGAAGCAGGAAATAAATGAATAAACAAATAGGTGCAGAGAACGTGTAGATATAGCAGTGCTGAGCTTGTCTAATACGGCAGAGCTGAGTTTTTGCTCAGCAGCACTCATGATCCTACACAAATACCTACACGATTATCCTGAGCTTTAGAGCCTTATCAAAATACACAAACATTGTAGTCTCAAGGGGTTAATCGACAAATCCAGCTTTACTTCATCTATGTCTAGAGGAACAAATGTGGGTGGAAAGGAAACAGAATAAAGGGAAATATAAAATCTGGAGCAGATGTATCATATGCAGAGGATATACGTTCAGGGAATGTGGTGGATATGAGCCCTATCAGGACCAGGGCATAGATGAATGAAGCAGCAAAGAGGCAATGAGCAGGGCAGATTATAGGAGGAGATGGATGAGACATGCGGGGACACAGAGAGGAACAGCAGCCAGCACATACAGAACATTGCAGAGATAGATAAGACAAGAAGAGGATCTGGAAGGAAGAAGCAGCAAATAGATATTGCACATAGCAGAAATAGATGAGAAGCAGCAGAGGAGGGAGAAGCAGGTGACAGGGGACAGTGAGAGCCTCTGATTAGCTCCTACTTCTTATCTTTCATGGAGAAGGGTGTGAGATGAGCTCTGTGTCTGGGGAGATGACAGTGATCCATTCACACAGCCACCAACCAGTGAAGGAGCCTGCATCCCTTCACCTCTCCCCATGCTCATCTCCATCGCTTACCTTCTGTCACAATGCATGGGCATCTAAAGCTACACACAGACATATACATCTAGAAAATAGCACATGTAGAAAGTACATCCAGGGTTCTGTAATCTCTGCCAAAATTGCTTGATACACTGCAATAAAATCACACCATATGTGAAATATGTCATTGCTTGCTGTTGCACCCCCAGATCTGGGGTTGGTTGACAGATGGTGGGGCTGTCAGGCTGCTAACTTTAAAAGCTTTATAATGCTGCCGGAAAAGCATCACAGGGTTTCTTTGGCTGCTTCTTGATGAGAGGAGAGGCAATTGCAGCACAGACCCTTTAAGAGCAGGCTTCTATCAAGGGCAAAATTGACAAAACCATTGCGGACTTCTGTACTTTCAATGAGACTAAAAAAGGAATAAATTCCTCATAGACACTGAGGACTCTTTAAGCAACTGCTTCTACACGTGGTAAGACCAACTTCCTACTAGGCAAAGAGGCAATACCTACCACCCATATCGCCAGCGACACTCCTCAAGGTCACGCAGCAATTGGTCCACCGCCTCTAGGAGAAGTCCGAGTTGCATCCAGACACCACCATACCTACTGTGGAGCATGGGGGTAGCAACATCATCCTTTGAGGCCGTTTCCCTGCAAAGGGACCAGGACGACTGATCTGTGTACATGAAAGAATGAATGGGGCCATGTATCGTGAGATTTTGAGTGCAAACCTCCTTCCATCAGCAAAGGCATTGAAGATGAAACGTGGCTGGGTCTATCAGCATGATAGTGATCCCAAGCACACCGCCAGGGCAACGAAGGAGTGGCTTCATAAGAAGTCCTGGAGTGGCCTAGCCAGTTTTCAGATCTCAACCCCATAGAAAACCTTTGGAGGGAGTTGAAAGTCTATGTTGCCCAGCGACAGCTCCAAAATATCACTGCTCTAGAGGAGATCTGCATAGAGGAATGGGCCAACATACCAGCCACAGTGTGTGCCAACCTTGTGAAGACTTATAGAAAACGGTTGACCTCTGTCATTGCCAACAAAGGATATATAACAAAGTATTGAGATGAACTGTTATTGACCAAAAATTTATTTTCCACCATAATTTGTAAATAAATTCTTTCCAAATCAGACAATGTGATTTTTGTTGAGGTCAACCTCTGATGTCAATTACAGGCCTCTCTTATCTTTTTAAGTGGGAGAACTTGCATAATTGGTGGCTGACAAAATACTTATTTTCCCCACTGTATATTCTACTACAAATCCCTAAAAATCCACAAAAACTCCCAGGCAGACCTATCGTAGCCTCTACTGATTCTATTTTATCTCCACTCTCCATCCTACTTGAAAAAATACTAATAGTCCTTATTCATACTATATGTTCTTTTCTCTTAGACTATAGCCAGTTTCTCAATAATATTGAGTTACTTACCCCCATTCCTCCAGACAGCAGCCTTGTAACATGGGACATTACAAGTCTCTACACCTCCATTGAACATCAGAAAGGGATTAATGCTATGAGAAGATTTAATGATATCCATAGTTTTGACCATAATACTATGTACTTCTGCCTAGATCTTGTGGAAACTATTCTCACCTAGAATTTTGTCCTCTTTGGTGATAAATATTATCTCCAGTCCCGTGGCACTGCCATGGGCAGCAACAAAGCCCTCCCTCCTTCCATGCCAATATATACATGTCCATCTTCGGAATGGCCATAAATACAAGAACCCTCTATTCCTATAATATGCCATCAGGTGGCTGTATCATATCGACAACATATTTTGTATTAGGACCGGATCCTTGGAGACTTTTCTTACTTCCTAATCTGTTAACTAGCAAGGGAAAGGTTTTTAGAATCCATAAAGAGTTTTCTTGATACTCTCATTAAAAAAAAGACCCAACAGGACTTAACTTCAAAACCTTTACACTAAAAAAACCCAACGAATTTGTTTAATCCATTAGTCCAGCAATCACCCTCTCAACATAAAATTCTCTATAATGCTCCCAGTTCAGTCGGATTAACCAAACCAGAACCCCACAACTATGCCCGGTTTTTACAGGATATGGCCAACCATTTCTCACAAAGAGGATAACCCTTACAACTCCTGACTAACAGAGCCCCCCCGGAAAAACCCCTTCCATTTCCGGGGGGGAATTTAAAACCCTTTCCCCCCTTTTTTCCAGTATTTACCAAAATTCCCACCCCCCCCCAAAACCATTCCCCCAAACTCCCCTTCAGTTCAAAAATAAACCAGATAATCAAAAGACATTGACCTCTCCTCTCAAAGTCATGTCCCAATATTGCTGAATTTCAAAATCTTTAAAAGGGATCGAATCCTTTGAGACAATCTTATCTCAGCCGATGTCCTAACTTTCCTTAATGACAAACAAGGGAAAATCCCGCTACAATGTGCACATTGTTCCTCGCCATCAGGGAAAACATTTTCCCAATCAAAGAACTTTTCACTTCTAAATCTAATTTCGTCATTTACCTTATTAACTGCCTGTGTGGTTTGGGCTACGACGGACAAACATCCCAACAAGTAGAAGATCGAATATCCAAACACATCTGATCTCCCATCAGATATAAAGAGTCGCTAGCAACTCTCGCTCACTTTCACCAATGCGGACACCGTATTTCCCAGGTCACCGACCATTTTTTTTCCCCGCCCGCAGAGGGAGGAAATCGAGGTGCAATGCTACGAAAGCGGAAATGTACTGGATACACACCTTGAGGAGCCCGGGGGCTGAATACGTTATTAAAAGGGCTTTCTATCTCTGTACCTTATTCCTGTAACATGGTGTTTCGGGGAATTTTCGCTTTTGACCAATTTTTTTAAATCTCGATTTTTGCTTCTTCTTCCCCAGACTAGGTGGCCTTGAGCATTTCTGTGCCTTAGGATGGGGGGGAGCCCTTTCTACCCCTTTCTTCTCTCCACTGCATCATCTCGTCTTTTTCCTTTAGTTGCTTGCCTCCACTTCCGTTCCAACCCTGTATTGTCTCCGCGTCGTCTCGCCTTCTATCCCTCCTCTTTTTCCATAGACTGTTCCTTTCCTTCTATTTTTCCATTCTTCCTAGTTTCCTTTCTCCTATTTTCCTTCTATATTTTCTATATTTTTTTCCTATCCTCTCTTACTTTCCTCTATCTTCCTTTCTCTTATTCCCCCTCTATTGTCCTAGTTACGTCTCTATTCTGTATACTCCCTCTAAATATACACCTCCTCCTCCTCTTCTTCATTATCACTTCTTCTCCTTTCTTTTACTCCTCAAATCTTAGGGCTTTGTCCCCTTTTGGGCATATTACTTTTTTCCTCCCACTCATACATGTTTTTATGCTACATCCCCCTCCAAACCCAAAATCCTCCTGGTTCCCTCCTATCTTTTCCATGTCCACCCCTGCTGCTCCGCTCTGCCTCGCCATGCTGCCTGCTTGTTCTCCTTTCATCCCTCACCTCTGTTTAGCCGCTGTCGTCTGTTCCTTTCCTAACCCGGAATTTCTCCGGTCCCCTTCCTTTTTTTTACGCTTCCCTCTGCTCCTGGAACTTGCTCCGGTCCCCTGTCCTGTTCCGCCCCTGGGCCGTGTGTGCCCCTGGCCCCCCCACTGCCGGCTGCTCTGCTCACTTGCAGCGTGCGCTCTGTCCCCGCAGGTATCTGCTGCCCTGCTCTATGTGTGTAACGTCCTCTCTGCCCCCGGCGCCTCTTGTAGGGTCCTCTGGCTCCACTGCTGCCTGTGTCCCTCCATTCCCTCCATAGACCCTCATGTCCTGTCTCCTCTTTGTGCTGCTTCATTCTTCTTTTGCTCTGTTCTCCTCTTTAGCACACACCCCCATGCCCTGTCCCCTCTATTTGTTCTGCCCTCCTTCCTCTGTACTTCTACCACCTCCATTTATTACTGTAGTTCCAGAAGAAAACCTTCCATTGTGCACATGCTGACTGTTATCCTTTATTCCTTTAGGCGTTTAGCTGAACCCTTTTTATAGATGGAATGGCGCCCACTCCTAAATTTTTTCCAGTGCGGAGCAGATGAAGTATCGCGCTGCACCGTATAACCTTCCATAGATGTCAATGCATGGAGCTGCCTGTGCTCTGCCCCTTTAAGAGTGTCGGCGGCGCGCGTGTGCTAGACGCCCAGTGTCGGTGCGCGCCCCCGAGCTCCCTCTCCCTCTGAGCTTTAAAGTCTCCGGCTGGAGCAGCTCACATGTTACTTCCTGTATGGGAGAATGGAAAGCGGCCAGCCCCGGTGTGATCAGCCAGGAGGAGCGGAGCCCAGCCTGGACTAAGGAGCCCGGGAGCCTGGAGCACTAGAGACCCCCTCCCCGGCGGGAGCCCGGACTACAGGAGACCCCGCCAAGCCTGGGACCTGCTGGCTGCATGCATGAGATCCAGCGCTCTCCCCGGCTCTCCCAGTAACCAGACCCCCGGCGCCCTCCTCGTCTCTACTACTACTTTTTTGGTTGGAGGAGAATCAGTCAACAAGTTGCCTCAGTTCTCAATGTGCATGTTGTCATGCGGAGACTACTGCAGCCGTGCTGGTGGATCTTGTTCCTGAAAATCTCCACGTCTGTGCTGCACTATGTCCTGTGCTACCCCGGTAAGTGCTTCCCCTGGAGCCTGGCTGACTGGCGCTGTGCACACCAATGCTGCCCCTCTGCCCCTCTGCCCCCTTCCCCTTGGGCCCCTGCTGCCCTTTGCTCCCCTTGTGCCTCCTTCCCGATGCCTAGTAATTTACTTCTAGCTTGTAGTGCCCACGCCTTAACCCCTATGCCAGATTCCATTGGACGCCCTAATACAGGAAACATTCATTGTGTATCTATATATACTGTGTGTGTGAGTGTGTATATACATATATATATATGTCTCTCCTGGCTCGTCTACAGCCTCCATCCCGGTTCTATAGACTCCCCATCTCTTCCCATTATCTGTCACTGTCCCTTATTTGGCTCACTACCCAGGGATGTGACATTGTAACCAAATGTGTTTTCCCAATACAACCATATGATAAACCTTCAGTATTGTGATCCCCAATCTCAGTGTTGTGCATGACTCCATGCCGCCTGCACTGTGCCCAGCACCAGGGCACTGCACTTCTGACAATTGGGGATGCGTCTGGGGTATGGAATATTCTGTGCCCATGCAGCGCCTGCTCTTGCCCCGGTATTCCGGGCATGGCACAGTCTTTGTAGTACATTTCTATAGGACTATATAAGAGCCACATGCGTTGCACTGAAGTTCCCATGCGATGCCCCTTGCAGGGATCACTCCTCTAGGACAGTGCCAGCATTGTGTGGCTGAGAGGTGCATTTGTTGCAGCTAAATCTCCTTTCTTTCTTAGAGGTGACTTCCAGGCTTCAGCAGTGCCATGCAGGAAATACTGAACAGATCCCTTGTAGGATTTTTGTCTAACCCCAACCCCCCTTCCTTTCCCTCTCTCCTTCCTCCCCCTTTCCATGGAAGGATCAGCAATCCACTATGTGGCTGCTTTTTGGTGCAGAGTGGGATCCATAGAATAGAGAGGTGTGATACGCTCTCCTATAGTTCAGTGGGTACAGGAGATGGCGGCTATGCCTGATGCCCACCAAACCTATTAACACTTTCTGGATCTGATTCCTCTTACTGTAAAGTTCCTATATGAATAGGCAGAGAGCCAAGCCTTGAGCGGCTCCTGTGACCCACATGGTATCCTCATGGCTGCATGTTCTTAAGTGATTGCCCCCATGAGTCTTTTATACACTGGGTGAGGTGTACAATTCTTGCCCTTATTGACTTGGCATTGAATGATGTAGCTAGAGCGGTAAAAAGCTCTGCTCGCTGTATGTATCTTCATACAATTAGACGGGTCAGACACCGAACTTGCATTATTTACTGATGATAAATGAGAAGATTTAGGGCCATTACTTCTAGGAAAGACCTTTAAAATGCAATATTTTAGCAATTGGAGGTCACTTAAGCATCTTTATTTTGTGTGTAATGACTATTTGATACCAGAGGGGCGCTGCTGAGCTATTCTTTGCTTAGGTTATTAAAACACATATTTCCCATATAAGAAGCTGTAATATTACACATAGCCTGGTACAAGACATCCTGAAGCTTACAGTAGTAGCCTTGCAATTAATACCCACACCCAATACTTTCCATGTATCACTTTGTGTGCAATAAAGTTTGCTTATTTTGTGTAGATCAATGAATAGTCTCTGTATACGGGTGTGAAAACCAACCTGCCAGGCTTGTGACCCGGAGACTGGGTTGTGGTTTGATTTTGGATGGGAATATGATTTGGGTTGTTTTGTTCGCTTTCATTTTTCTTTGCATTCGTGATTTAATATTTCTATGGTAAATTTATGGCTTTCCATTGAGATTGGTTGTGATCTGTCCTCGTATCGATCCCTGCTCTTGTAAAGTCTAGTAGTGCAGAGCGTCCTGCGCAGTTTTGCCTCTGATTGTGTTCTTCTCCGTATGTGCTCGTTTTTCTGGTTCTATAATGCTCCTAACGAGTTCTCTCGCAGTATGGCTTTGACTACATGAGAGAGACTTTACCACTGACCTCCCTGCGACCGATCCTTGGATTTAGTATTGGACGCCTCTCTGTGTAAAGATTTTCAAAGTCAAATCGGAAGACTTCTTTGTGTCCTGACATCCAAGTGTTGTCTTGAGTGAGATGATCTACATAGAAGTGGGGTGGTCGTTCTTAGAGCTGAAACATTTATCTCTCTATTGATTTATTCTCTATTTCAGCGAGTTGAGTGATGTCCTTCCCGGTGGCTCTGATATTGTACAGTAATTACATCTCGGAGGGTCTCTTTGGGAGCACTTGAGGGAAGACAAGGAGTGATACAGGCTTAATGTGACAGTCCTGCAAGAAGGTCTGATTTAAGCCCCTCTTCTGGATTATGTGGATTGCACATGTTTATCTTTGGATTGTCAGATTTATTCAGTCCTGATATTTAGAGATGTGACCTCAAGGTCACGTAGTCTTGTTGTCACTATGTATTCAATATGAATTACGCTCCTAATCCTTACCTCCATAGTAGAAGAATGTTGATTTAGTATGACAGATGTGTGAGCTCTAAGCTGTCTCTGTAGAACTGACCAATGTTCTTTGTAGTGATCCCACAAGAGTCTTTGCAGGACAGATTGTAAAATGTCATGATGACCAGTAGATACCCCAAGGTAAAGCCAATGCTGCGTGGCTGACAACAGGTGTGCACTGAAGGGGGTCTTTATCATGGCTGCCAGAACTGTTAGTGACACATGATGACCCATTCATGAGAAGGAACTAAAATGCTTCATCTCTTGTAGGATCTACTTTGCTATTCAGAGGACATGTTCATCATAATCTTTTTAACCACAATCTCTGAAGTCTGATCTGTGTGGTAACGCCAACAGGATTGGGGGGGAGAATATTAGGTTTAAGCAGATGAGTGCTCAGACTCCTCCTTTAGCATTGACTCTTTTTGTATTGGTTCTCAGCCGGTAGACCACAGACCTATATGTGAAATCCTGTCATAGCAATGGATTATTTGAAATCTTCTACGTGTTTCCTTTTTTTTTTCCCTTACCCAATGAGTTAATCTATCATTAAGAAGTAAGCAAACCTCCCTTCTTCATTAACAAAGACCGGTCTGTAATCTATATACCCATCTTAATGAATATCTGATTAGACTCCTCGGGGGTCTAGATCTTGCAAGCTTTATATGAAATGGACTGTTCCCAACTGTACAAACTTGTATTTTTGTTATTAGCAGGGTTAGAAATCCATTCACAAAATCTGTTTAGTATTGCTTCCTTGATTTATTTAAGTGCAAATATATCCGGAAATATTTGTACCATATCCAAATACTCTGCATCATCGGAAAGCTGTGAATAATGTAATTCCTATTGATCTCGACTGGGAGCATTAGTCATTGAGTGAGCTGCAGAGATATTCTTGGTGTACTTAACCTGAGTTTGAAATATTGAAGAAAATCTGAAATTGTCCGCTGGTTTGGGCACCAGGGGAATTGCGTTCTTCGAATTTGTCACTGCCCATAAAGACTTCTCACTTTCAGTGTAGTTTACGATGACCATTGTTAGACTTCCATGATTTGAGGTCTTATTTGTATTTTTTTTCTTGAAATCTATTCTGTCAATTCACATAACCTAACTGCAGCCCTTAGCAGCTTTTAAACCCTACAGAGTAATAGTAACATTCACATTACTTTTCTGGACATACGTGTTACCACATTCCATTTCATCTCAACAGGAAAACCAAATCTAAACTTCATTTTCCCCAATTAAGCACCTGGACAGTGGTGGTCTCACAATATAATGCAGTACTAAAATAACTAGTTCATAGTACAAACCTGACACAATCAACTGTGAGGACTGATGGCAAAAAAAAAAAAGAGATCTGACCGCGGTTTTGGTCCGATGCTGTGTAGACACAGCCTTACTCTCCTCTTTCCTGCCTTATTAAACACCAATCCATAAGGGTACATTTGTTGCAGAAATCTGTTACATGCATCTATATGGGGAGGTTTCCTTTGCAAGCCCAGATTTCTATAAGCTGTATTTACATTAATGGGAAAGCGCAGTCATTTTTGCAACTAGTCTACCATGTGCAGGTGACCATAATACACTTTAACCAGCTAGACCTGCCCTATACTTTTCCCATTAGGGAAGTGTAAAAGGTGTTAAATCTTGGTACACCGACATGGTGCTTCTCTCCACTGAGCTACATTGCCGCACCCATTTGGGAAGGGATGAAGTGCACCTGCTGAAATGAACATGTTCATCTAACATGTATAGGCCCCTTAAAGGGGATTTACCACAAAATAACTACCTTATTTCATGATCTGCTCCTAGAGCCAGATTAACAGTCTGGTACCCACTTTGTTTCTACTGACAGCAGTCAGTTAACTCGCTGTGTCCTATAGTCTTCACCAGGCATCCTCAAACTGCAGCCCTCCAGCTGTTGGGAAACAACAACTCCCATCATGCGTTTATATAATCTGTAATGGGAATGATGGGAGTTGTAGTTTCCCAACAGCTGGAGGGCCACAGTTTGAGGATGCCTGGTCTTCACAGTGCTGCTTCTCTGCTGCACAGCATCTGTTTGGAGTACCCTGCTGCCTGCAGAGATGCTGGGGCTTGGAAGGACCTGGAAGGGTGAAGTGGTGGGGCTTCGGATCCTGGTTTCTCCCTCTTCATCTTATCAATCTGTATGAGTTGTGTCTCCTGCCAGGGGGTCTCTTCTCTATGCAGAGGGTGAAAGGCTGAGTGAGAGTAGTGTAATGACCGCACCTGGCCGCTTCCTCTTCTCTGTTACCCACAGGCCACATGTATTTGGTCTGTGGGCCTGAGTTTAAAGCTCCTGCTGTACACTGTATGTGGTGTTCAATAACGTAAGCATTTTAGTGTACATGTAGAAAAAAAATGTACTTAATGAACACCTGATTTGGGGGGGGGGGGGGGGCGGCTTGTTTCAGTAAGGACTGCCCGACCACTTAATCGCCAAGGGATTTTTACAGTCTTGCCCCCTGAAGGCAGATGGGGGAGGCTAGGAGGGGAATGGGTCTTGGGCTTCTAATGTGCGAGAGGTTGCTGGTATAGACCTGATTCATCAAGCACATTTGGCTGACACAAGCGTGCACATGTATTGATTGGGGTCAAAATGACAGATTCAGCTGATGGCCTTTCAGTATATTTCTCCCCCAGCCTTATGAACCGAACTTAATCCCGTAGGGTGGGGAATATACTGTGCCCACTACTCAAACAGCTTTAGTCCTCAAGACGTTAAAAGCAACACTTCTAGTTGTCAGTGTACCTAAAATAATGCACTGGCTTCAACTTTGAGTATTTTTTGTTTTCCCTTTTACTGTCAATAGGAATCCCTGTGACTACTAAAAAGCCAAAAAAGTAAGGTATTTACTATTCCTAGACCCCTTCACTATGAGAGGTCTCCTAGATTGGTGTCTCTTATAACACACCTTTATCCTGGCTGCATTAGTATGAAAGGTATGCTGTTTAAAAAAAAAAAAAAAATGGCCTCTATCCAAAAATAGTGGTCTTTGTTTACAATGTCAGCCATTGTGGTGATTGCCAAAATATCCTTTTAGGGTGTCGACCCTTCACCCTTTCAGCTCCCTGTAAAAGTCCATTATTTGATTAGTGTGAATGTGATGGATTCTCTGGTCTATAGCGAGGCTTGAATATTCTGATCTTCAAAAGGATAAGTAGGGGGATGACTGATTCGGTGATGAATCACAACCACATATCTCTATGTCCTAAGTATTCTGTTAGGATCAGTGGAGCTTAAATGGGATATTTACTGGGACTTCCATTTTGCCAGAAAGTAAAGCGACACTAACTTCCTTCTTCTGAATTACAGGATGATGCTCTTCTATATTTCTTCCCTCTTACTGCTCTCAGTCCAATGTCTCCTACGAATTATTTCACAAGGCAGTATCAGAATGTAAAATCTGCACACCACAAAATAATAGCAAGTAGACAGCATCTTGTCTAGGAAATGACTCTCAGGCTTTTGACCTATACATATAACCAGTCCAGTGCGTTTAGAAGAGGACCTGTCACTGGAGATTGCTGAGCTTCATAAATCACACTGAAGCGCCTGATAGAAATAGTACCGGTACTGTAATGTGATTTAAATGCAAAGGCTCGCTAAGTGGCTGCAGGTGGGAGGCAAAGACGTCATTTAATTTCATTGGAAATAGGAAGGGGTGGAAAAACTACTTAATACAGCACCAAAATTACCTTTGTAGTGGGGAAAGTGTTTTTATTTAGATCTTTAAAATAAAAAAATTCTCTTTGGTGAAAAGCGATGTGGGTGTAATCTGTTCTGCAGCCACTTTGCATGCTGTGTAGATTTGCAGCCTTAGAGAGAGCAGTAACTTATTGTTAAAGGCCTGGAAAAGAAATCGGCTACTTTATGTGAAATTGCTAAACAAGAGCGGCCTCTGGTCTCATGTTGGCCCCAGGCTGATCTGTTATCACTTTCTCTGTTTCCAGATTAATTCCAGGGCCTCAAGCGCTGGGATATTTGCCCTATGTTTCTGTGCAATAAACTAGTGGACAGCGGTGACTTCAGATGTAACCAGGATGTGTGAGATTACACAAACGGGGGGATTTTTTTTTTTTCCCCCCAGAAACTGGGTCTCCACCAATGGCAAAACCATTGTACTTCCCATAATATCTTGAAGCCTGTCGGGTTTTATGAAGTAAAAATCTAGCACCGCTGTGGTTATTTTGCACAATCCATACTGATATTCTGAGGGTTGTTTGCTTTAGCTTCAATGAGTTAAAGGGGTTTTGCCACGATCTCATTTCATGCATTCAGCTCTGTGTGCTCAGAAGGGGGCGTGTGTGATTTGTTTGAATTGCATATCATGTGATCCAGCAGGCTGACATCACCAGGCCTTTCCTCTCTGTAGTCAAAGAAAGGTCTGTTTATGTGTAGAACTGTAAGTAGCTACATTGTAGCTCGGAGGTAAAACTTTTTTGCCTCCAGACACAAGGGTCCTTGTTTCAAATCCCTGCAGGAACCAAACCTGTGTATTTTATTTCTATTTATCAATGCACAAACCTGATTTAAAGTTTCTTTTTTTGATTTATTTGCACTGTTTGGCTAATTACTAAGGAGCACAGAGAACGGGAGTAGAATGACAGAACCTGGGGTTTGAACACTCGGTAGCTGCCTGAGAGGAGAGCTGATGTCTGAGCATGTGTGTCCAGGACTAAGGAGCTCTCAGCCCTGGTCGTATCCCCTGGAGATAAGCTGTAAACAATGGATCACTAAAAGAGCAGCTAAAACAAAAACGGTCCAGAATTTTTAATAATAAATTATGAAAATGTTTATTTAATTTACAAACTTCCCAACTCAATTTTACTTCGTGGCAAAACCACTTGAAAGAGAAGAGGTGACATTCACTGACCTGTCTGTTTTAGTAAACACTATTGTAAAATAAAAATTCTGGAGCATCCTTTCCTATAACCCTGTGTTTGTGCTGTCCCTCTGTTAGGGCTTGTTCACACGGCGTTGTTGGATCCGAAAATTGCATCCAAAAATGCATTGGATCCTAAACTGATCCAACATGCAGCTGCGCGTTTGGATGGGAGTTGGATGCAGCAGGATCACACACTATAGTTTATTATAAGGCTCCTGCTAAATCTTTCGGACCAAGAATTGACCTGTCCGTTCTTGGAACGAATCCGAAAGACGCAGTGAGACACGCATTGGCGATCCCTCGTGTGAACTCTAATGCGTCTCATATTAAAATCAATGTAAATGACATTGCTATTTGTTAGATGCGTCCGTTTGGGGTCTGACGGGCAGATCCAAACGCATCTAACACGCCGTGTGAACATGCCCTTATTTCTTCCAGAAATATAGTCCTGAATCTGTCAGCTGGGTGTTTCTATACCAGTTTTCCAATGGGTGTGTCCCACATGCACTGATTGGGTAATATCCTATGGTACAGGAAGCTCGAAGCCCTGCCCCCTTGTGAGTAACACCTAGCTGACAGATTCACCAGTAAACTCAGATGAAATAACACGATCTTCCTCATCAATACCATCCCTGGTTTGTTTGTATCTATCTCACTTACACATACAAATAAGAATATTATCAAAGTTAATTGAAGTCCAGTATAGAAACTCATCTATTGTATGGACTCGTTACACGCTGATATATTTCAAGCGTTTCTTTAAATGTGGATGATTATGACTTGCAGTTGATGAAATCCAAAATTCAGTATATTTGAATAATTTCAGACTGGTCAATTTTCTTGACTGCTGGTGTCACATACAAGGGTGTCAGGTGATATCCTATCCTCTTGCAATGACAAATTGAGCCTCAGATGTATCCAAAATAGAAGAGATAACGGGACTCTTGTCCGTTTTGTAAGTTACGGTGCAGTAGCTTTATGTCACAGCCCTTGTAACCTTAGATTAGCACATTTTTAAACCTGTCCGAACCTTCAGTGTCTGCTTCAAAAACATGTTGACAAGTAAGACAAATGGGGAAATATATCTTGGACTATTTAAAGAAACTAATTTAAAATGTTAAAACTGTGCAGTGATATGGGACAAGCTGTAAATACCACCCAGTGGCATGCAGCTAAATGTACTGGCTATGGGGGGGGGGGGATTCCTCAACCTCTCCTGCCCCTTCTTGCTCAACTCTACAATCATATTGAAGTGGCTGATGCCTGTGAACAATAAACTGCTAATGCAACATCTGCACAATCCTGCTGTGATCCGGAGAATACGTCGCCTTCGTGTGCATTCTTTTTCTCCCACTAATAAAATTGACACCTCCTCTTATGAGTCATTTGTTTTAATGTTTTGTCCCAATATATTGTATTTTCCTTCATACACTTGCACAGGATAGCTGTAAGAAATAGCTGACTGTATGTGATTCACTTATGACATGCATTGGTTCACAGTTTAGTGTCCAGGACTGTAGTGTAATGGTGAATGTGTATGCAAAATAAGCTTAAATGTATTGCTCCTTTGCAAGATCACTGGGGGTCCTAAGCGGTGTGAGAAATCATTAATTTATTAATCCTGTGCGAAAGTTGCTATAACTCTTTAACACTTCCTCTTTAGTTCCATCTTTCTATGCTGAAGAGCTGCACCAAATCCACATTATAAGCATAGTGGGCAATTATCAAAGTGTGTGTGTATATGTATGTATGTATGTGTGTGTATATGTGTGTGTGTAATATATATATATTATAATATATAATATATATATATATATATATATTATATATATATATATATATATATTTCAAACCCCACTCATAAAGCAGCAAGTTATGGGGTGTGCCATATTTGAGCTGTATTCTGCATCCTTTTACTCCCTAAGACCATCCCTAAAATTGGAGCATTATACTGCATAGAGTGAAGACCTTGCTATAAAATTATGTCTGCCTGTGTTCCGTTATTAGAGAGAGCTTATTGCATACGGTTTATACATTCCTCTCAATACCAGAACAGTATGTGGTGAGCTCTTGGACTTCCCTCGCAGTGCTAAATGCATGTGGCTAGAACTTTACTATTTTACCATGAAGTAAAATTGATGTGGGAAGCTTGCAAATTAAATAATAGACATTCTTATCATTCTTAAATGCTACAGCAACTTTGCTTTGGCTGCTACTTTTAGTGATCCATAGTGTACAGCTTGTTTCTGGCTGCACATGCTCAGACATCACCTCTGCTCTCAGGGAGCTACTGTCTCTGCTTGGTAATCAGACACACTAGCTGCTCAGCGAGTGTTCAACACCAGGTACTGCCATTCTACTCCTGTCCTCTGCACTGCTTTACTAACTATTCACAGAGCAAGTAAATAAAAATCCATTTTTTTTATTCCTGCAGGGATTTGAACCTAGAACCCCCTATGCTGAAAAGCAGGAGTGCTTACCACTCAACTGCATTGTAGCTACTGGAAGCTCTTTTACATAAACCGACCTTTGTTTTGACTAGAGTGAGAATCCTCACACTAGTTCAAGGGGAAAGGTATGGTGATGGCAAGACTGCTGGGCCACATGATATGCAGTTTAAACAATTCATTCACACCCACTTTTTGAGCACACTGAAAGCTGAAACCGGGCAAACCAGGCATGAAAGCCTTCGTACTTAAATCCCTTTTGCAAGAAAATTGAACTATTTCGGATTAATAACTGACTACTGTAATGATACATGTTCAAAAATTAAATCCTCTATAAATTGTAGACCTAAATCCAAGTTGTGTTCTGTGGTATAGGATTTCACATATTTATTTTTTGCATCCATCGCTCCTCCAGCTCTGTCCAATTAGGAGATTCATGAAGAATTATGACAAATAAGGGAATTAAGTAATGTGATACAGGCCCCTATTCTTAATATTTTTGGACCATATAGGAATGGGGTATGTCCAAAGGATTTGCGCATAGCAATTGTAATGCGAATATTCAAAAATGGGTCAGAAAGTGATCCTGGAAGCTATAGGCCGGTAAGTTTAATTTCTGTTGTAGGTAAAATGGTTGAAGGTTTTCTCAGAGATGCTATCCTGGAGTATCTCACTGAAAATAAATGTATAACGCCGTTCCAGCATGGGTTCATGAAGGATCGGTCCTGTCAGACTAATCTCATCAGCTTCTATGAGGAAGTCAGTGCTAGACTGGATCGGGGTGAGGCATCGGACGTTATATATTTAGATTTTTCTAAAGCATTTGATACTGTGCCACATAAAAGGTTGGTAAGTAAAATGAGAATGCTTGGACTGAAATATTTTGGAAGGAACTGGCTCCGTGATGTAACACAGGGTGGGGATTATAGGTACCTACTCGAGCTGGATTCCTGTTACTAATGGAGTATCACAAGGGTTAGTATTGGTCTCTATTCTCCTTAATATATTCATTAATGATCTTACACATGGATTGCACAGTAGAATATCAATATTTGCAGATCATACTAAACTGTGTAAAGCAATCAACACAATAGAGGATGTTTTATTACAAAGGGATCTGGATAAGTTGGAGGCCTGGGCAGAGAAATGGGAGATGAGGTTTAATACAGATACATGTAAGGTTATACACATAGGGAGATAAAATTCATTCCATGATTACTTGTTAAATGGAAAAACACTGGGAAAAAGTGACATGGAGAAGGACTTGGGAATCCTGGCGGACAGTAAACTTAACTGTAGCTGCTGGTGTCGGGCAGTAGCGGCCAAGGCAAACAGGATTATGGAGTGTATTAAAAGAGATATGGATGCACACGATGAAACCATCATTCTCCTATTATACAGGTCACTGATCTGACCACACAAAATATTGTGGATCATTTTGTGCACCCGTGCACAGGAAAGACATTGAAAAGCTTGAACAGGTTCAAAGACTGGAAGCAAAATTAATAAAGGACTGGGAAGACCCGGGGAGATTGGGGTTTAGTTAAGAGCGAATGTGGCTTTGGGGAGATCTAAAAATGTTTTAATGTATCAAAGGTCAAATAGAGATCTCTCTCAAGATCTACAGTTTAAACCAAGTTTATATACACTACATAAAAAGACACATCTGCATGTTTTTCTCACTATCTGACATGAAGTCAGAAAAAACCTTACCCGTTTTAGGTAAATTAGGATTACCAAAACTATTTATATTTGCCTTATGCCAGAATAAGAGAATTTTTTTTAAGCCATTTTTATTTCTGCGAAGTCAAAAGTTTACATACACTAGGATTACTATGCCTTTAAACAATTTGGGACAGCCCACATGATGTCATGTTTTTGGAAGCTTCTGATAGGTTTATTGGAAACATCGGCGTTAATTAGAGACACACCTGTGGATATATATTTTTAATGTACACCAGAAACACACTGTTTCTGAGTGTAACATCATGGGAAAGTGTAAAGAAATCATCCAAGATATCAGGGAGAGAATTGTGGACTGGCAAATGTCTGGATCATTCCTACAATTTCCAAATACCTGAAGGTGCCTCGTTCATTTATACAAACAATTATACACTAGTACAAACAAGATGGGAATGTCTAGCCATCATACCGCTCAGGAAGGTGATGGATTCTGTGTCCCAGAGATGAAGTTAGTTTGGTCCGACATATGCATATAAACCCAAGAACAAACGCAAAAGACCTTGTGAAGATGCTGGCGGAAGCTAGTAAGTTTGTGTCATTATACACAGCAAAATGAGTACTGTATAAACATTGGCTGAAGGTCACTCTGCCAGGAAAATATATAAAATAAACATATAAAAGCCAAATTAATGTTTGCAAATGCACACAAGAACTAAGACCTACATTTTTGGAGACATGTCCTGTGGTCTGACGAAACAAAAATTGAACGGTTTGGCCATAATGACCATTGTTACGCTGGGAGGGAAAAGGAAGAAGCTTGGAAGCCTAAAAAAAACACCATCCCAACTGTGAAATGCGGGAGATGGCAGCATCATGTTGTGGGGTTGTTTTTTCTGCAGGAGGGACTGATACACTTCACAAAATTTCATCATGAGGAAAGATTAGGTGGCAATACTGAAGCAACATTGCAAGACATCAGCCAGGAAGATAAAGCTTCCGCAGAAATGCGTCTTCCAAATGGACAATGACCTGAAGCATACTGCCAAACTGGTTACAAAGTGGCTTAAGGATAACCAAGTCAATATTTTGGAGTGGCCATCACAAAGCCCTGATCGCAATCCTATTGAAAATTTATGGACAAAGCTGAAAAAGCAGGTGCGAGAAAGGAGACCTACATACATGTCTCAGTTACACCAGATCTGTCAGGAGGAATGGGCCAAAATTCCTCCTAACTATTGTGAGAAGCTTGTGGAAGGATATCCAAAACATTTGACCCAAGTCAAACAGTTTAAGGGCAATGCTACCAAATACTAATTAAATGTATGTAAACTTTTGACTTTGCAGAAAGTAATAAAAATGCCTTAAAGATTTTTTTTTTTCTCTCGTTCTGGCATTTGGCAAATTATAAATAGTGATAGGAAAAAAAAAATGTGTCTTTTTATATAGTGTATGTAAACTTCTGGTTTCAATTGTATTTATACCCAGGTCTGGATTCTCTATTTTGAGGAAAGAAGGTTTCTACCTAAACATAGCAAGGGATTCTTTACTGTAAGAGCAGCAAGACTGTGAAACTCCCTGCCAGAGTAACTTCTAATGGTGAATTCAGTAACAGAAAAAAAGGGTCTGGATTGCAATATCAGAAGCTATAGTGATTAGGATTCTGGTGATGGTTTGTTTCTCCAAGAATTTATTTTTCTTTCTAAAATGGAGTTGGGACCTATTTCCCTCCCCCCCCCTCCCCTCCTCAAATGAGGATGTCCGTTTATTTTTTTTTGGTTTGTTATTTCCAGCCTTACAAACTATGTAAACTCCAAAGCTCTAATTTTTTTAATTTTTTTTTCTTTCTCCAGCCTACTATGTAATAGTGTCTAGGTGAGGGACATTTGATGTTGCAAAATCAAATCTCAGAAAATGAGCTTCACACGTCATGATTGTTGAATAGTGTGGTTTTTTTTTTTTTTTTTTTTTTTTTTTTTATCTTGGGGAAATTTAACCTGTATTGCTTGATAGATGCAAATCTTAAGATTTGCTTTATCTCTGTTATGCCATTGAATGAAGTCTCTTGTTCCCTGTTATCATCCAGGCCGTGCTGTGTTCAATGGTATTACCGTCGGAATCAAATATCTGCCCTGTAATCACTACTTTATCTCTGCCAATAAAGTTCAAAACCATTCTCGTGCATATTCTCTTATGAGCTATCATTACATAATCTTACAGTTTAGCGTTTCTATTAGTCTTAAGTCTGTAAAATCTTAGTGACCTGGTTTTTGATAAATGTTGGAAATGTATAGTTAAAGGATCTGGTGCCCTATGATTCTGGAGTGGTGCAGTACTGACCTATTGGACTGCTGTGGAGAAGTCTTGGACTACTGACACACTGTACATAGCATAAGGTGGTAAACTAGTGGCCATTTTGGAAGAATGCAGAAAGGACAAATTAACATCAAATCCACAGCAGAACTTATAAAAATAGGGCACCGGTTACTTAACCATACATTCTCAAATTTGTGTTACATTTTTGTGAGGTGGAGGCTCACTACAAGCCTGTCATTGGCACTGGACTGTGGCATTGCTTTGGGCCTAGAGGCATCCTTCTGACTTGTTCAGACAGCTGTTTTGGAAAGTTTCAGAAGCCGGGAATATCTTGGTGTATGTGTGTCTGGTGTTTGCATGTGACAGGGAACGCTCTTGTTTACGTTGCTTTGGACAGCATTTAAAGAATAATTTGCACTACTCACAAAAAGTAGGGGATATTTGGCTTTTGGCTAAAATTTCAGGGTGAACATTATTTATTTTTTTTTGCACTAAATGAGACCATCTCAACTTTAGATGCACATGTCCAACTGTTCAATGCTTCAGTACTTTTTCCACAACTTGCTGGTCTGTAAGAAACCGCTTAATGGTAAAATTGACAACAGGTGTTTTGATCCCCAAATTGCTCAAATTTAGGTAATCAATTTTTAAACTGGGATTTACACCGTCCTCGCATCATGCTGTTAACACTTTGCCATCATTAGACCAAGCAAACACCTTTCAATTGATCAACAGTACCTCGCCAGTGTGCGGCTACAAGCAGTGTGCTATCAGACGGAAGTGGCCACTGCACTTGGTGTCACAGTGTCCGCAGCAGAGATGGAGAGAGACTGGAAGAGTCCAAGAGACAAAGTGGACGTCCTTTGGCTACATCACACACTGATGACCGTGTCATTGTAAAAAATGCCCTGCGGAACTGGATGATGAATGCAACACAACTCTAGACATATTTAAGGGAGGTGAAAGGCGACCACTCGTCACATCAGACCATTTGTAACCGATTATATCAGCGTGGTCTGCATGCTTGATGACTAGCAAGGGTACCTAACCACACCATTAGGCACAGGCATCATTGTCTTGCATGGGCAGGGAGCATCTATGCCAGAAGAAGAACCAGTGGACCTCAGTGCTGTTCAATGATAAATTAATTTACTCTGAGCAGAAATGATGACTGCCACCAATGCTGGAGATGTCAAGGAGAGCGCTATGCATCACCCTTGCCAGTTGTATAGCATGCAGACCACATGTAAAAAGTTACAAATGGTCCAACAAGACATGGTCACCTTTCACCTCTCTTTAAACGTGTCTGGAGTTGTGTGGCATTCATCGTCAGGTTCCGCAGGACACTGTTTACAATGAAGTGGTAGTCTGTGTTTAATGTAGGCAAAAGATGTCCACTTCTTTGCCTTTCCGAGACTCTCACAGTCTCCATGTATCTCTGTTGTAACCTGCTGATGACACTCTTTGACACTCTAGGTACTGTTGATCAATTGTAAAGTGTTGTCTTGGTCTCATGTCAAAATGTGAACAGCATGATGAGAAGGGCTGTTAAAATCTTAAATTTATTGGCCGATTCAGGGACCTGTTTTGCCACTAAGTTTTTTTGTTAGAGTTCAGCAAGTTGTGGAAGAAGTACTGAGACATTGAACAGTTGGACATGTATATTCTAAAGCTGAGAGGATTTAATTTTTAAAAAAATGTTCATCCTAAAACCTCAACTAAAAGCCAAATATCCTTAACTTTGTGAGCAGTGAATACTATCTTAAAGCCCTATTTCTCCTAAGGTACTTTGCTGCTGATATAAAGATTAGTATTCTATTCCTTTTATGCAGATTAGCTCTGTTTTACGTCTAACGTGTCCCATTTTCCTGGTGTTCTGCACATTTAATTTGGCTGCCTAGTAGCCAATTGCTACATGCCTAGGTGACCACCTGTTTACTGTGCTGCCCTACTTCTGCCAAAGTGGTGACTGGAAATCCCAGATGCTTGACTACCTGCAGATGGAAAAAAAGGGTCCTATGCACAAAGTAGAAACAAGAAATCCCATCTGGGACCAGAGAAGCTGAGCACTGTAACCCCTTCAGTCTGCGTAATGGCCAGGCTAGCAACTCTAAAAAGCAAGGGCTATCATCGGGGAAGTCTTAGGGCTTGGAACAAATTTAGAAAAGTGTGGTCCTTTAATATGGTGAATAATAGGGGGCCAAGATGCTTTAGCCGAATGGACCTGTAAAATTACTGATGGCAGCTCTGGTTATAACCCCACCAATCTGAGACTGATGGCCTATACAAAGAAGAGACCATCAATTTTGAAGGCCTGGAGAACCGATTTGAACTTCTGCTTTCTGCAGTCTTTTTGGTGTGTAATTTCTTAGTGATTTGTGTGGAGGAGGAGACTTTTTTTTTTTTCCCCCCGGTGTATTGTCACGCAATAATATCAGTTTAATGTACATCTATATGCAAACCTCTCCATTGATATGCATAGCAGGAAACTTTTCTTCTAGGCCTCTATTTTTTTTGAGGTTCCTCTCCCTCGAACATCCTCTTGGCCTTGTCTTTTCTAACCTGGTTGAAGCACTGTATGATAGAAGAAATGGCTCTTTCCCTGGATACTTCTGAGCCCACCTGACTTAAAAGCTGTGTACTCCCTCCAGAATACTAAGTGACATGAACTCGATAACTGCAGCCTCTGCTAATATTCTAATGGTTTTCTTGGTGTTTGCATTACTGATAGATTTGTTTGTTTAGAACACTGAAGAGAGATGATTGATCCTTACACTCGCTTGGCCTTCCTGCTCTACACTCAAAGTACATATTGACTATTATTGGGCCCTTTTTTCTTGAGGTAAATTTCCTGAATTTTGTAGTATGGCCAGCTCTTCGCAGCCCCAATAATTTCATACCACCAAACAAGCATTCTCGCCCACTCTTCTCCTGCCCCTCCAACCAACATGTATTAATGTCCCTGCAAAGCAATGGGAAATTGACTTTCAGATGGAATTTGAGACAAAATCCTTTGTATGTCAAAAGTGAAATTGATCCACAAATTGGAGTAAACCACAAAAGCTGTCGTGGAGGAATCGTTTTTAAATTAAAGCAAGCACTTCCGAGAATGTTTGCCCTGGGGGTGATTTATTGATGATATGATTTTCCTCCACCCATTAGAAAATCTGGCTTCAAGAACATATAGTTGCTTTCTTCCCAAAAGTTTCCACAGGTCCATTGCAGCTCATCCTTATGCACTTCCCACAAACTGAGCTGCAATACTATCTACCAGCCATTGACCGGTGTGGAGCTGTTTCTGGAAGAAAGAAAGCATCTAGTTCTTCAGCAGTCTCCTGAGTCATACTCTTAGTAACACTTTTACACTTCACCAAGCTTCCCATTCCCCTTATCTTATGCTGGCACTAAAATGGGTTGTGCACTCATGATGCGTACAGTGGTCCAAGTTACTATGTCCTCTGCATATAATATTTTCATCATACAATGTCCCTGGAAAGACTATGGTATCTTGAAACTGCACTAAACATACAATGTCATGGGCGCATGTTTGACTGGACGATCCAACAAATTACGGGCATTCAACATGTAAAACATCCATATTCGTGAACTGCGTACAGTGACTGGTCTAGCAGTGTCTTTACAATGCAGTGTTAGTGTTATCCTCTCACTTCACATGTGCGAGGATAAACAGTTTCTTTTGGGCCCTATTATCATTTTTCTGGTAGGTTGTGTATAAAGTCCTTGACCTAAAGAAGCTCCTGTCCTTGACCTAAAGAAGCTCCTGTCCTTGACCTAAAGAAGCTCCTGTCCTTGACCTAAAGAAGCTCCTGTCCTTGACCTAAAGAAGCTCCTGTCCTTGACCTAAAGAAGCTCCTGTCCTTGACCTAAAGAAGCTCCTGTCCTTGACCTAAAGAAGCTCCTGTCCTTGACCTAAAGAAGCTCCTGTCCTTGACCTAAAGAAGCTCCTGTCCTCGACATAGAAAGTGATACCAGCCTTCAGCATCTCTTTCTGACTTTTATTAAAGGACTTGATTGATCTGTATCAGTTTCCATAACATTTGTACATATATATCCTACAGGTGGCATTTTGTGGACTATCGTACATGTTGGCAGAGGGGTAATGTGAAATGATTTGGTAACCAAAATAATACATCTTAAGTGCCTATAGGGTATGAGGAGTTTGCTTATACCTCTTCACAATACAGCTTTTCACTCTAGGTGTCTGTCCTGAACTTTTATCTCCCATGACTGTCAGTTACATTATATTGCTTCTGTAGATATCACAAATGCTCTTTCCATAATCGGTATGTGGTGTGGATGATTGTATACCTAAATTGTTGTGCCACCCTGTGACGCATCACATCACAGGTGACCAGTTCCTGAGGGGGCCTCCTTTACTTTCTTTCACTTTCCTTCTTTTTTTTTTTTTTTTTTTTTTAACGGTCGTGCAGAGTTTGCTGCTGAGCGGCCAACGTATACAGTCAACAGGAGGTCCGCATCGGTGTATCCCCCACCAACCTCCTGCCGGCCCCTTGGGGTATGTTCACACGGCTGATTTGGATGCTTATTTTTTTAGCATCCAAATTGGCTTTAAATACCTCTGAAAACCTCCTCATATGCAGCAGTTTTTGATGAGGTTTTTCCCGCATGGTCTTCTTTCTGAAACACCCATACAGATTACTTGTCGGGGCCGTCTCTGGGCTTGGATCCACAGCCATAATCCACATTAAAAAAGGCATCACGCTTGTGGATGAGGTTTTGAAGCAATTCATTGATTCCTATGTGCATTTTACCTTTGGCAAATGCTTCAAGAATTGCCTTGTCACTTAGTTTTCAACGCTGAATATAAGCGAGTAAAATGTGGGTGCGGTTTTACATGGGAGTCAATGAAAATAATCTGGGAACGATTTTTGTGTCTTAATGTTTTGGGAGCAGTATCCACACCTAAAGACTGCCGAAAGCTGCATCCTAATTAGACGTGTGAGCGCCACCCACCGAAACGGCCGTGCTTACATGTATTCTTGACATTAAAAGTTTGATTCAAACAGCTTGAGGTTTGCCCTTTTCTGGTCAGGCTGTGGGCAGTTCTACAACAGACTGAAATATCAACTTGTAGTAGAGCCTGTTAGAGGGACAATGGTAATGGAGAGATCTAAAGAACCAATTCCTCAAACTTGTTTTTCCCTTGACAATACCCATCTGCATACTGTTGCTCTTACTAATAAAATCCCCCAGAAACTCAACTTTTCCCCTTGGCATTTAGTATTTTACTTCTGTGGCCACTTTAGAATTTTTCAGGCCATTCTGTTGCCATAAAACACTGCTGCTTTAGGGGTGTTGCACACGGCGTTTTTGGATCCAAAAATCGAAACCAAAAACGCAGCGGCGATCGCATCCTGAACTGATCCAACATTCAGATGTGTGTTGGATGCAGCAGGATCGCACCCTAGAGTTTATTATGGGGCTCCTGCTGCGTCTTTTGCACAAAGAAATGACATGACAATTCTTGGAACGGATCCGCAATGAGACGCACATCAGCGATCACTGGTGTGAACGCCGATGCGTGTTTCAAGCTAAAAGCAATGTAAATCACATTGCTATTTTTTAGATACGTGTTTGGGTCCGACAGCAGGATCCAAACCTGTATCTAAAAACGTATGTTCACACGGACTCACCACACCATGTGAACATACCCTGGTGCTGAAAGTCTATTGATGCATTTTGGCCGCGGATACTATGATCAAAATGAGAGTTGTCATGTCACACATGCTGTAAAGTGAGGACCCCAATAGACTTGTTACTTTGACCAAAATCCTAGCATGATACCATAAATGGCTGTTACCAACAATTTAACTGGCCACCTACTAACAAGGTTAATATGACTCCCGTAGCCATTGTTGTGCACCACCACTGTTTCATGGACATTTTTGATGGATATAGACCGCTCATACAGCTTGATTAGAAAAGGCGTTCGGCAGATCTGGGAATGCAGAATACACCAAGAAATCTGTTCTTTATTATAAAGCAATTAGGTGTCTAGCTGCTTGTCTGACAAACAATTGATTCTGCTCCTCGCTAACAAAAACAGCTTATTCCTTCTGATTTTGCTTTGATCAACCTCAAGGTCGGAGTTTTTATTTATTTTTTTCCTTTTTTTTTTTTTTTTTTATTTTTTTTTCCCCTTCCATCTTGTCTTTATGCGCCGTGCTTACAGACTCGACACTCCTTCCATATGAAAGGATTGTGCTGTGGGGAAATCTGTGTCCATTTATTACCACATCTGAGAGATGCTGTAGAGAAGGATCAATCGCCCATGAGATGGACCGAGTTTGCTGGTGAACAGAATGTGTATTGCCGACAAAATTAAAGTTTTGTTTTGAAGTGAAGCTAAAGCCCTTTTTTCTTTTTTTAAAGGTTTACAATGTATAGAGGTGAAAAGCAAAACTTTAACATCTCTCGCCTTACCTGGTCTATTTAAATAACTTTTTTTTTTTTTTTTCCCTACTGCATCTCAATGTTTCTCCACAGACCTGTATAATTAGACTCTGGGACTGGCCAAATGGCTAATTCAGCTTGTGGGGGTGTTTGGTGGAGAGGGGGAGTTTGTTTCTCTTGTGAAGTGTTATTATGTAGCTGTAGTGGGTGGATAAAGTCCAGATGTATTGAGTTACAAATAGTGGGTGGAGAGCTTGCTTGTTGTATGACTGCCTAATCTCTAGTATTTTAACAAGGGTGTAAATACAAGCTGGAAATTGGCTCTGTCCTGAGTTGGAAGGAGGCCAAGCTTTTCACAGACTTGAATAAAATGATTCACCTGCCCAGTCCTAGACTACATGGTAGAACAGTTCTGCACAGATTGAGGAGGTAGGTGAAGGAAACGCGATGCAAGATTCTTATCAAAGCAACATGTGGTTAAAAGCGCCTACCTGTATACCATTGTATAAAGGGCACAGTCTGTTACATTAAGAGTCTGGAGTCTAGTTTTATAGACCCCTAAATAATTTCGACGGGTATGTATCATGAAGATGGCTTATTCTTACAGGGGTTCTCTCACTACTATGATTAACTTTCAACATGTAGGATAGGTAAATGAAGACTTTGATCTTTTGATATTGCCCTGCTCTGAGTGCACACAAATATCTCTAGGTTAGATTTCAGATCTTTCTTCCTGATTAGAGAGAGCAGCGAGTGATGTCACCATGGTCGGGTAGAGCATAGTCTTTATCATTAGATTGCTTATGTTTGATAAGCTATTTTTTTACTCCTTGGAGCTCTGTAACTTTGTTTACTGCAGATTAATTCTCCTTCAGTTATGTCCCTGTAACCCTTAGATCAGTGTTTCTCAACTCCTGTCCTCAAGAACCACCAACAGGTCAAGTTTTCAGAATTTCCTCAGTATTGCACAGCTGATATAATTAGCATTGCACAGGTGATATAATTATTGTCAGTGCATTCTGTGGGAGATCCTGAAAACATGACCTGTTGGTGGGCCTTGAGGACTGGAGTTGAGAAACACTGCCTTAGATAGTTATAGAAGTGTTAAATAAGATAATCACTGCTTTGGAACCACCCACAGCCTGAACCAGCAGTGTGAGTCTGAAGCTGCCTATGACTGAGAAAACCTCTTTAGTAAACGGCCATTTCCGTTTGCTCACCTCTGGATCATGGAAGCCAACAAAGTTCCCTCCCCCCACAGCCATATATTGTATCAGACCATACATTCACAAACTTGCCAACATAAACCCAGAACAGTTAACACCTGCCCCTGGTACCTCCCCAGGGCTGCTTTTAAATGCCCAGGATCCTCTAAATCCAACTAGACTTTACCCCATCCATTTTTGGCCCAATGCCTGTTGTGGTAGTTTGAGGGTTGTTGGCAACTATGCGTTATTAGAATTTCTTGATGCCCTCTTGACAGCTGGTGGGGCTTTTTTTTTTTTTTTTTTAATAGATTTCCATGTTGCCTCACAGGGGAATGTGCCTTGACCAAGCCATTTGACATGAGAGCCTCTCCTTGCAATGGCTCTTCACTCGGGTTGAGGGATAAGTATCTGAGCTGGAGGCTGCAGTCTTTGATGGTTATATACTCTTATAGCTAACATGCAGGGGGTACCTGGATGAGACAACCCTTATGTATATGGAGTCTGGAGAAGTGTTCTAGTCTTGTCGAATACTTATACTGGTTGTAAGAAGTGTCGTGGACTTCATGGAGCTGTGATCTTGAAACCCGCCATCACCACCTGTTTATGGCTGGTATAATGCCGGGTTGCATTTTCATCAGTTTATTCAAAATGTTGTTAGAGCACTGTGAATCATGGCTACTAAAAGGCTTTTCAAATGTGCATTGAGCTAGGTAAATGTACAGTACCTTAGCTAAAAGCCTGATAGATTTGTGGCATTGTGTTCCTCTGTTCTTCAATCAATAGAAAGTCATTTGCAAAGGATACCTTTCACCGGAGTCCTGAACACACAGTAATGGACAGGAGCACTCGAACGAATGTTTGTCTGCATAAACCCCGTGACTTGCACTCAGAAATCTACTATATGTGTCAGGAAGGTCACAATGAACACATGTCTGTAAAACACTTAACATGGTTCCTTAGACTGTAATGTGCATTGTGATGAAACCCCATCCGTGATTTAGTGGCCTTTCTTACCGGAGACCCTCTGCCCCTATTAGCAATGCTTTACAATAATGCCCTTTTATAGTAAATGTATGTTTGAACTGGCCTCATCTGCCCCTGTCATCTGAGTTGAGTTTACAATACATGAGGATTAGCAAAATTTTTATAACATGGTTAAGAGTGGCCTCTTTCTGAAAACCTGTTTTCAAATACTGAGGAGATTCCTCTGCTCAGGAAGCTTTAGCCGGATTGGAGACGTACTAAGAGCCTCTCTTGCTATGGTGGAAACACACAGTGCATTATGTGAGCAACCCATTGATTTCAGTGACATTGTGTAAATCTTCCTTACCCCGAATTGAATGTTGGTTGCTGGGCTCTTCTAAGGATAACAGGTGATTTCTAAGGGTCTATAATCAGTGTGGACAAAACAATCCACTGTCATAGTTTTATATTTTAATATATTGGTATAGATGAGCCCTTACAGTGGCTTTCTCACCATGCTGTTTCACAGAGCCTGCTTCTCACAGGCATCTTCAGGCTCCCACTTCAGGCTGTGGGTGGTTCTATAGCAGATTGTCATATCGACTCGCTATTCCTAGCTGAGCCTGTTAGAGGGACATTGCTAACAGAAGGGAGAAAACAGTAGGGCAGAAGGCTACAGAGCTCTAAAGGGCTAAAGCTTTGTCAGTAAGAAAGATTAACTAGCTCCTGTGCTGCTAAGACACCCAGGGAGTGCTGGAGCAATGAGAATGGAGATGAGGGATTGGTATCCTAAGGAAGCTTGTGTTAACCAGCAAGAGAGTAAAGGAAGCAAAATTAGAACAGCAATGTATCTGGGAATAGTCTTTATTCACCTTTTGCTTGCTTGTTAAAGCTAATCAATTTATTGAGAGTACTTTCCGCCTCCATTTTTTTATTGTTTGTTTTGTTTTTCCCCCTATCATGCTGTTTTACATAGCCTGCTCTTCAGCCAGCTTCAGGCTCCACTTCCTGGTTAGGCTGTGGGTAGTTCTACAACAGTGATTGACATATTGGCTCTGCTTTTACCTAGCTTAGAGAAAACGGGTGCTAAAGGGGTCTAAATAGCCATACAGAAAAGTTAAAGTTTGTCAGCAAGAAACAAACTCCTGTGCTGCGGCCAAGACATCCTGGCCAGGACTCTAGAGTCTGTTAGAGCACAGAGAGATAGCTGGTAACCTAGGGAAGCTTGTGTACATGAGCAGGAGATGAGAACTGCTCTAGCTCTGAAGGGAAGAAAAATCACAACAGCCATACATTTGGTAACCGTTCTCCCCCCTCCCCTTTTGCTTCCATGTTTAAAGCAATACATCTTTATTGGAGAAAAATGTCATTTCACCACTGCTGAGACTCAGCAACACTGATATATTTTACTATTGACCCTGATACAAGATGATTGAAGAGCCTTGATGTGTCCTTATTTTGTCCTTCTAGCTTGCAATGACAGAAAATTCGGAGTGGTACTGAGCCAGTCACCCTTGAAGCATTTGCCTACGGTTTACCATGGGCGCTAGATACTTGATTAATCACCAGAATTCACCAACCGTTTACTTAATTTATGATCGATCCTTTGTCTGAGGCTGGATTTTTGTTTTCTCTCAAAAGATGGCAAGTTGGATCTTGCTCATCTTATCAGCCCAAGCTCTTCTGTGATCAGGGCTGTGGAGTCGGAGTCGACGTCCTAAAATCGACTCCCAAACTATATAATTAGTTGGTCCAGTTAGTTCGATGCAGTGCAAAGATCAAGAGGAATTGGGTCCGGCCAGTGCGCCTGCTCCCACATTTTCAACCTCCTCACATGAGGAGTGTAATTGATGACATGGAGCAGGCAAAGCGCTGCCCCCAGGGGAAAAGATTCCGCTCCCATGGCAAACAGATTTCAGCAAAATTTTTCACTTGCTCTCAAAGAAGTAGAAGATCAACCATTCATCAAAACTGACTGTGGCTGAGGCAATTCCTTTATACCCTGACATTGTTAGAGATGTTGCCCATGTGGTCACCGCTTTGTCACCAACCTAAGTTAGTGTAGAGAGGCTGTTCTCTAGCCTGGAAATAATGAGATCAGATACGAGGTCATTTAATGCAGGATCTGATGGAGGCGATACTATTTCTCAGAACAAATTCAGAGACTACACAAATGTTCTTGCAGTGTTTTGCATATCTACATTTTTTGTGTGTTCTAAAGTCATATCCAATAAATATATTTTACACTGACAAGCAAAATGGTAACAATGTTTTGAACTTGTGACTTTCTGGCTCCATATCTCTCCATCCAACTACAGCTTTGTACATGAGGTACTGTAATTTTATATACAGTCATCTTACCTATTGTATACATAAATTTGACTTCCTTGTATTTAGCCTCTGCAGATTCTTCTCTGTAACTGCATTGTTACTGTTTTGCTCCTAAAAATCAATGTTAATTCTTATTATTTTGTAAGCATTTGGAAAATCCACCTTTTGGTTTTCAATACTGCCTGAATCCTTCTGGGCTCTGGATCAGATTCAAGCATATCTTGACCAAAATCTGATCCCAGGTCTCTTCTACACATTCCCGATATTGGTGCAGACTGGACTTGGATACAAATACAGCTTTTTCTTCAACTCTACCCACAAGTGTTCAAAAGATCAAAACATTGTTACCCTTTTGCTTATCAGTGTCTGTTCTACCTAAACAGCTTGATTATTGTATCATAAGGTGATAAACAGCCTGATGGGACCATTTTGTTACAGTAAAATTATCACTTAAACATGCGCCGTGTATGAGGGAGTCGAAGGTTTGGGAAATTGAGTCGGGGTTTTGGCTTGCTGACTCCACAGCCCTGTCTGTGATCCACCTCTCTGTTGGACCTGATCTACTTTAGACTCTAGTAGGCCCACTTTGCCTCCTCTCTAAAACCTTTTCTTGGTTTCCAGTCTCTTCTATCCTATAATTACACTTAGTGATCCCATAAGTTTCCCTTCTACACAGTTTTTAAAACATATTTTTTTTCCCTCCCTTCTACAAGACAATAGACTTTCTTTTGTCTTAGAATAAAAATGACTAAAATGTTCAGCTTGTTGACAGCAGTTGCATCATATCCTAATTGGCGAGATGCACTAATGGAGTACGCTAGATCTAAATATAGTTGTTTATTTTGCCTCTCATCTAAGCCCCAGGGTTTTGCATCATTTTATGGTTTCTCTGCAAACTGTTTGCATTCCGAATGAACACCTAGATGAGAATTTTAGCTGTTTAGGTACGTGTTAAATGTATGGGTTCAGACTCGACAGATTTAAAAACTGTGACTTTATTTTTAATTGTTCCAAAGTGTATTGTTTATGCATTCTGCCTTGTGTTTACTGTGAATTAATTCATTGTTATCTTTACGAGTAAATTAACTTTAAAGCAATTATTCTACACAGGCTGCATACAAATTTGATAACAGCCCATCAGGCGAAGGGGGAAAAACTTCCACTGTATCGGTGTTATCAATTGGGTTAATTAAAAAAATCTTTTTATATTTTCTCAATAAACAACCTACCTTTTACTGAGAGAGAAATGCCTGGCAGCTAAATCGTAGAATCTCTTATAGTGGGCGTTTAGAGACGGTAGTAACTCAGCCAGGCTATGGGACTTAAAGGGGTTGTCTCGCTACAACGATTGCTTTTTATGTCAAAGATCTTGCAAAAACAAGTTACTTTGCAATATATGTCCATTAACAGTGTCCTACCTCTTCTGAGATATCCCCCTCTTGTATGGGCAGCATCAGCTCCTCCGGTCGCTATCGCTACAGACCTGTTTGGTCTCTCCTGATAGGCTGCCTACACTGGTTGCTATAGCTACAGACCTGGCTTCTACTGCAGCCTAGTAGAAGCCAGTAAACACGCCCCTGAATTCAAAATGTAACCAAGAAAATAGGACGAATCAATATAGTGATAATGGTGATTGCACCTTATAGTGACTATATATTCTGTAGCATCCCGCATAGATTATATCCACTCACATTGGCCCCAGTCCCCTATAGAGGTCACATTCTGAATACTCGTCTAAAGCACATTAGGGGCCAGATTTTATAAGAAGTTAATTACCATATTTCAAAGGAGTTTGGAAACTGGACACCCTGGGAAGAAGAAATGCAGATGTTTCCACTAGGCAGACTTCAACCCACGACCCCAATTCTGTCCACGAAGTCCCAGTGCTTTCTATGCTTCCGTGTGAGTAGACAGACCATACAAAACCTATTTATATGTTAAGAACACTTTCTAGTATTGTGGCTTTCAACCATAGGCTCGTAGTAACCTAACCAGTATCCCACCGATCGTCTCTAGTCCACAAGACTCTATTTCTTTATGTAAATCCATTCATACCTGCGTCTGACATCCCAGTTGTTGCCTTTGTCCACGTCTTTAAACACTGAAGCCCTTGAATTCCCTCTGCTCCAGCTATACATATATTAATTCTCTGCTTAACAGAAAAAAATCTTCTATTTAGGTCTTCCTAATATTCTTTTTCTGTCCTGTCATTTCACTGTAAGCACCTGATGTGTGCACAGCACTGAAGAGCTAGCAGAAAATCAATAGCCATTAACCAGCTCACTTTCCAGACAGGACATTTGATGAATCAGTCCACATACCCCCCCCGGGTCTTTTTAGGTCCAACTGTCAGAAGGATAAAATTGGCAAAACGGTCAACGATTGTGAGACTAATGTCCCATTTGGAAACCTTGTGCCACAGTAGTAGAAGTGATTTGGTGAGGCCCTGTAACTGTTCTTTTGTTTCCTGCTAGGTAATGTATAAATGATAAATTTTAATCTTTTAGACCTATCGTTTTGTCGTGTGCCTCTGTTCTGATTATATTGCCACAAACATTTTGCCATGGTTCATACCTGGGCAGCTTTAGAGGGGCTGAACAAATAAATTGTAATGCATTCTATGACGCTTCAAAACTATATAGATACAAAAAACGTACCCTGAAAAGTGTAAGACTGAGCTGCTTTGTAAGAAAGGGCAAATCTAATGAACTGCTGTGTAACACCTGACTGCTGTGGCAATATAACAAATAAGAGTACAAGTAGACATGTAGTGAAACTGGCCAGATACCTTAGGTGGCTTGATGCCCTCACTATTTCACCTGACCCACTATACTGATTGTGTATGTATCCGGATGGGGAGGAGGGAGTAAGCGGCTACCAGATTCTATTTTTTTTCTTTTTTTTTTTTCTTAGCTGTTTCTACTTACTAAGGAAGGGGTGGGGAAACGAGTTTAAATCTAAAGGGCTGTTTACACGGCTTATTTTGGGCACGGATTGCAGCCGTATTGCGCGCCGTACTGCGTAATTGCGGGCGAAATCCGTCCTGCAATTACGGCTCGAATAAGCCGTGTGAACCGGCCCTAACAGTCGCACAATTTTCTGCACATTATCATACCTCCCAAGTGTCTATGTTTTGGAGAGAGTCCCTATTTTTGTCCCTTCTTTTCATTTGGCAAATAGATTTGCGTCAATAAATTGACTATCTTGCCTTAAAAAGTATCTGATTGCTTCCTCGGTGTATGTTACATAACAAATATTTCATCATTGGATACAATGCAATCCTGAAAATGTGTCCCTTTTTCGATGTCTAAAAAGTTGACATGTATGTGTTTGGGCGTGGTTAGAGGCGTGGCCTGATGTTTCCCTCTTTGTTGGGAGGTATGCAATAATAGCTTGGCCGATCCATAGAAATAAGTTGGGGTTGTCCAAATTTTCTTTACGTTAACGTTGGGGAGTTGGCAAGTCTCCCGGGCAAAGTGATTGGCACTTGGATGGTGCAGGCTCGGAGTCTGTGGTTGCTTCATCCTCAGCAGGAGCTATCTGTAATGTACAGCTGGACCCCTGCTGCAGCATTGCAGCTGTTTTAACCCCTAAATTGCCATGTCTGTGGCAACTAGGTGGCTGAAAAGGGAGGAGGCTTTCTCTGTCGCCTATGGGCACTCTACAACATGATCACAGGGTGCCCATAGCAGCCTTAGGCCAAATAAGGCCTCCAAGATGTAGGAGTCCACTAGAATCTAATAGTCTGTCACGTAGTATCATGGAAAACAGTAATGTGTTGCAATGTATTATAAATGCAATGAAGCGATCTCATAGTTTAGTCTCCAAGTAAAGTAAAAAGCAATAAAAAAAAAAAAAAAAGACTTCAACAATTCTATAAAACAACTCAATTCAAGAATAAACTTTTTATTTTTTTATTTTTAACAGGTTGTTCTAGTAGAATATTATATAATGCTCACAAATGTCTTCTTGCCATGAGTAAGGCTTTACAACCAAACCTCCTTCTGATCGGACACAGCAAGGAGTGATGTTTGAAGCCCAGCACTGCTGCTAAAGCAGAGAGATGATCAGGAACCTATAAATTCACCTGTGAACAAGCAGAATAGATAACTTGCTGTATCTTTTGATATGACGCAAACTGAGAACATAAATGTTTTTGGTAGCAATGTTTGTTCGCCTTGGCCCTGGCTACCTTTTTAGGTACTTGGTGCCCACCTTCAGCCTATCTACGTGAGGCGCTGCCTATTTACTGACCTGAAGCCCCTGCCTGCCTACTTACCTGGTAATATGAATCTGAATGGCACAGACTATAGCTGTAAGAGTCTCCAGGGGATTAGTCCTCTGTTTCTCCTCATGACCCTAAGGCTATGTTCACACGGTGTATTTTCAGGGCATAATTACGCCCCGCAATTACGCCGTGTGGACGGGGGTGTGAGCGGGGGTGGGGGGCCGGCACTGCGCTGGCCCATAGACAATCACTGCTAGCGGCGCGTATACGCCGCTAGAAAGTGACATGTCAATTATCTCCCCGCCCGGCGGGAGACGTAATCCATAGTTCTCTATGAGAACTGTGAATTACCGTAATGAATGGGCCGTTTTCGGCCCGTAATTGGCGCACTTCGGCGCGTAATTACGGACCGAAATACGGCCCATTTTAAGCCGTGTGAACATGGCCTAAGAGACTCTGCCTCTAAGCTGTGGTCTGTACCTGCTTACCCACCCCTGGGAAGTTTGTACCAAGGTAAGGGAGGTGCTGGAAAAGTGAGGATTTTTAAAAGGTGTGTCTAAATGTGCAGGAATGAGTGGTGACTGGCAGAAGTCATCATGGTGTTCTGAACCAGATGGAGAAGAAAAGGGAAAGTAAACGACTCGTCAGAGAAATTTTTACTAGATGTAATCACTTCTATGTCTGCAGAGCCTGTGTACACTGGTATCTACCACTGTATGATCTCTGTATGAAGGTAATGTTGGTCTTTGTATACAGATCTCTGTTTAGTAAGAGTGGTCACTATGTTCTGGTAATTTGTGGTAGCGTTTTGGTGGCATACTCTGGTCCTTATGTAGTAGTGTTATTGGTAATGTTGGTCTTGTATCGTGGGATTTTTTGGTAGCAGTATGATTATCTGTATGGTGAGGTATTTGCTCCTCGTGTTATCTAGTAACTGCATGGCTATTAAAAGGTCCTGATAAATGTTTGTGATCATGGTGGAGGGCCCTATCCAAAATTTTACTTTGGGGCCGAGCCTTTTCTAGTTGGGCCCCTGCACTGGATAATTGCTCTGGGCTTTTCTCCATTGCCAGAGTTGGGAGGAAAAGTAGAAATTTTTTTTTTTTTTACCTTCCTAGATAAAACTTGTTTTATGTTACCATTAATTGAAAAGCTATGCAGTGTCAAGACAAAGCTGCCGTATTTAATATACTTTTTAGTGAGGGAGCTAACAGCTGAGGTGTATCCTTAGCATTGAAAGACCAGATGTTGCTTTCTAGACTTGACTTGGTACAAAAAAAAAAAAAAAAGAAAAGCTTGCCTAGGATTCAAGTGGCGAGTTTGTCGCGGATGTCTAAGTTTATGTAGCTCAGTGAAGGCCCGGCCTTGCCAATTAAATGTGAAGTCCTAGACGATGGTATAAAATGCCTGAGAACACTTTACTAATTGGAAAGACAGGAGTGTGCGCTATACATGCAGCTGCTTTATGAGGTGACATTAAATTCTACACTTCTAGAATCCTTTTCTAAGCTTTTTGAAGTGAAGGATCTGCTTCTAAATCACAGAAGAGTGGACATTGATGCGAGGAACATAGAAACTGGAACTTGGTGAGTGTGTGGTCATCTTGTATAGACGGTGCCACACTTGTCTATAGGGTGTCCGGTATTGCAGCGGTGCGATTCACTTCAATTGAGCTAAACTGCAATAGCTAAAAGGCAGATCTGAACTAATCTGTCCTTGTCCATCACTTGGTGTTGCTAGTGGTGCAAAGTATGGCCTCGGACCATGATCTTGTACTGTTCACACATCCTATATGGTCCTCCCTGCTCTGTGAGTGGTGGGGCACATTGTTTTAGTGCAGCTCAACACCACTTGTCGCCCTTAATCTGAGTTGTCACTATTTTAAATGTACGTTCAGACAGGCTGGACTCGCTGTGGATTTTTGTTCACAGCTGATTTGCAGAATAGAACTTGCATGCAAAAATCTACACCAGCTGTTGCAGCTGCAGGTCTTCTAACAGCAGCTCCAACCCATTTGTATGTACTCGAAGGCTATGTTCACACGGCTCATTTTGGGACGGATTTCAGTCTGTAATTCGCCGCATACTGCGCTCAAATATGGCTGAAATCCGTCTCGGTCATTACGGTAATCCACAGTTCTCATAGAGAACTATGGATTCCGTCTCCTCTTCACGCTCGCGAAATACGGCGAGTGGGGAGATAATTGACATGTCAATTATTCACGGCGTATACGCACCGTGGGTAATGAAAGTCTATGGGGCCGGCGAAATCCGTCCTGCAACTACGGCGTGAATAAGCCGTCCGAACATAGCCTAACAATACTAGTGGCCATGGAGTGCAAAACTTTCTACTTTGGGGTATGTTCACACGGCATACATTTCCAAGTGAAAATTAGCGCTTTAAAATATGATCAATAAGAGGCGTATTTTGAAGTGTGGAGCGACGTTTTTGTGCCCAAAATATGTTTCATCATAGTTTCTATGGGATTTCACTTGTGTAAACACTTCAAGAAATGTTTAGGCACTTAATTTAAGTCAATGAAATTGGCCCAAAATATGCTTGTAAAATGCGTGTCGTGTGAATGATGGCATGTATTTTACAATGCGGTCAATGAGAGCTGCATAGAATATATGTAGAGTATGTTCACACGGCGTATTGTGGCACATACTGGGCGCACCGCACTATGCCGGGTGCTTTAGAAGTATGCGCTGGCCAGCGTGTACTTCTAAAGCGCTGACAGCCGGCTCCCATTGACTGACTCACGCCGTGTGAACATACCCTTATGCTTTGTTCATACATTTGGTAGGGGTGTGTGCACCTTTTTTTTTTTTTTCTTTTTTTTTCTCTTTCAACGAAGGGGGAAAAAAAAGATCTTTTTTGCCACAAACTGAAGCAAAGTGCATGGTGTTCAGTCACGGATTTTAACACAACAGCAGAATCTACCTTATATAGAACTTGTTTAAAGAGGTTTTGCTCCATAGACATGGATGGGATATACCATCAATGTTCAATACATGGGCATGACTAGTGCCGAAGCAGCTGCCATGGGGCCCTTTTAGGTGCAAAAACATTGTACCATTTTGTAGATAATGGGGGTTTTCGATTACTTGCCACTACTACATGGGCTCTCTTTTATACATAGCACTATATGTATAGATTTAATTATTGCTGCCTGTACTGCTGCTTGTTTCCTGTTATTAGGTATTGGGGCCATTAATTAATGACTTATTAATACTATCTGACCAGAGGTGTATCTCCAAAATGGTTCCCTGAAACCCCCTGTTATGAATGGAGAGGTGGCTGCACTTGTCCAGTTATTCTTCTTTCATTTTCATGGCAGTTTCAAGCACAGCCATATGCCACTTATCTATTTAGAATAGGGATTTTGGAGGACCCACTCTGGAGCACATCCTTTCGATATGCCATCAATGTCTGTGCTGGCAAAACCCCTTTTAATGTGTAGCAGGTCTCTCTCCCTTTCCCCATGGTGCAAGAAAAAATCTTTGCTTGCTTGGTAGTTCATCCAATCAAGATTTAATGGCTTGCACACAGTTTTTGGTGCAGTTTCCACACCAAAATCCATGTGCAATTCCACCACATGAACAAGGCCTTAAAGGGGTTGTCTCACTACAAGGATTGCTTTTTATGTTAAAGATCTTGCAAAAACAAGTCACTTTGCAATATGTGTCCAATAGCAGTGTCCTACCTATTCCTAGAGATTCCCTCCTCTATGGGCTGCATCAGCTCCTCAGGTCGCTATAGCTACAGACCTGTTAAATCTCTCCTGCCAGAACTGGTTGTTATAGCTACAGACCTGGCTTCTACTGCAGCCTAGTAGAAGCCAGTAAACATGCTCCTGAATTCAAAGTGAAACCAAGAAAACGGGACTGAGGTTAGATGAATCGTTGTAGTGAGACACCTTTAAAGGGAACCTGTCACATAGGTTGTGCCCCCCTTGCTGAGGGCAGCACAAGCCAGTGTCGGGCCTGCTGTTCCCAGCACTGTGTCCCTTATTCTGTAAGATGCAGCAGTTTTAGAGCATTTGCCTCTTAAATCTTATTCATGAGCAGGTGTTAGCTCCATCCACCAAAGGCTAGCGCCGCCCACTGACAGTTATTGACTCCGATTGGCCAGGTTTGAAAAAAAACTGACACTCTGAAGGACTCTTCGAATGACTCTTCTGGCTGAAAACTGCAGATTTGAGCATTAAATACACGAAAACTACTGCATCTTACAGAATAAGGGACACAGCGCTGGAAACAGCAGGTCTGACACTACCTTGTTCTGTCCTCAGCCAGGGGGGGAATAACTGACAGGTTCTCTTTAAAGTTGCTTTAGCAACATCCCAGCTGCTGTTCAGATGAGTGGGGTAGTATTGGACTAGGTCTACCTTGTGCCAACAATCTTTGGGAAATCTGCAGAATAGATCAAGCATTAACAATAACAGATTCTTTACGCGACAGGTTTTGTTGGGGCACGCAGTGGACCTGTACTTTGCCGGTTCTCCCCCCATTATTTGACTCTAGACTGTTCCTATAATTTCATGTTGCTTCTGGTAAGATGGTTCTAATATTTGTCGTATTTACTGCCTTTAGTGGCTTCTCAGAGTGTAAAAAATAATTCATTTATTTTCACTTTCATCTGTGATAGAAAGCTGTCAATTTTTTATGGCTAATTTGGTACTAGGGGAGGAACTGTTGGACGTGGTTACTCTTGCCTGGATGTTGACAGGGCATAAGGGAGGCATTTTTGTTTGTACACACCTGACCTTCATCGCTGATGACATTCAGTGGTTTTGGCACTAATCTTCTGACTATGGCAAATATGTTGGATTCAATCAGAAGAGGAAATTTGCATGTGAAGATTACTGTGTGGGGGATGATCTCTGTTTGGAGAGAAAATTTATGATTGCTGGAATGTATGTTCAAGGTTTTTTTTTTTTTTCCACATATACAATTTAATTTGCACATAGAATATCGAGATAATGTATTTTTGTTTTTTTTCTCACTTCTACCCTCATGAAAGTGCTGCCAGTCACTCTTTCACTTCCAAAATAATTTCATAGCTGGTGACATGTAGATGTTTTATATGCTAAATTATGCAACAAATGTAAAGACCTATGCATGAATAGATTCTAGCAAACGGCAACATATTTCATCCACACTACACGCTATCGTCTTGTGTGGTCACTGATATCCCTGATCTCGTCCTTTTTTTTTTTTTTAAAACTCTATCCAAAATTGCATGTTTTCAAGTACCGTAACCTCTAAGCTCGAATTTATTGTAAATTATATCAGGGCTGTGGAGTCGGTGTCCATGTTGATGGAATTCGAGTGGTTATAAAATGGACCGACTCCCAATATATATAATAGATTAGTACAGTTACTTCAATGCAGTGCCACAAGCAGGAGGAATTGGGTCATGCCAGTGTTACTGCTACTATATATTCAGCCTCATCAGATGAGGAGTTTAAGGGCACGGCATGGGTTTTCGGACGGTTTTTCAGGCGGTTTGTGGTTTTGCAGACCGCCTGAAAAACCGGTCGACAATGGGCTCCTATGGAAAACCTGTGCCGTGGGAAATTTCTCCAAGCGCTATTTCCGCCCGCGGGCTGCCCAAAAGGCCCTCTACATGCACATTCTTCTGTCCGGCTTTCGGACGGAATATGTGTATGTGAAGGGGGAGGGCTTTCTCCGCTCTTCGCCGAGAAAAATTCTCGTCATGTAACTGCATTGTTACTGTTTTACTCCCGGTGGTGGAGCAATCTTTTTCTTGTTACTACAAATTACAACCTGTTCTCACATTTCCTAACAGCTCAGTGTGTTATTAGGCTGATTCCCAAGCGAAAGGTCACGGGTTCGAATCAAGGTGCAGCTATGCAAAAGATTTCCCATGAATATCTGAATCACCGAGCTCATCGATAGGGTCTCTGGGCCAAGAAAACTGCCAAACTGCATCATGTGAGGCCATGACAGCTGGAAGATTACAAAATGTCTGTTCATTCATTCAAAAGCCAAGAGGTGACGTCCAGGCAAAATATCCTTCAGCAAGTCTGCTCATCACAAGTTCTATTCGTTCTAACGTGACAGACACGGCAGTGGAGGAGGCTTGTATGCTTCGTAAGAGTGAGATCAGACGTCCATGCAAGCAACGGGCAACGCGCATTACACAGGTCTGGAGTGATGACCTGAAAAAAGGTGAAGCCTCGACTTCAATCTGGTTATAAGAAGCATCGACTTGAGTTGGCTAAAAAGTACGAACAGTGGAAGATTGGTAACAGGTGTTTTAAAAGTCAATAGACGGGGCTCTGATGGGTGCAAATGAGTTTGGAAGAATCAAGGGAAAAGAAAGCTAATTGATCGAGAAATTAAAGGAATTGTCAAGTCTGGTGGAAGAAGCCTGACGATATAGGGTTGTTTCCCAGCCAAAGATGTTGAACATGTGACCAGGATCGATGGTGATCTCAGGGCTGAGCTATATGTAAGTATCCTACAAGGTGAGTGACTTTGTACACTCCAGTGATATGGGACTGAAAAGGATGACACTGTTCCAGCAGGACCCAAAGCATAAGCAGAGTTTTGGCGAAGAAATTGTTCAATGGCAATAAAGTAGAGTTGCTGCATTGGGCTCAACAATCCCCAGACCTCAACCCAATTGAACACGTGTGGGTAGAGTTGAAGAAAAAGCTGTATTCGTACCCAAGTGAGTTGACCATTGTGCATCAACATTGGGAATGTTTAGAAGACACCTGGGATCAGATTTCAGTTGAGATCTGCTTGAATCTGATCAAAAGCCTCGAAGGAATCAGGCAGTGCTGAAAGCCAAAGGTGGATTTACCAAATACTACAAAAAAATAAAATAAAAATTATATATATATATATATTTTTATAATTTTAAGGAGCAAAATCGTAACAATGCAGTTACATGACAAAAATCTGCAGAACTAAGCACATGCTAAATAGTTGCAAGTCAAGTTTGTGTATATGAGGTGGCTAAGATGATTGTCTATAAAAATTATTGTACTGACTTCCGGTTCCGGCGCTGCCATGCGGAGGTGAACGCTCGCAGCTCCCCGCTGATCTCCTGCCTGCATCTCGTGTCACAGCCGTTCCTGCGGCGCTAACCAGCCCTCGCGGACCGGGCAACTCTTCCCTCACTCACTGCTCCCGGGTGGATGGACAGGTACGTCCTGAGGAGCGGTCAAAAGGACGCATCCCCCTTGCCGGCCCGTACGCCACGAGGAGACTCCAACATGGCGTCCCGGCGCGCGGCGCCGACTGAACACCGCGCGCTCAACTAGCGGGACACACAGAAGACATGCCTGTTCTCCCGAGCACTCCTGCTTCAGGAAATCCAGCTGCTCCCGCCCTGGATTATAAAGCCATAGCCCTGGAGGTGACCCGACACATAGCTCCTGAACTGCAGGCTGCCATAGAGGCATCCCTGCAAGCCTCCTTAAGCCAGCTGCAGCAAGAGATACAACTACAAGGAGCAAGATTAGATGGGATGGAGCAGAAAGTTGTGCAACTTGAAGCTGAAAATGACATGCTGCATCGCAAGTTATCTTCATGTCACAGAGCACAAGACACCCTTTATGAGCGCATAGAGGATCTTGAGAACCGCTCCCGCAGGAGCAACCTCCGAGTCGTGGGACTCTCTGAAAACATCAAACAAGCGGATCTACAGGATCTCTGTCAATCTGGTCTGCCGCAGGCGTTGGGAATCAACCGCAATTGCAGGGTCGAGAGGGCGCACCGCATTGGCCCTGAACCCCCCCCGGGCAGAGACAGAGATGTCAAAACGCAAAGAAAGCCGCGCACTGTCATCATCAAATACTTAGACTACAACGACAAGCAAGATATCCTCAAAGCTTATCGTAAACAGAAGTCCCCCCCGCTCCTGGAAGGACAGAGGATCCAAATATTTGAGGACTTCTCCCTGGAGGTCTCTAGGCGGAGGCGAGCCTTCAGCAAGATATGCTCCTTCTTATTTTCTAAGAAAATCCGTTTCCAGCTCCTGTATCCGGCCACATTGAAGGTAACCTTTCCTGGCGCTGCTCCAAAGTTCTTCACTTCCCCGAGAGATGTAGAAGACGACCTTCGATTCCTGGAGGACTCTGATTCTTCCCCCTCGAGATCATCATCGACCGTGGGCAACGGGTCACCTGTGTCTCCCCCACGGCTCTGACCCTCCTGGGAACGGAGACCCCCTAGCTCCCGCCGCCTCCCGGAGACACCTCAAAAGTCCCCGACTTGAACTCTCGTTTCTGGACTCTCGGTGTTAATCTGTCGTTTTTTTTTTTTAGGGGGCCGGGAGTAATTACGCGTAGGTCGTAGCTTGCCACCCAATCTCTCCCCCTCCCTTTCCCCCTCTTCCCCTCTCATCCCTCCTTCCTTCTCTTCCCCAGTCCAAATTCATCTCCACTTAAGAGGTTTATATATCATGTGCACGGATGTCTTTGCATATTGTTACATTTTGCTGGGATGCAGGTTTTTCTAACTGTCATAATTCAGATTACTGCTCCAGTTCTTTGTTCTTCTCTATGCTCTCTGTGTCTTAAATGCCACGGGCCACTACTAGTTAATCTGAGAGGGCTACGACTTTCTCTAACTTTTCTCTGGCAGAGGGATTGGCGGGAAATGATTATTGTCAGAGATTGCGCAGCCGTCCTCCCTTTGGCAGAAAAAAGTGAAGTCCCCTCACGCAAGAAGAGAGTCTGAGCGACCAGGATTCCTGGCTCTCGGCGTGATTTGTTTTGGTTTATTACAGACGTATTAATTTAATTTCGCTGTATAATTTGTTTTCACTCACTTGCTTTAATTTTCTGTGATTACTTGAGTCTGAGTCTAGGACCTCCTCGTGCCACTACCTCAGTAGCGGCCTAGGTGCCCCGTCAATAGATACTCAACCCCCTCCTTTTCCCTCCCACCCCCTTGGCCATGAGAATCGTCACGTGGAACGTGAAAGGGCTCCGCTCCCCGAATAAGCGCGCTAGGATCTTGCGACACCTGAAGAAAGCCCGTCCGGACATTGTCCTCCTTCAAGAGACACATTTGTCTCAAGAGGATTTCTTCAGGATGCAGAGGTTATGGGTTGGACAAGTTTTTGGCTCTTCCTCGGTGGGTGGGAAAGCAGGTGTCCTCACCCTAGTGCAGATGGTCCCACTTGAAGATTTGCCATAACGGCGACCAGGTCAGTTTGTTAAATGTCTAAGGCCCTAATACCCAGAGCAAACCATTCTTTGCGTCACTCGCAGCAAAAGATCCAGAGGGACGCTGCTACATCTGTGATTATGGGAGGAGATATGAACATAGTGCTAGACGAAATTCTGGATAGGAAGAGAGACCCGAGTTCAGCCTCCTCGGCGGCTCCAACTAGGAGACCCACGGTAGGGACCCTGCAGCAGTTTCTAAATATTTCAGGACTGAGGGATGGTTGGAGGGATCTTCATCCTGATAGTAGGGAATTCTCCTTTTTCTCCCCCTCACAACATTCGTGGTCGCGATTGGACTATGTCCTGGTTTCCCCCGGGCTTCAGAGAAGATTGATCGCCTCTGAGATCCTCGACCTAGTAATCTCGGACAACTCTCCAGAAGTGACCGAGATAGCTGAAATTTTTCCAAAAGGGTCTGATTATATCTGGCGATTCCCCTCCTACATGGCCAAGACCGAGCAGTTTGCTGATATTTTGCGAGGTTGGTGGCTGGAATTTGCAGAGTCCAATGTGCAACACTCAGACGACGTCGCCTTGTATTGGGCTACAGCCAAATCTGTTCTGAGGGGTCGTATCATAGCTCATACTTCGACTTATAGGCGAAGGTTGAATGAGGAATATAAGAAGACTTCCGAACAGGTGAGGCGTTCTTACGCCAAGTTCCTCTCGGACTGCTCGGAGGAGGCCAGGAGGGAGTGGGAACAGGCAAAGAGAGTTTTTGAACTCTGGCTGGGACGGCGAGAAGAGGTTCAGAGATCCCACCTGAAATCTACCCTATTTCGCCACGGAAATAAAGCGGGGAAACTACGATCTAGATTACTTCAGGGCAGCTTTTTCGCCTTCCCACATTCCCTCCATCCGCACCCCGGGATGCCAGATTACCTCTGATCCCTATAAAATTAATGACTCCCTTAAGTTGTTCTATGAGCAGCTATACTCCCAGGGAGTGAGTCCAGAAAGTGAAGAGTCCACAAAAGATAGGAATTTTTTGAACTCTATATCTCTCCCCAGATTGTCCACTGAACAGAGGGAGACTCTTAACGCTGAGATCACCATACAAGAAATACAATTGGCTATTCGCCAAACGCCCTTAGGGAAAGCTCCAGGCCCTGATGGCTTCTCAGGAGATATTTATAAAATATTAATTGAGCCCTTGTCCCCATTGCTAGCCAACTACTTCAACCACATAGTCCAGGAGGGTGTTATTCGGCCCGAAGCTAAAAATGCTTATATAAAAGTGATCCCCAAAAGAGGTAAAGACCCCCTCCTCCCGTCCTCCTACCGGCCAATTTCCTTGATTGATACGGACCAGAAGTTGCTGTCCAAGATTATGGCAGACAGGCTGGCCATTCTCTTGCCCACCCTCATTGGCCCAGCGCAGAAAGGTTTTGTCAAGGGTCGTGCGGCAGTAGGTAACCTTAGAAAGGTGATGTCAGTGCTTGAGAGCGTGAGGGGCATCTCCTCTCCCACCGGTCATCCTGTCATGGTTGCAATAGATGCTGAGAAAGCATTCGACAATGTCCGGTGGGAGTGGTTGTGGACGGTCCTTGATCGCATGGGGATAGAGGGTAAATTTAGGACCTTGTTGTCCGCTATCTACAGTAACCCGACTGCACAGGTGCATACTCCGGGCTTTCTTTCACAACGCTTTTCTCTTCACAAGGGTACCCGCCAGGGATGTCCCCTGTCCCCCCTCTTGTTTGATATTGCTCTGGAACCCCTGGCTCGCTTTTTGGAGGATTCAGATCTCTTCACGGGTATATCAGTAGGCCGGAGCCAGGTCAAACTCGCTCTATTTGCCGATGATCTGCTCTTATTTCTCTCCGACCCGGTTAAACATCTCCCAGGAGTATTCTCCTTTTTGGAGGATTTTGGCAGATTTTCCGGATACAAAGTAAATGCCTCCAAAAGTGAGCTATTGGAACTTGGAGCTCCCCTCCCAAAATCTACATGGCAAAATCTGAACCTAGGGATTGTCCCTGCAAAATCTCACATTACATACCTGGGAATTAAAATTGGTAGGACCCCCAGCACCATTTATAACCTGAATTTTCCCCCCTTAATTAAAAAAATCTCGGATGATCTCCTTAGATGGCAGGGCCTCCCTCTCTCCCTATCGGGTAGATGCCACGCAATCAAGATGGTTTGTTTCCCGAAACTTCTGTACCCCCTCCAAACTCTTCCTTTACTACTACGCCACTCAGACATAAACAACATCCACTCCTCTTTCTCTCGCTTTATTTGGGCGGGAAAGAGACCCCGGATCTTGATGGTCTTGATTCCCTTAGAAGGTGTCACGGTTTAGCTTTTACTCTCTCTAATATTTATGGTATTCTGAGGGATTGGGATTTGAGTAAGAATGGGGGCTCTCCATTTATAAAATGGGCTCATAAATTGAATGACCCAGATTTACCAGACAAAATCAGCCAGGGCCTTAGAAGGGTGCGAAAGGAGATAATTTGCGAGACCTGGAGAGAAACTCATTTCAAAATTGTGCATAATGCATATTATGGTTTTAACCTCCCACCATCACGAAATAGCCCAGACAGAAGGCAATCCTGCCCCAAATGTCAGGCTCCGGCCACAACTATGTGGCACGGCATTTGGGAGTGCCCCTCCACTCAGAGCTATTGGGATACCTTCATTGATTTCGCCTATCAACATTGGCATCTTAGGTTGGCCAAAACGTATGAGCTGCTGATTTTCCACCATGCAAGACCCCCTGACAACACAGATTCTGGGGATCTACTCCCTGCACCTGCACAGCCTCTCCCTGGTCTCGCCCATATTGCAATACTGGATGCTAAACGTTGCCTCTTGCTCTATTGGTTGAAACCACAGATCCCCCCGATGACCCTGCTGGTGGAACATCTAATGCAATACCTGATATCTGACAAGCTTGAAGCGGAGCACCGCAAGGAATTGCGCACTGAAAAATTCTTCAGAAGGTGGAAACCATTTATTCTGGCACATTTTTCTACTGATGAGTTAGCCCACCTGATGGCCTCCTTCAAATACACGGGCTGGTATGCAAGAGCAGGCCTGGCGGGAACTCTGGGGCCTTTAGAACAGCCATGAGGTTCACTCGAGCTATATATACAAATATAAGATCCCAAATATAGATCTACCTCTGGGACCCTGGCCTGCCCCCCCCCCCCCTCCCTATTCTGGCATAGAGGACTAGACTCACTCTCATTTTCTTACTCCTTTGTTTATTTCATTTACCTTATTCATTTTATTTACGCATTTATTTATTGTTTTATTCACCTGATTTGTATACTGGCCTCACGCTCCCACTTTTCCTTTACTAAAGTGGGTGCATTGGTCTACTTACCTTTTTTGTTAAGTCCAAGACTTCCCAAAAGCGCGGTCTACTACATGATTCATGGACTATCAGAACGGGAAACTAACTGTTGTTGATGGGCATTCTCTACGGCTGTCAGAAATATGCTACCTAATCCTAGGAATCTGGCGCCCTTTACGCTGGGGTGCAATCTAGATCCACTTTTGGCAGCCCGCAATGCCTCAAACTGTCTCAATGTTTTTCTTTAACGTCGGATTGTATATTGATGCATACATGCCTTTATACTGTTCACAATCTATTGTCATTATATTTTGTATTCCTTATTGCAAAAATTTAATAAAATCCAATAAAATTTGTTTAAAAAAAAAAAAAAAAAAAAAAAATATTGTACTCAAGTTCAAAGCTGATGGAGAGATATGGAGCCTGAAAGTCAAAAGTTCAAACCACTGTTACCCTTTTGCGTGTCGGTGTAAAACCTTTTTATTGGAATACAACTTCAGTACACCAAAAACTTTAATAAAATGTATGTTCTACCTAAATAGCTTGAATATTCTACCATAGGAGTGATAAAAAGCCTGATGTTACCATTTTACTACAGTAAAGTTAAACATGCGTCCTGTATGAGGGGATGGGAGTCAGAGTTTGGGAAATGGCGGAGGTTTGGCTTACCGACTCCACAGCCCTGAATTCTATTTATTTTATAGCGACATTGATTCCAGGGCGCTGTACATTCAGGAGGTTACATACATAACATAAGTCAAACATTTACAATAGTGACAATCTGTGACTAACAGGTACAGAGGGAGAGGGCCCTGCCCGCGAAGGCTTACAATCTACAAGGATGGGGGAAAGAGACAGAAGGTGAGGGGCAGACATGTTTGTGGGGTGTAGTGACAGCGGGGTTATTCTAGGTCGTAGGCTATCCTGAAGAAGTGGGTTTTCAGGTTGCTTTTGAAGCTGGTGAAAGTTGGGTAGAGTCTGATCTGTTGGGGCAGTGAGTTCCAGAGTGTGGGGGAGGCACGAGAGAAATCTTGGAGACGGTTTTGTGAGGAGCTGACGAGAGGAGAGCAGAGAAGAAGGTCCTGTGAGGAGCGGAGGTTGCGTGAGGGGAGGTATCTGTAGAGTAGAGCAGAGATGTATGGAGGGAAGAGGTTGTGGAGAGCCTTGTAGGTCATGGTTAGTAGCCTGAAATGAATTCGCTGGGCAATGGGTAGCCAGTGAAGGGATTGGCAGAGGGGAGAGGCAGGGGAGTAGCGAGGAGAGAGGTGGATAAGACTGGCAGCAGAGTTGAGGATGGATTGAAGGGGAGCAAGAGTGCTAGCTGGGAGGCCACAGAGAAGGATGTTGCAGTAGTCGAGGCGGGAGATGACAAGGGCATGGACCAGAATTTTTGTAGTGACGGGGTTAAGGAATGAGCGGATGCAAGAGATGTTTATCAACAAATGTTTTGACTGACCTTGTGTAACTATTCTTTGAATGTTCGTTTAGGACAGTGGTCCGCAAAGTGCGGCTCTCCCATTGTTAGGAAACTACAACGCCCATCATGCATTTATATAACCTATACCAGTGGGCATAATGGGAGTTGTAGTTTCCCCACAGCTGGAGAGCTGCATTTTGCAGACCAAGGATTTAGGAAGTCCTCTCTCATGGCTGCTGTATTGCTTGGTTTCAGATTTGTTTCAGTTAACTAAGGCTTAAGGTCCACCATAGCTTAAAAAACTTGTCTGGTAGAATCTGTGTCGATTTGTATTGTTATCAGTCAGCACCATCTCCACCTCTCGATTACATGAACAGGTTATGTCCACCATACACTACTTCAGCTGATGACAAATTTAGTATTAGATAACTGTAGGATTTCAGGATTTTTAAAAAGTGATAGTGTCAAAAAAGAGGAGAGGAGATTTGCCCTCTACTACACACCTTGGGAAATAAGTCACTGCCACAGGCAACACAGAATCTGGCATGTCAAGTGCCCAAATCTTCTTTCCTCCTAATGTCTGCCACCATAGGGAACCCCACCTCTTTTCCCCTTCTCCGCATACACACCTTTGATACCTCTTAGATTTTACGGACCCTCTGAATTAATTGTGATCATTCAACTACTTGATGGCACCATACCTGAAATTTAGGCAGACGCCTTTTAAGTGCAGGACACGTACTAATCTTAAAGGGGTTGTCTCACTACATTGATTCATCTTACCTCAGTCCTGTTTTCTTGGTTTCACTTTGAATTCAGGGGCATGTTTACTGGCTTCTAATAGGCTGCAGTAGAAGCCAGGTCTGAGGCTGCCAGCACTGGTTGCTATAGCTAATCAGGAGAGATCAAACAGGTCTGTAGCTATAGCGACCTGAGGAGCTGATGCAGCCCATACAAGAGGAGATATCTCAGAATAGGTAGGAATCTGTTAATGTACACATATTGCAAAGTGACTTGTTTTTGCAAGATCTTTAAAATGAAAAGCAATCCTTGTAGTGAGACAACCCCTTTAAGTTATTTTTTTTTTTTTTCATAATGGTGAGTTCTTGGGTCTTTCCTCAAGACTTAGCCAGTTTTCTACTCCGTTTTTAGTATTTGCAGGAATTCACAGTCAAGCCTTTTTCTAATAACTTTTAGTCCCTTCTGTTTTCTAGTCAGGTTATAGCGTGAATGATGTAAGTTTTCGTGCTGCTGTCTTTTAACATGCAGACATACACACAAGGGTATATACCATACATATTTTATTGCTGGTTTATGAGCTGACAAACTTATTTTGATGACAGAATAACATATTGTCATCTGAGGAGGCCTTGAAAGATAACGGCTTGATATTGACAGCCGCAAAGCTCTCCGTCATTTTCAGCATGTCCTGTGATGTGCGCAGAATGCTGATGGCACAAATATAGGCCCCTAGCCGAACGCCAGGATGTGTTGTGACCTTATTAAAAGGCTCTCGGAGACATCAGATGTCACTCATTGTATCGGTTCATCTTGTCTCGGCCTCTCATCGAATATCTTCTCCAGGGAGATGCAGTTATTGTGGCAGATTCTCAACATTTGATTGACAGAGCAACTTTGTGTTGGAATCTTTCAAAATGGAGGAATTTTAAGGCTATAGCTCTGTGCACTCAGAAGTTTAACCTTTTTTAATGCTGTGCTCTATACAGGACTAACAAGTGCTTAAATTGTGCATGATTTCCTTTACAGGGGTTAATTAAAGCGGTCAGTGGAACAAGCTTTGTTCAGTGAATCTGGATCTTTAGTTATGAGGGTGTGGTGGGTGTGGTTTTTTTTTTTTTACATTTATCCATTGCTACATTTTAAACGTGATGGAAAGGCGCTCAATCGACACTGGCAAGTACTGATAAGTATTAGGGTAAGTTCACATACCGTTTTCTTAGCACGGACCATTACATGCCAAAAAATGGGTTTGTTTACGCACTCGCAAGCACGTAATTTCAGCGAGAAAAATGAAGCACCCTGCCTCCTATACTTTTTGTATTTTTTGGCATAAATGATGCAAAGAATTGATGTTTCTTTTACGCCGCGTACAGAATGCGCTAAAGAATACGTGACTTATCGTGTGCACGGCAATGATGAATTTACACTGCACTCAGTGGGTGCTGTATTTGAACATCGTTTTAAAGCGTACTTCGGCAAAAATTACGTGCCAAAATATGTCGTGTGAACATACCCGAAAAAGTACCGCAGAGGACAGAATTTTGAGCCCATTCTTCAGCTACACAAAGTACATGGCTACTTTTTAACTGTATTGTGTAACTGTCCCATGAGCTTCTGTTTTGTCATTGAACACTTTGCTTTATTTCACAAGTAACTGATTAGTTCTTTGTAAAAATACAGCAAGTGTTCTTCTCCGCTGTGCACTTCAGTTTGTTGAGCCTTATGGACAGAGATGTAATTGAGGCCCTTTCTCACATTTAGGATATGGGCCCTGAAACCACAGTGGACTGCAGCTCCATCCATCAGAAAGAGAGGGTGGTGGGGGCACTGTCCCTTCCAGTGTGACTTTCTGCCACTCATTTAATTACATTTTACCATGAAATCAGATTCCCTCTTTAAATTTGTGCTGGACTACTACCAAAACATTAGAAGATCCATTGAAGACAAAGAGGCTCATACCTATGTGCTACAATTCTAAACTTGACCTGATTTGTATTGTTTGGGAAGTTCGTTATGGTGTTTCCCTTGAATCCCAAGATGGGCTACCCTCATGCTGCTCTGTTTGATTAATTTAGTAAAAGCCAACTTGGACATTAGAGAAGTCATCCAAGCCAACAGATATGTTATTACTGGATGTCCGTGTATGGGATTTCCCAGTTCTCCAACAGATGTCAGGGCGAGAAGGATTGGGCATATAGCAGTTCAGCGCTAGATTCTCATAGAGAGAAGCCACTGTCGGAGGTATCTGGTAGTGGCCGCCTCTGCTCTCACCATTGCTGATCGGTGAGTGTATGGGGCCTGCTGCTCAAGCGTGCATGTTTATGTAGCAATAGCGGTCAGCTGAAAGAGCATTCAACGGACAACTATTGAAGGTAGATGGGCACCTTTAACTTGAGACTACCATGTGCATTTGGGTGGTTTAATGGTGGGAACTTGGGGCCATGATGGATATAAATCGACAGGAGACCATTTTTGTTTAGCTTCTGTATCGATGCTTGAGACTCCACATGTTAATATTCTCTGCCGCAGTTCTATTCCATTTGGTATGTTGGCCGAGTATATAAGTAACAATGACTTGGGCTGTGGCAAGGTCTGAAAGCTCTCTAGTAGTTGCCCATATGGAATTCAGGAGCCTTACGCACTCCCATAAGATCTCCTGCCCTTTATGAGGCTTTTCATCAGAAAATGAACGGCTTACTCTGTATCTGCAATCCCAACTGAGCAAATGGATTGCTGTGGGAAGAAATCAGTTTAGAGGGCTGCATTTATCTTGAGATAAAATTGCCGGAGATACAGTACAGGAAAAATCACATTTACATATAGTCTGAGTTAATGACGCTCATGGAACTGTCATGCAAAAAGCTGCCATTTATAATCGCTTCATGCCTGATGCGTTAAGTAAAAAGTATTGCATGGAAGGGAATGTAATGTGGATAAACATAAAAACTTTTTTTTGAAAAATAGAAATTTTTATTTAAGTTTATTACTTTGTCTGGTTATATTTTTGTTGCGTAGATGCATTGGTTTTGTAAACTTGTGACAGCAGTTTAGCTCAAACTACTGCCAGATAATGAATGTAACTGCACCTCCAAAACACTTCTATTTAGGAAATCAATAGCAATGCAAAGTCGCCTGGTTAGTAGTTTGATGTGGCTAGGTTCACACCTGCATCCGAGGTTCTGGTTGGAGCCTCTGTTGCAGAGGGCACCAGAACTGTTACATGACAAATGCCAATAGCCCCCGATGGACCACATTTCCATCCGGATGTTGATCATTAAAAAATAAAAAAAAAAAAAAAATGTATCACCACGTGCTGCTCATTAGATCCGTTTCATTTATTTTTGATGCTTTCGGCAATAGAATCTCCAATGTGGTGGTGAATCAGGCCTTATTTAGACTCCTGTATAATACTGTAGGATTATTTTTAAGGCTGAGTTCACGATGTATTTGCAGGGCATGCATCGGCGCATAATTGAGCTGCAATACATCCAAAGTACACCGTGCAAATATGGTAAATTCCTAGCACTCGTTGACCATACTTTCAACAGCAGGCGTATTGCAGTGTGCACAGGTACTTGCCGCAATATGACGTGTACTCGGCCTAATACTGGTATAGGGGTTTGCAACTACTGCTGTTGTCCAGTGACACTAACTGGTATGGTTCACACCTGTGCTTCAATAAATGAATACATGAGTAATCCTTTTTAATACATTATACTAAATATATCTGATGTCCCGCAATAGAATAGAGGTTTTATCTTAAAGGAACGTGACTGGAGATCTAAAATTCAATTGTCACCAGGGTAATCTTGAGCTGATAAAGACATGTTCATTTGCATTTTTCTTACTTCGTGTGGTGCATTTCTTTTTATTTTTTCCTCCTTCCATCTCTTGAAGCTGATGTGTTAGGAATTGAAATTACAGAGCTTGGCTGCTCTGTGTTGGCAGTAACCGTGTGTGTGTGTTCTTACAGTTGCAAACATGAACAGCCAGTGATGTATTTGGGTTATTGATGGGAATTGAATTTGCAAAGGGAAAATGGGATTTGGTTACAGTCTGAACTGATAATGATTTAGCCCAAATAGATTTATAATGGTCATGCTGTGAGGTCTAGCACATAAAATGTATGTCTGCCACAAAAAAACCGGCACTGGCTGCTACATTCTGAAGGAAGTTTTGAAGACCAAATTGTACCTCTAGAAACCTGCTTACAGCCCTGTACAAATGAACTTGGAGGTTTGCTTTAGTTGTGCAAGGTTTGCCCCTTTTTGGTTACAATTATTATTATTTATATTTTTTTTAAACCCTTGAAATCAAGCAGTGGGTGGCAAGTTTATTGTGCCCTTGAGTAGGGAGACAGTGCAAAAAAAAGGCACCAAGCTTAAGGTTATCTACTTCTGTGTTGTGATATCAGCCTGTTCTGACTGGGGAGAGGCAGACTACAATGTTCCTTACAGAGATTACAGACAGAAAGCACAAGCAAATGTCTGCATATGTTCACATTTTTTTGTTAGGCCGCCATGAACTAGCAGTTCCTAGTGTCTCACTAGGAAAAAATAAACTAAAAAAAAATCTGACTTTGCCCTCCCTTCATTTCTTGAGGGTCCGGAATATGAAGAGCCTTTGCTGAAAAGCCTGAGGAAAAAACATGCCCCCCCACCACCACTCACACATCAGCAAGTTGTGTGAAGAAGGCTATTGTTGCTAATTATCTATAACCTCTAGCTATTGTAGACTGCCTGCTTCAGGCTTTACACTTGTACTTGCCTGTCTGTAATACTGTTGAGAACCCAATCTGACTCCCAATAGCCTTCATTAAAGATCTTATTCTGTAGATTTTGAGTAGTCGTATAAAGTGCTGCTTATAGTAATTTGTTTATAAATGTTGTGGGTGGCTATAGAATGTTTCCCAGATTTATCAAAGATCCTTATTTTCTTATAGCTGAAAACTGACCTCAGTCGATGTTGTGCGTCCATGTCAAAATAGATCCAACTGTAAGAGATTTGATCGGGGTGGGCACAAATATAATTTTGACAGATTTCAAAAAAATTGACTCTAAAGGGCCGTTCACACGGCTTATTGCAGCCATATTGCGTGCCGTCCTGCGCTGCAATATGGCTGGAACCCATATCAGCCGTACAGAAAATCACAGTTTCTTTAGAGAACTATGGATTCTGTCTCTCCTCACCGCTCGGCGAATACCTTGGGTGGGGAGAAAGTGACATGTTCATTATCCCGGCGGGATACACACCGTGGATAATGAAAGTCTATGGGGCCGGCGGGCAGCGTCCCCACCCCGCCCCGTACTCAAGCCGTAATTGCGGACGAAATCCGTCCCGCAATTACGGCTTGATTAAGCCGTGTGAACCGGGCCTAAGGGTGCTTTCACATAGTGCCGTTTTGATGTGATTTTAAGTGCATTGCAGTTAAACTGGCTTTATTGCCAGCAAGCTTCTTTCACTTATGTCCACAAGAAAGATGCAAACTGGGTGGCACCGATCCCAACACTGCACAGCTTTAGAGTTTGTAAAACGGATCAGTTCCTCATGAACCCAATCAGAGAATGGTGGTGCTCAGCTTGTAATAAAGAAGAGTTTATGCAATGATCCACAATAGAAAGACGCGTAAGCGGCACTCGCCGATCTTCTCCTTGTAACTTTTATTGGATTAAAATTCCGTAATATCCATCAGAGGGCAAACGCACATCTCGTGGCCTATGGCCGTTTCGCGTACTGAAATGCTTTCTTTCCGTTATCTAAACTGTTGGGAAATCGATTACTGTGTTTTATAATCCACACAACTTCAAACACTGTAATTGATTACTCGAAACACCGTTCCAAAAGATTTAGGTAGCTGAAAGGAGCTTGCTGGTGATAAAGGCCGTTTAGTTAAAACCATACCTTGTGAAAGCACCCTAAATTCAGTGTATTGTTGGGGTATGTTCACACGGCATGTTGAGTCCATGTGAACATACGCTTTTAGATACATGTTTGGCTCTGTCTGTCGGACCCCAAACGGACCTAACCACGTATCTAATAGCAGTGTGATTTACGTTGCGTTTAACTCGAAACATGCATCAACGTTCACACGAGTGATCCCTGATGCCTGTCAATTCTTGGTCCGAAAGATGCAGCAGGAGTCCTATTTAAAACTATAGGGTGCGATCCTACTGCATCCAAACCAGCAGCTGAGTGTTGGATACGTTAAGGATCCGATCGCCGCTGCGTTTTTGGATGCGATTTTCGGATCCAAAATGGGATCCAAAAATGCCGTGTGAACAACCCCTTAGGGCTATGGTTTTAAGGAGAGAGCCTACGTTTTCAGCAGCACTCTAAGGCTAGATTCACATGACTTATTTGCAGGGCGTAATTACGCCGTGGGAGCGGGGGGCCGGCACCTCGCCGGCCCATAGCCTTGCATTACCAGCGGCGCGTATACACCGCTGGTAATTCACATGTCGCTTATCTCCCCACCTGGCGTATTCGCCGTGCAGGGAGAGGAGACGCAATACATAGTTCTCTATGGGAACTGTGGATTACCGTAATGACAGGGACGTATTCCAGCCGTAATTTGCGCACTCCGGCACGTAATTACGGACTGAAATACGTCCAATTTTAAGCTGAACATGTCCTAAGATTTGAATTGCTTCTGATATGGCGTTGCTTACAGTGTGAGATCCATCACTGCTTTCTCTTTCTACAGTATTGGGATAACCTAGGGGAACCAAACATTAACTCTGACAGTTGCACCACTTGAAACCCTAAATTACAGTTAACATTAGGGATTGGGATAGCACAAACATATATTTTTTTTCATAAGTTTGTTCAAACCATAACAGGGCCCTATTCAAGCAATACTAACCTCCACGGCCAATTCTCAGGCAATTTCGAGAACTGTTTGAGTAGGTTTTAAATGTTCTCTGTCAGAAGCTAGATAAAAATAGCATGGGTTTTGAAAACACTTGTTAGTAAAATATCCCTTTAAGGAACACTCCAAGCAAATCCAATAAATTTGTTTAGTACCTAAGCATGGGGGGTGGGGGGTTGAGGAGTGTGGTCACTGGATGACATAACGACTCAATAAAGAGAGACTACTTGTCATACACTGTCCCCTTAGGACCAGCACTATAACGCCGTATCTGCCCGGCTATTCAGAAGAACCCCTCTCTCTGGTATAGGCAGAAAGATGGCAATGTACCATAGCAGTCACTTAAGGATGGATCTCTGGTCCACTTGTCCCTTGACGCCTATGATGAATGGCTTCACATTTTGGAGGTGAGAGCACAGCCCTGAACCATAGGGATTCTCTTCAAACCCTCATTATTTTAATGGCTGATTAAAATCAATTGCCGCAAGTGACTGTATATTAGCCAAGGCACCAAATGGTTATTAACCTTCCAGACGGGTGCAGCCTTGCACAGAGTAGTTTCCCGGTTCTTTCTTATTACTGTAATGAGCATCCATCTTGGCTTTCTTTATTATTGCTCATTTAACTTTAATGTGTCTATTTTAGAAGAAGTGGTTAAAAATCTTGGTTGTATTAAGAAGTGGAATTAATGAATGAAAGTTAACGAGGAGGCCATATAGACAAACTCTGAAGCAGCGGTGCCTTTTTTTTTTTTTTTTTTTTTTTTATTACCGGGAACATTTTCATTTGAAAGTGTCACTTTTTGTTACTCGTGTTTAGCTAAATTACCTTATCTCCTCTTGTTAATGTAGCAATGTTGAGCAGAGTTTCCCAGAAAGGCATCCCATATTTCACTTGAAATAACTGGGTATTGCACTGAATATATTGTGCAGAAATAAAAGCTATTGCCATGTACTGCATTTAGCACATCACATCTTGTGCTGTTCATTTATGTAAAATATGTAAATTTTAGATTTTTCTAGACCTGTTTTATATGCACACGAAAAATGGTATAGACAAAAAAACAAGGAAGGAATAAGGAAGCAACATGGTTTCAATTCTTGTTGCATGATGAAGACCTGCAATGGTTAATGGAACATGTCTGCTATAGAAAATCTATTTCCCTTTAAAATCTGAGTATCTTTTCAGAATTCTGAATTATGTTCCTGTTATCTCTTGGAAATGTATGAATAAACTGAAGACTGTTGCCATTCCTCTTAGTGATTTCACAGTCTTAGAATGTGTAGGGGATACAGTCTGACAGTGCCCTTGTGTGTAAGGATTTGGCTTGTTTGGCTGACCAATAGACCTGGCCGACGGTCATCCACGTAACCATTGCTATGGTCCGTTTAGTATTATGGTTAACAGTGTACAGTCCTGCAATATGGGACAAGCCATCCCTAATGTCAAATTCATGGGACAACTATCCAAAGGGCAGCTGGGAGAACGAACACCAATAGAAAAATCCATCAGAACTTTTTTTTTTGGAGAGGGTGAGAAAAAAAAAATTACAGATTTTGTCGTGGTTTTTTTTTTTTTTTGTAATTGGTGGACTACATATGAGTGATATGAAGTAGCTTTATTTTTCTAGAAATGGTTAATTACAATATATTATCAAGTGTTTATTTCCACCTCATTGATCAGCATTAATCATGTAGGCAAATTTATATAAACTAAAAATTAATTTAAAAAAATCATTGGTTATTTAAAGGTTTTATACAACCGTCTCCATGGTGACAAATGGCAAACCTATTCTGTCTGAACATAGCTGTATTGTTTATACCTGTCCTCTGCCTTTATTTAACCTACCAAATATGTTAGCACAAAATAGTCAGCAAATGGAAGAATGAATGAGTGCAAGGTTCCAAAATGATGCTCTTATTTTGTGGTTTGTTAACATGAAGACACACAAGCCGTTGTCTCAAAACCGTAATACATTTTAAATTAAGGCCCATTGCAAAGTTGTTTTATTTGATATCTTTGATTTAACGGGACATTGAAACATTTGGGAGGGTGCACATGCTCTTTAAAAAGTCATCAAACACCGTTAAATGTATAAAACTGATTGGATGTTGAATTTTTAGAAGTCTGGAAGAGATCTGTGCAAATATCCATTTCAAGTGATGCTGCCTAAAAGGGGGTGTGGTGTTGTCTGTTTTTTTGGGGCTTTCTACAATTTGTTTGTAGTTAATTTTCACTTTTGAACACTAATCTAAATTGTAACATTGTCTGGAATAACTTCATTTCATCCATCCATACAGTGTTGTATTTGGAGTATTGTCTGCCGAGATTGGTACATGGCCAAGAGGTACCTAAATATACAAGTCCTCGTGATTTTAATTAGGTTTCTAACTGTTCTGAAACCTTTTTCAGCACAACTGGTTGTTGACAGTTAACACGGTTGCCGCCTGACGTATCCCACCTACTGATCTGACTGGTTTGTGAAATGTAGAAGTGTTTAATGATTATGGAGGCATGTGGCTTATCTCTGAGCTATTTTTGGTCAGTTTGATTGTGAAACAACAAACGGCCACATAGCAGCAGTTCACTACAGGCTCCTCCTGTTGGGTTACTGTGTAGAATATGAAAATCTATAGTTTAAAAAAAACCTCATGCCTAGGAAACGTGAAGGATTTGCCATTACCCGATATGGGAAAACATTGACGTGATGATGCCATGCATGGACTCTTTTCTTTTGCCGAGTCTTTTGTAATAAATGATAGGCATGATCGTCAAGCATTTTTTTATTTTTTTTATTTTTTTTTTAAGTATGCAGCTTCTTGAGGACTTGCCACTATCATTGTGATAAGTTATCGTAAGTGATAACTGTGCAGTTACATCCAGGGACTCACAGGAGACGTTTCCTCGAACAAGTCTTTCACTTGCCCTTTCTTCTGCATCTGGTGCAGACCTCCATGATGACCTCTCCTGCTACTACTGTACTGTTCAGGAGTTACTAGTAGGACACACTACTAACGGTATGTTCACACGGTGTAATTGTGGTGGGTACAGTACAAGCCGCAGAATGCCGGGTGTTTTGGGAGTTGCACTGATCAGCATGTACTCCTAAAGAACGGGAAGGGCAGCAGCCTGCCAGCCCCATTGCCATGCATTGTGTGAGGTGCGTAATCGTCTCTAAGAATTGACATGTCCCTCATCTCCCCGCGTTTACAATATGATCGTATTGTACGTGCTTGGGGACTAGGCATAATCCATAGTTCTATCCGGGGCGCATTTAGCGGCATATTAAGTGCAATATGCAGTAAAATATGCCCGCAATTACGCCTGAAAATAAGCTTTGTGAACATACCCTAAGGGTTAAAAATATTAATGTTTATTGATGATTGCACGGATATCTGTATTATTTGCACTAATCGGTATTATGAGAATTGTGTTCTATAATGTTGTTGACCTCTATCTCACCCTTGTATTTGGCTAAGAGCTTCTGCTCATGTCTGTAAAATGTGTATAGCCATGCTGGCTTGCAGAAATGTAACCCTTATCTGCTACTCAGAGCTTTGGTGGGAATCACCATGACAACACAAGGGTGGGGGTAGAGTAGGAGGTTATATAAGTTGGGTATCCACCTGATATCCACCTTCAGGGTATAAGAGCTGTCCGAGGTCAACTTTAACCTTTACTCCCCTGGCCGCATTGGAGTGGAACAAGAGAAAGAGAGCTATGCAAGGGACTTTGTTTAGGAACATTATTCTGCCTTGGACTGGAAGGACTGTGATGTAATATTGAATGCTGGGAACTGATTCCACCATTAACCCTTTAACCATCTGCTTTCAGCTCTCTCCTCTGCCCCTCTCCGTGCCCCGGTGCACCACACTAATTGTCCCTGCAGAATTTGCACAGAAATATCTTGGAATCCTGACTTTTCCAGCACCTCCATCACAGTCCCTACCTCTGTACAAACTCCCCACGGGTGGGTAAGAAGGTACAGGCCATAGCTTAGAGGCACAGCCTTCTAAGGGGTTGGGGAGGAATAGATGACTAACCCCCTGGAGATTGTGCTACAGCTATGGCCTGTAACCCTCAGAATCATATTACCAGGTAGGGTGGTAGGTAGACCCAAGTTAGATAGGCAGGCTGCAGTTAGGTAGGTGGCATGTAGGCCAAAGGTAGGTAGGCTGGCCCCTTTTTAGGCAGGTGTGTAGGCCACCGCTAGGTAGGTGGGCTACAGTTAGGGAGGTATGTAGGGCCCCATTATAGAAGAAGGGAAAAAATTATTTTGTTTATCCAGGTTCCCACGATGAGCTGCAGGTTGGCTTTTCCGAGTGCAGCCCGGCATAGGCAGCACGATGACGTCATCGCGCCGCCTACGTCAGGACTCGTGCCTGACCTACTAGGCTGAATATTGGGGAAGAGTGCTGGGGGCTTCTAGTGACTGCCGGCCCCATAGAAACCTCTGCAGAGGTATTTCTGCCACTTTTAGATGACATTGATAAGAAAGGCTTCTCTTTTTCTTCCAGGTACAGCTTCTTACAGGGCAAGTATCTCTTTTGTCTTTTATACAATGTTGAAACATAAGATCCTAAATTGCTACTGTCAGGAGGTGAAGGGATTAGGAGCTCCTCCATAGCTCCAAGCAAACACATTGCAGTCCTTGTTTGTAGGTTATTTTACTAACCATTAAGATAGAAAATGTGTTCTATTGAGAAAATGTATAGAACTGATTGTTATAGGATGATTAGTAGATTATCATATGCAGTATTTAGGGGGGGAAAAAACTTTTCTTTACAACCATGATACCCCTTTAGTTGAGAACCTTTAATGACTATGAAAACTTCTTGTATCTAGTAAGTCTTACTTCTTCTAGTACTGTTGTCTATAGAAGTGGTTCTAGATGTATCTTCTAGGACTATTAGTATAACGGAAAAGGCAACTGTAACTCATTTCTGACTAAACCACGAATAAAAAAAAATAAATGACCCAATAAGCATGTGAAATACTTGAACAGCAGAGTCGGACGCATAAATTACGGCACAGGACAAATACGGTCGGTTTATCAGAGTGGTATTTGTTCGGTTTTGTGCAGTGCATACGGCCGCAGGGTGAAGACTTTTCTCCGCGATTAGCGAAGAAATGCCCTCCCTCTTACCATTCACTTGTTCATATTCCATCCGAAAATCAGACGGAAGAATGAACAAGTACAATGTTTTTCGGGGACTGCTGCACGGGTTTTCCATAGCGGCCCATGTAAAAGTTTGCGGCCGGTTTTTCAGGTGGTTTACATAACCGGTGGCAAACTGGTGCCGTGGGGACATGGCCTTTCTCGTCATGTGGACATACCCTTAGGGAGACTGATTTGACACAAGTTCCTCATTTTAAAGTTATCCTGTAATTCAGTGGTCATTTGTTTGAATGTCCAGTCTGTGCTGTAGTTCACATCGAGACAAATGCTTCCTCTGCAAAGTAAAAATCACATTGGAGTTTTCCGAATTAGTAAAAACTGACATTTTAACATACCCATAGCATGGTAAACTGCATGTGGAACTGTGATTATTCCGAAAGCCTTTTACCATAAAGCTCAACCTTTGCTACATCATATAGTTTACTTCTAATATTCTGTACTGCTGCTTTCTTCAATACATCTTTAAAGCAGTACCTTGGGTTTTCTGAGAAACTTCCCTAACTGCTTGTATAAACAGAACTGAAACAGAATATTGTGGCTATCCCCAGTCACCACTAAAGAGAACATATTGCATACTTCTTGTATTTGAATTCACTGTGAAACTTGTATATAGTAAGCGCTCTTCTGATTGATGCAGCCAGAATATAAAATATAGTTTTGTTTTTTCACCAATGACCTTTATCACTTATTTATAGGATGGGTGATGAATGTATGATTGCTGGGAGTCTGACTGCGGAGATCCCCACTGGCCAGTAATACTGAATACCACATTTGAATCCAATATCTGCTGTGTTCACTCCATTCATTGTCTATTGGAGTGACCAATATGGCAAATGGCTGATACCTATTCTGTCTGTCCCATTCACCATGAATGAAATAGTTATTGTGTGACTATTGATAAATTCAGTCAGGGGATTTGGGATACCCTTGCGGTTCCAACAGTTGAACATTTATTAACCAACCTGTCGATAAGTAGTTCTCCAAAACTAAAAGTTGGATCTATTCATGTTTCAAAAAGGCAATAACTTCCACTGTAAATTGGCCATATACTAACCGGTAATAAGGCTATTCCGAGCAGTGTTGGAAAGCCAATAAATGGATCTGTGGTGACACTGTTCCTGTTCCATTGGGACAATCCTTGGTGCTCCAATTTTTTTTCCCGTTATTTTTTGGAGGAAAAAAAAAATCTTTAAAAGAGAATGTACCATATATACAGTATCTCACAAACTTAAGAACACTCATATTTTTGTAAATATTGCTTTATACCTTTTCATGGGACAAGACTGAAGATCTGATACTTTGGTACTCGATATTCCTATGAGGCAAAAATGAAAGCGTGAAAAGTTCAAATACCACACACACACACACACATACACATACACATACACACACACACTTGCAATGTTGCAAATAACAAAAAAAAAGGTGCACGGAATTGGTGTCGCTGCTTCTGTAAAACTCCTGAATATTAGAATAGGATATAATTTATCCCATACGCTACACACTGTAGAAGAAAAAAAATTCCAATGCTAAAATTGCATTTTTTTTTTTTTGTCATTTCACGTCTATTTCACTATAAATTGAAATAAAAGTAATACAAAAATCGCATCTATCCCAAAATGGTACCAATGGAGAGTACACTTCAGTCCACAAAAATTGCACTCGCACTCCAGTCCAAACGTGACATTTAAAAGAAAGTTATAGATCGCAGAAAATGGCGCTGCAGCGAAAATTTAAAGAATAGATGTCTTTGATCTTACTGTAACATAATGAAAACACTACAGATTTGCCAGAATCCTATCAACCTGAAGAATACAAATAATGCGTCATTTATACCAAAGAGTGAATGTCGTAAATAAAATAAGATGGCGCAAGTATATATATTTTTTTTCACGTTTTGCCCCACTTGGAATTTTTTGGCGGTTTCCCAGTATATTCTATGGTACGGTCAATGACACTGTTTAAAAAAATACATCTTGTCCCGCAAAAAAGCTCTCCTATCTCTATGTAGATGGAAAAATAAAGTTATGGCTCTTGGAAGGTGGGGAGTAGAGATGATCGATTTTCTAAAAAGCGAGTAAATTTTTACAGGATTCTCGATTTTGTTCCGCTTTTTTCCGCTATAATCGGGCAAATAATCAGGATCGATGCGCCATTTTCACTGTGCATTAACTTTAATGGGAAGTGACGATCAGATTGAAAAATCGAAATGATTTTCTAAAAATGGAAGATCGCTCCGATCTCTATTAAATCACTCAACACTAGTGGGGAGAGAATAAAAAAAAGAGCCATATTTTTTTGATCATGGTAAATAAAGGGGTTAAGAAGAAAGAGTGCATGTTTATTATTGGAATAGATGAATTATAGTACTATTGGTATTTAGACTGTTCATGATTTTAAAAAGACACTAAAATTTGGATGGGTGTAGCTCACCCATCTGTCGGGTCAAATCATAAGACTTTAATAACAAAATGCCAACCACAAACTGTAATTGAGAAGGAGCTAAGCTGACACAACATATATTTGATTTGCAGCCCAACATGTTTATACTTTACCTCTGCAAAATGCCTTAATCTTCCCTCATTGCAGTGTGATCTATGCTGCTCTAGATAATACATCACTGAAAACAACGACACCGAACGTAACATCTGTAATGTAAAAACCCAAGAAAAAAAAATTAACATGTTGCCAGGTGCACAGTGTAAATTGCTACTTTGTTCACATTCCTCAGCCTTTCGTTAATGTCTCTGAATAAATTGTATAAAGCCTGTTGTGTGGTTTTATGTTTGCAAGGTCATGTCTCGTGGATAATCGTATAGTGAAATCTCTAATTATTGTGTTGTGCTTTCCCCTTTTGCAAAATGTGACAAAAATGGCGGTGGGGACCATTTATAACACTGGTATAAGTAAAACAGTGGTCGTTTCTTCACACATTGAAGGAGCAGCGCATTGGCTTGGTGTGACAGACTGGGGTGCCTAGGGGCTCACCCCAAAGCCTTTCTGCCTTTGCCACCAGTGCGGTGCCCCCTCTCGGTCGTGCTTCAACTTATACAGACTGGTGTGATGTCATCACACTAAACTGTAATCAAGATGAGGCGCTGGGGCTTCTAGGTCTCCTTTACCTAATTGTAGCAGTACACCGGGGGGTAAACATAAGGTCTAAAGAGAGGACCCTTTCCCTGAATTATACATTTTATGTAAATGCAAAAAGCTATAACACAAAGTATAAAACCACAAAATATTGGTCATACAGTTTACAAATAACACCGCTATACAAACCCAGACTCCCAAACTCAATGTTGCCAATAATTCCTCTAAAACCAAATATAGCCACATACCACCAGCACATAGTGCCTGAAGAATATCACCACACCATGACCACATAATCACAACCATATAGTTACTGAATAATACACCATTACACCATGACCAGTATTACCGCCATATAGTGGTAGATACCAGTTGCACACATTAGTGATTTACAGCAAAGTTACCTCCAGGAACTAGCAGGTGACGTCTTCTGAGTTGTCATTCCCTTTTCTACTTCATCCGGTCCAGATCACGTATTCTCCTGGCCACAACTCATCTCTACAGAATTTACTACACAAACCTCTTAGACTTCCAGCACTGATCTAAAAACTCCTCCTCTATAGCTCCCCAAATGGTAATGATGACCCCTTTAATTCCCCAAATGGCTATGGGACACCCATTTTATGTACAAAGTTTCTCTTGTGTCCCTATATAGTAGGGAAGTAAACCCCTAATACAGTAGGTAGGCACCCCCCAAAAATTAGGTAGCTGGACCCCATGGTAGGTATATAAGCCCCTTGTTGGTAGGTATTTAGACCCCATTTAGGAAAAGGTATAGGCCTCCTGTAGGTAGGTAGATGTATAGAGCACCTATTGATAGGTGCACCCCTTTCTCCACCCCCTCACCTCCCGTAGGTATATACAGTCATGGCCAAAAGTTTTGAGAATGACACAAATATTATATTTTCACATGATCTATTGCCCTCTGGTTTTTGTGTGTTTGTCAGATGTTTTTATCACATACAGAAATACAAGTGCAATCATATTATGATTAACAAAAGCTTTTATTGACAGTTAGAATGAGTTAATGCAGCAAGTCAATATTTGCAGTGTTGACCCTTCTTCTTCAGGACCTCTGCAATTCTCCCTGGCATGTCTCAATCCACTTCTGGACCAAATCCTGACTGATAGCAGTCCATTCTTGCACAATCAATGCTTGCATTTTGTCACAATTTGTTTTTGTTTGTCCACCCGTCTCTTGATTGACCACAAGTTCTCAAATGGGATTACGATCTGGGGAGTTTCCAGGCCATGGACCCAAAATCTCTGTTTTATTCCCTGAGCCATTTAGTTATCACCTTTGCTTTATGGCAAGGTGCTCCATCATGCTGGAAAAGGCATTGTTGATCACCAAACTGCTCTTGGACGGTTGGGAGAAGTTGCTCTTGGAGGACATTCTGGTACCATTCTTTATCCATGGATGTGTTTTCAGGCAAGACTGTTAGAGAGCCGATTCCCTTGGCTGAGAAGCAACCCCATACATGAATGGTTTCTGGATGCTTTACAGTTGGCATGAGACAAGACTGGTGGTATCGCTCACCTTTCTTCTCCGAACAAGCTGTTTTCCAGATGTTCCAAACATTCGGAAAGGGGATTCATCAGAGAAAATGACTTTACCCCAGTCCTCAGCAGTCCACTCCCTGTACCTTTGGCAGAATATCAGTCTGTCCCTGATGTTTTTTCTGGAGAGAAGTGGCTTCTTTGCTGCCCTCCTTGCTCCATGAGTCTCCGCCTCACAGTGCGTGCAGATGCACTCACACCTGCCTGCTGCCATTCCTGAGCAAGCTCTGCACTGCTGGTAGCCCGATCCCGAAGCTGAAACACTTTTAAGAGACGGTCCTGGCGCTTGCTGGTCTTTCTTGGGCGCCCTGGAGCCTTTTTGGCAACAATGGAGCCTCACTCCTTGAATTCCTTGATGCGATAGATTGTTGACTGAGGTGCAATCTTTCTAGCTGCGATACTCTTCCCTGTTAGGCCAGTTTCGTGCAGTGCAATGATAACTGCACGTATTTCTTTAGAGATAACCATGGTTAACAGAAGAGAAACAATGATGCCAAGCACCAGCCTCCTTTTAAAGTGTCCAGTGGTGTGATTCTTACTTAATCATGACAGATTGATCTCTAGCCCTGTCCTCAATCAACACCCACACCTTGTGTTAATGGAGCAATCACTGAAACGATGTTAGCTGGTCCTTTTAAGGCAGGCCTGCAATGAAGTTGAAAGTTGTTCTGGGGGAAAAAGTTCAATTTCTAGGCAACTATTGACTTTGCAATTACTTGCTGTTAAGCTGATCACTCTTTATAACATTCTGGAGTATATGCAAATTGCCATTATAAAACCTGATGCAGTAGACTTTGTAAAAATTAACATTTGTATCATTCTCAAAACTTTTGGCCATGACTATAGACCCACTGTAATTATATATGCCCCCTGTAGGGACATGTCTATTTCCTCCAGTGGACCAGTCCGACACTGCATCGCTAGAGGCCTGGGTTGTAATTAATTAGTATTCTCCCCCCCATGTTCTTGGTTTCCTCCAGGGTTATTGCCTGATTCCTATGAAATTTTCCCCTATAGGTGTCTGAGAAGGGGAAATTACATTGTGATGGCAATCCCCGTACAGCCCTGTGAAATCTGTTTAACCTATGCAAGAAATGGGAACCAAATACTAAGCCTTTTATTATCATATCCATTATTTTTTAAACTTGTAATTGTCCATACCTTCCTTTTTAGGAAGGTATTACGAAAAATTTGAGATTGGCTGACAATACAAATACGGTAAATCTCCCTTGGAAACCCCGGGTGAAACTGCTTTATTTCTCTGTGGATTGTGCTTTTGCTGTTCACCTTCTGGCTTACTTTAAGGGTATGTCGAAACAGCATGGGTTCTACTATTTGAATTTTGACGTGAAATCGAATGTTCAAAACCGTCAAAATTCGACTGTTAAAGCGTCTCTATAGACCCCAATAGAAAATCTATATTGTAGTCTATGCAGCTCGGATTTCAAAACCCCTGTTTGTCAAAATTATAAAATGTTAACTCATCACTTATTAAAAAAATGGTTTATTATACTTTTTAATTAGTTGGGTTATTCTGGCACCAAAACACGTAAAAAAAAAAAAAAAAAAGCACAAGAATAGGAAACTGGTGTTCAAAATCTTAGTCGGATTCTAATTCCGAATCTGACCAGTATTTGTACTTTGCCGCGTGGATGCAGCCTAAAGCAGAGTTCACACGGCTTATTCATGGTGTAATTGCGGGATGGATTTCGCCCGCAATGACGGCGTGTGCTCAGCGGCGGGGTGGGGGGCGGCAGCTCGCCGGCCCCTTAGACATTCATTATCGACGCCGCGTATACCACCGTGTATTATTGACATGTCACTTTCTCCCTGCTCGCCGTATTTCGCGAGGAGAGGAGACGGAATCCATAGTTCTCTATGAGAACTGTGGATTACTTTAATGACTGGGATGGATTTCGGCCTGTAATTCGCGCAGTACGGCACGAATTTTGCCGTGTGAACAGTGCCTAAAGGGGAGTTTGCCACTCGGCAAAATCCCTTCTGCGGCCGGCTCCTAGCTTGCTACAGATTGTGTCAGAACAGGAAGATAGTTACACTTGCACATCTACCCTGTTCATGTCTGTGGGAAATCAGAGTATACCAGAATACGCTCCCTTAGCACTTAGCTATATTCAGAATTCCCATATAAATATAGGGTTTGTCTCCTTTTTTTTTTTTTTTTTTTGAAGTTGGGTTTTTATATGTAATTAATAGAACTTTTTAGGACCTTCTCATTTATTTTAAAAGATATGACCCATTTGCTCATGCAGCGAGTCCTTCCCCTAAAAATTCATAAACGTGTCGGTTGTCAATTAAGGTGGTGATCTCCATGAATAAGGCCTTTTCGAGCTGATTAGTTTCCAGCTCGCTTTTATCTTCCCCCTTTTGCTTATCCCAGTTGTTCAGTACAGAAAATACCGAACAAGCAGCTGAGGTGTTGGTGAAGTGATTGATATACTCTGACTTTTCAAATAAGGCCCCGTACTACCTGCCATGATGTATGGTTCCGGGATGGCTTCTATACCTGGTCATGGGGCCATATTGTACTTGCTACTTTTAACTGTTTTTTTTTTTTTTTTTGGCATGTTCGATTATGGAATAGAATTTTGTCCCAGAACATTGCTTCTAGAGGAGGAGAAGGTCTATTTGCAATGCACCAAATGAGTGCCTACAGACTTTAGATACATGTGCTTGGCATTGCTTAGAATAAAGAGTGGTTTTAACACATTTTTGTGTATTTTTATCTTTGAACAAGTCTTTCTGTTAAATTTAATGGAAATAATAAATATTATAGCAAAACGGCAAACATTGTTGCTTGCTTTTTTTGTTCCCACACATGATGGAAGTCTCTTGATCATGTTTGGTTTGTTTCTGTGTTCGCTATAGAAAACAATTTTATGTGTTTTTTTTTTTTTGTTTTTGTTTTTTTTTTTGTTTTGTTTTTACACTGTTCTTAGTCATTGCTGTTCCTCTAGTAAAAGCTCCAAAATGGAACATAATGCATATGCCTTTCATTAACTGCATGAAAACAGTTTTTGAATACATGTACTTTTGTACTTTTGTTTTGTTTTGACCTCCATTGTTAGTTGGACTTTATTCTTTGTTGTAATATTTAGAGGTCTATGCAGAGAACCAATTCTTTAATCCCCTGTCTTTAGAGAGCCAATAACCCTGTGGCTATATTTGAAGTACGGCTATAATAGCCATAGATGCTGTTTTGAAGCTTTTATTGGGTATTTCTTTTTTTTATTAAATACAGATTTTATTTTTGACAACTACTTTTAGGGGATACAGCATTATAGGGAGGGGGGGTTCCTGTGTCTAAGGCACTCAATGTGCTATAGCAAAGAGAAAAATAACATGTAAAAATTAGTTTATTTTGGTATTTGGTTTATTCTGTCCCCCCTGAAGCAGTCTTTTCTCTAAAAGACGGCTTCGGGGGGGGGGGGAGGGTGTCATAATGTTCAAATATATCAAAGGTCAATATAGAGATCTCTCCCAAGATCTATACCCAAAATTGTATCTAGAACACGGGGCTCCTCTACGTCTTGAGGAAAGAAGGTTTTTACGTAGACCTAGAAAGGGATTTTTTTAATGTAAGAGCAGTGAGACTGCGACTCTCTGCCAGAGGGGCTTGGCATGGTGAATTCACTTATTGTCAATCCACACGGTATGGTTTATTGGTCGTTTTTGGGCAGAAGATGTGGAATTCGTTGGTTATGGGGGACCGCAAATCCACAAACCGTGGACAGAACCGTCCCCCAAGACCTCAAAATACCTGCCGGATTCTAAAATGGAATCTGACCGTTTTTTTGTAACAGAGTTCAAAAAAGGTCTGGATACGTTTCTAGAGTGTAATAATATGACACGTTATAGTGACACGGATTCTAGAGAAGGGTTGTCGATCCAGGGATTTCTTCTGAGTGCCGGGTTGGAGTTGGGAATTTTTTCCTTAAAGTGAAGACATTTGGCTTCTTCCTCATAGGGGGTTTTGCCTTCCTCTGGATCAACACTGTAGCACTGAAAAACAGACGCCCGTCCCTCCAGTTCAGCCTTACAAACTATGTAACATGCAGCAGGTCTTTCTTCGGCAGACCCGTTCCTTTCATGTGTTACTTGGTTGTCCCCTCTTTTAGTTGACTGCCTTTTAAATGTAAAGGGGTTTTCTCACCATGCTGTTTCACAGAGCTTGTTCACCACAGCCAGCTCTAGGCTCACCCTTTATGGTCAGACTGTGGGTAGTTCTACAGCAGTCACTGGCACATCAGCTCTGCTATTCCTAGCTGGTCCTGTTAGAAGGCCATTGTTAATGGAGCGGTTTTAACAGCAGGGCACAAGACTACAGAGTAATAGATTGTAAGCTCTTGCGAGCAGGGCCCTCACACTGCGTGTCTGATTTGTACGTAGCTTTTTATAATGTAATGTCTGGTTTGTCTGTGCTTATTCCCTCTACATTGTAAAGTGCTGCGGAATATGTTGGCGCTATATAAATAAAGATGATTATTATTACAGTTTGGCAGTAAATAGAAATGTGCTCCTGTGCTTCGCATAAGACACCACAGGGAGTGAATTCACCATCTGACTAGGGTTTCTAGAGCAGAGAGAGATGGTTGATAACCTAGGGAAGCTTGTGTATGCAAGCTAGAAATAAGAATTGCTCTAGCTCTGAAAGGAAGCAAAATTGGACCTGAAATGTACTTCTGTTTTAAACATGTAGGCAAAAGGTAAAAAAACAATATGGTGAGAATACCCCTTTAACACTTAGTTCTTGTAGGTGCCCTTAAGAGGGGACGGTGGATTGTTGCACGAGTGTGCCTACTTTTCTTATTCATGGCTCTTGCCTAGATCAGAAGATTTTAAGACCAATGTTTTATAACTCAAGCTGAGGAATGATGTGTATCAAAGTTTGTGATCCCTAGGTAATGGTATTTTCACATGGCGTATTGTAGTGCATACTGTAAACGCTGTGATACACCGGGTTAGCCTTAAAGAGGGAAGTAAATGGTGTAGATGAAGTTCATGCATTGAATTATTGGCTGTGATCATATTCTGAATAATCTCCATTCTTTTCAGATATTGTCCTTGCCCAATTTCCCGGTGTCCATTCTCCACCCTAATGTGGTATTGTTTTCTTGCTTGCCCTGCCCCTTGATTTCCAGCAAGTTTTCTCGAATGTTTGTAATCTTCATTGTGTTCTTTGATGCACTTTCTTCTTTGCTTTAAAAGGTGTTCTAATGATATAATTAAAGAGAATTGCTTAATCTGCTCTAATGAGACAAGATTAGATAATTGCAAAGTATGTGGTTGAACTGAGACATATTTCTTGACATCTGTTAATATTTTGCTTTGCCTGTTTTCTAATTGATGTAGTCGTTCACAAGGATTTTGCGTTGGGTTTATGCAGTTATGAAGGTGAAAATTAAGATGGAAAAGTGATGGAACATGATTTGAGGTCTGGTGAGGGTTTATTTGCATTTTTCCTCTTAGAATACATTATGCAGACAAGGTGATGCACATGCTGCAGCAAGCAGTGTACTATGAGATGGGGATCTAAACTGTAGTGGCACACGAGCTCTGAGGAGGGATTTCTAAATAGTTTTTCCTGCTGTCAAAAAAGCACTATCTGAGATGTTTGCAGTAGTCGAAAATGGGTTTTTAGAAGCTCTTCACTGCTTCATGTGAAGTAGAGGGCCCATTGGATAGGGGCACGGCTTGGAAGGCTGGCAGGAACCATGCACACGCATAGGATAAAATCATAGTTTGTAAGGCAGAAAAAAGACTGACGTCGATCCAGTATAGCCTATTGTACTATAGTTTTGATCCATTGGAAGTCAAAAAACCGCAAGAGGTAGAAGCCAATTGTCCTCATTTTAGGGAAAAAAAATTCCTTCCTGACTCCAATCTGGCAATCGGAATAAAACCCTGGATCAACAACCCTACTCCAGAATCCTATTCACTATAACTTGTTATATTATTGCGCTCCAGAAATGCATCCAGACCCTTTTTGAACTCTATTCGTGAATTCACCATGACAAGTTCCTCTGGCAGAGAGTTCCACAGTCTCACTGCTCTTACAGTAAAGAATCCCTTTCTATGTTTATGTAGAAACTTTCTTTCCTCAAGACATGGCAGATGCCGACGGCATTTTGTCCTATGCAGGACTGCGGATTTTGATGTAGATTTGAAGAAAAACCGCAGACTCTTCTAGTTTTTTGCAGTGGCCGGTACATCTTAATGCACTGCAATCTGACAACAATTCATGCGACTCCGGTGGAGTATTCAACATGTTGCATATTCCGCTGGATTTTTAATGCAGCGGTTAAAAACACGTGCTGTATAGACTACACCATGATTTTTTCCATTGTAGTCTATGCAGCACAGTGTACCAACGGATTCTCAGCAGTTTCAAAATACTGAAACCACCGAAAATTCAACGTTATTCCTGTGCTGTGTAGACGTAGCCTTAGAGACATTAGAGTGGAAAGTTTTAATTTAACCTTTTTCCTAGAGAGAAATAAAGCTTTGACCGATGCTAGTTAATCTGCAGAGGTGTCCTACAGAAGTACTTCCTACCTCCAAGTGTCCTTCTTTTGGTGGGACAGTTACAACTTGGCCAAAATCTCCCTGCCCCTCTTTATTTCCATGTACACTTTTCAGCCCTACAGTGAAATACGAGCCAATCATCTTACAGAAAAAGGAGGGCGGCCTTTGTATCAATTCTTCCCATTCATTTCTGTGGGAATTCTTAATTTAGATGCGCAGACTCGCCTATTTGGAACACCCGTAAAAATTAACGGGGAGGAATGGCAAAAGCTTAGCCCTTTCTGTTCTCTGAGATGGTCGGCTTCATGCGGCACTAAAAAGCCATCGTGGAAACCCCTTTTTTAAAACACCTCTTTTGACTTGACAAATTTACTTGCAACCCCCAAAATATAAACACGAAGGAGAAAAATAATTCTGGTTTCTAACTTCGTATTAGTCTACAGTTTATATATTTAGTTTGTTACAATTTGGACTAGATTTGGATGGTTTTATGCCAACACTACGGGAAGATGTAGAAACAAGAAATGAATATGTGAAGTCATTTATGGGTACATATACATGGGGTTAATAACAATTATATTCTATTAGGGGTCTGCTATAGGCCCCCAAATATAATAGAATCCATAGAAGATGTACTCCTCAAACAAATAGTTGAGGCGGCTGATCATAATGAGGTTGTTGTTATGGACGACTTCAACTACTCAGACATAAATTAGAAAACTGAAACCTGTGGTTCTCAAAAAGGGTTTTTTATCAATAAATAAAAAGTTAGCTGGAACTGGCCAACGCGTACTTCCAATACACCTGGCGTATTGCGGCGCATACAGTACATGCTGCAATGCGCCATGTGAATATACCCTAAAGCTTGATTCAGAATCTAACTTTGGGTGCAAAGAATGGCATTCAGTAGTGATTTCAGGCATTCTATTAACAAGTCCCTGCATTGGGCTTTTATAATCTCTTCCCGTCTCGTCTCCCAGAGGAGCTGGCAAGATTTCCTTTCATTCCACCATTACTGACAAGGAAGGTGTGATTTACCTTTGGGGATACTCCTTCCTTGCTTTTTGTTACAGTAGCTGTGGAGATGTTGAGCGCTGACCATATTCACTCTGTTTTGCATGAAGGCTGTGGACCATTATAACCTCCAGTTCTTGCTCAACATTTAGTTCATGTTCATCTTGAAGATTTCTGCATGTGACCAGATCCATGCATATGCATCATTGGAGACGATTACAATTACATGGCAGCTAAGGTGTCATCCGGTGTCACATACATCTTACTTTATTGACCTAATTAGCTGGGATCAGGTTACCCCATGTATAGGAACTCTCCATCATTCACTTAGAATACAGATCGCTATTGTTTGTTCCATCTAATTGATGGAGAAGAGTGAATATTTTACAGAAATAGAACTACATGTAATATACTGCCGGTCATTAAAGAGCTAGTGGAAATGGAGATTTTTTTACAAATTGTAACATATGTTCATAAGTGATATTTGAACATGCATATTCCCGCTTTAATTTTTTATTAAAGCAAATGTACTTAGTAAAATCCAGAGAGTAGAGCAGTAAATGTTGAATTTGAGTTTCTGATCTTTTCCGTTTTATGTGCTTTTTTCGCTCCACCCCATTTCCTAGACAAAACAGCAAGAGGATATTAACTTAATCAGGAAATGTTGTAAGCAAAACAATAAAAATCTCTTTTCATAGAACATGTTGAGGGGGGTCTGGGGAAACTGTTCTGTGCTAAAGTCTTCTAAGATCCTGCCCTTTGAGTTGTTTGAACCCAGTGACCAGGGTGTGTACGTGATGTATGGGAGATTGTGTGTGGTTCTTTCTTTTTTTTTTTGTCTTTCAAGCTTTAGAGATTTAGTATTATGTGTTTAATGCCCAAGTTCTGCCTCTAGTAGTTCATCAGCAGCTATTGTCATGTAAATGTATTCCCCTCCTGAAATAGATAACTTGTGTAGGTCTGTGGGTTTTTCATACTACTGCTTGAGGTGGACATTACTGTCAACTACCTCTGCTCTTTGGGTTTTGTTTTTCATCCAGTTCTTAGAACCACTAGAAACCTCTACATGTATGTGTTGTGAGTTACGTGGTCAGCATTTATTTGCTGTAACTTGCCCTTTTAGGCCCCGTTCACACGGCTTATTTGCCGACGGATTGGCGCCGTATTCCGCGCCGGATTTGCGCTTCAATACGGCGCCAATCCGTCGGAGTCATTACGGTAATCCACTGCTCTCATAGAGAACAGTGGATTCCGTCGCTCCTCCCCGCTTGGCAAATCCGCCGCAGGGGAGAAAGTAACAGCACATTATTTACGGCGCGTACGCGCCGTAAACAATGCATTATCTATGGGGCCGGGAGCGGCGCTCCCGCGCGCCCGCCCGCCCCGTCCCGCCCCGTATTCACGGCGGATTTGTGCGCTCAATACGGCGCACAAATCCGCCGTGAATAAGCCGTGTGAACACGGCCTTAGTGTACATATGTGCTGTCCTAGAATGTCCATAAGCCAACTGAGAGAAGGGGAACATATCTCCTTATGGAGAGCACCAGTTAAGGTGTGTAGTGTTTTGATTGCCTTTTAGCCCACTACTAAAGCATCTGCCTATCACAAGGCATTATGGGAAAGGATCTGGGAAGCTCACTGCACCCTCTGTTGGTTTAAACAAATCCTCAATTTACTTCTGATTCACTGAATCTTTGAGAAGCAAAAAGGATTATTAGTCAAGCCAGTATCGCTCATCTACATACAACCGTTTCGGGGTTTTGCCCCTCATCAGTGTAGAGCAGAGCGATACTGGGTGGGAGGCAAAGAGAGGCTAAGAGAAGCCAACTGGAAAGAGGAAATTTCCTGGTCTCCTGAAAAGTCGGCTTTTCCTACGGACTCCTGGCTGTGATGTTAGTAGGGACCATTCTTGTTTCCAATCTATGCACAGTATTTATGTGCACACTGTGCTGTATGCACTCGCATATGTCTCTGTTCACACAGTAGCACTTCTTTGACCTCTGAACCTTCACTGACCTCATGAAATTGAGCTGCCTAGTTAAAGAAATCTTTGCGTTCCCTGTGAAATAACCGTTCTGGAGCATCTTCTCCATTAACACTGTATGTTGTGATTGAATCTGTCAGCCGGGTGTTACCAGCTGGGGATGTGTCCTGAATTTATCCAATCAGTGCTGACAATCAATGTGTGCGGAGACGCACCCCTTTAAAAACTGGAATGGTAACACCCAGCTGACTGATTCAGGAATACACTTAATAGTAGTAATAGAGGGACAGCACAACATTTATAAGAGAAGATGCTTCAGAATTGTTCCACAGAGAACACAAGTATTTGTTAAAACAGACAATTCAGGAGATGTTAGGGTATGTTCACACGGCTTATTTTGGGGCGCATATTTCACGGCGTACTGCGCTCTAATACGAGCAAAATGCGCCCCAATCATTAGGGTAATCTATAGTTCTCATAGAGAGCTAGAGAACTATGGATTACACCTCCTCTCCGCGCTTGTACAATCCGATCGTATTGTACGAGCGGGGAGATGAATGGCATGTCATTTATTCACGGCGTGAGCTCCCGGAAATCCGGCCTAATTGCGTGGCGTACTGTACGCTCCACAATTAAGCTGTGTGTACATACCCTTACAGGTCCTCTTTAAAAGGGACATTGCTTTTGACACTTTGGGATACTATAGCTGGAAATACAGTATGTCTTCTGAAGATCCACAATTGCTGGCTTTTGTTTTACTCCCTCAAAAAAGAAAAAAAAAATTTGCTTCAGGAAGATAAAAATAACACTTTGAAAACTGCAGTAATATAAAAAGTAAGAATAAGTGATAACCAATGACTTAGTTTAACAGCAGCAGCTATGAATTCTGTTGTAATAGATAGAATAACACACAGAATATATTCTAGATATTATATTCTTGTTTTTGTGATGGACCTGTTTTAGATGCTGCTCTCTGATGTGTCCACCATAAAATGTCAGCTGTAAATATGCTTTTTTATTTTCAATGTGAAAGTTCTTCCCGGGGCCATGAATTACACACAAATGATTTAGGATGTGGAGATCTGAGCTGACTTGGGTCACAGTATATGTATTTTTGCTTTCTGTGCAGTGCTCAGCTATTTACAAAGCAACTCGTAACCTTCTAAAAAATGAAACGTACAGTATTTGATTATATAGTTCAGAGACTTTTTTTTGTTTTTTGAAAAGGTCCTTCCTGGCAGGGACTTAAAATACTGCTGTCCTGGAGAAATGACATTTATAAATGCTGCCAGTTACATTTTCACATTCTCTGTAACTACTTTCTGGCTGGATGTTTTTGTTTCCTTTTTTGTATGATTTTGTCCTGTGTGATTTATTTTCTAAGGAAAATTATAGCATGCAGGTTGTATAAAGGTGTGCCCAATACAGAAATTTATTACACAGAAAAGACAGCTCTATAAGGGCATGTCCCCACGGCACGGGTTTTCGGCCGGTTTACGGTTTTGCAGACCGCCTGATAAACTGGCCGAAAATGAGCACAATTGTGCTCTATGGAAAACCTGTGCAGCAGTCCCCACTTCACGGGTTTTCCACCCGGCGGTTTTTCCGGCCGCTCAAGAATCATTGAGCATGTTCATTCTTTCGTCCGGTTTCCGGATGGACTATGAACACCTCACTGAGAAGGGAGGGCTCTTCTCTGCTCATTGCGGAGAAAAGCCCCCCCCCCCCCCCCCAACGGCCGTGGGGACGGCCGCAAAACCGGACACATACCGGTCGGATAAACTGACCGGTATTTGTCCGCTGCCGTGGGGACGCAGCCTTATACTGCCAAATGTATTGAAGAATTTAGACTGGGCCCATCTGGCACTTGACTGTTTTGCTGTGTGTGTAAGTTTGGGGTGGTTATTGTTTGGTGTCTATAAAAGTTAATTTTGCCCCGGCACTTTAGAAGTCAACCTGGCTCCTGATTTGGTCTAGTTTCTTATACCTGCAGCAGTTTTATCTTTGTAGTGCTCTATACAGCGATCATGTAGCATTTAGAAGCCAACTAAATGAATAGAAGAATGGGTTCATCCTCTTGGAAAATATTTTTTCTCTCTCTCAATTATCCCCAAGAGGTCAAGTTTTCAAGATTTTCTAAAAGTGACCATAGAGTTAGACCAATCCGTTCAGACAGAAGCCACTAGTGGCCCTCCAGCAAACGTGGAAGTCACCATTGAATAGCAGCGGCCAGTAAATTATAGCACTGGATGAACAGCTGCTAGGTAATGCATTGTTTGGGTATATTCACACAGCGTTTTTAAGATGCATGTTTGGATCTGTGTTTTGAACCCAAACACGCATCTAACAATGTGCAGTGTGATTTACATTAGTTTCCATGTAAAACAAACAGCAGTGTTAAGACCTCTGGTGCGTCTTTCGGATCCGTTCAAAGATTTGTCATGTCAATTCTTGGTCCGTTTTACACAGCAGGCGCCCTATTTAAAACTATAGGGTGCGTTTCTGCTGCAGCAAAACATGCATCCAAACACGCAGCGCACTTTTGGGGCGTCTTTGGATACGTTTTAAGCAGCGCTTTTCAGTCTGTTTTTCGGAGTGAAAAACGCCATGTGAACATACTGTTTGTTATGTGTGGTTTTTTTTTGTTTGGGGAGAGGGGGGGTGGGGAATGAATTTTTTTTTTTTTCTTTCCATGCTTGTTCATCTGAGAGGGCGGCTTTAGTATTTTTTCCAAGTAGCTGGAGCCTAAATGGTGTATGGCATTAAAGATCAGCCAGCAAATATGAAGTTATTCTCCATTTTATGGCCAGCGCTTGCGATATGTGAAGGATTGGTATTATGGGAGGATGTCAAAGTTGGTTAGTAAAGAGAACCTGTGACATTAAAAAGGTATGATCCACAGAAGGCATGTTACAGAGCAGGAGGAAATGAGCAGACTGATGCTTAGTTTGTGTAAAGATACAGTATAACAACCATATTGGCCCCTTTCACAGAGGAAATTGGCAAAAAAAAGTTATGTAAAAATGCCCCTCAAGACTTTCTGACCTGAGGGGAGGAGGTTCAATATGTAAAGTAACAAAAAAAAAAAAAGCCCTAAATGCAACTTTTCACCTCACCCCCAGTGATTGAAAAGTGACACAATTCTAAAACTTATTTTGGTGCCATTTTTGCTTTTTACTTGGAGGAGGTCGATTTTTTTCTTTTTCTCCCCACTCTGGGTGCGGTTAGCCTGTAAACCGCCTGTATTCTTATGGTGGGAAGTATTCAAATCCGGCTAGTAAGACCCTAACTCTATTTGCTGCCATAGCCTAGCTACAGTTGTTGAAATAGTGAGGTTTGTCTTCTATTACCGCTGCTTTATGTAACTGGTCAACTAATGACTGGACAAGACTTACAGCAATTGTATGTCGGACACCTCCCAAGACCACCTTGACTTTACTGTGCTGTATTTCTGATGTGGTTTCATTTGTCAAATGATAAATTAGCATTTTATTGTACTGAAGTGTTAATTGTTCTCCGAGTTTATTCACTATGTGGATTTCCTGTATTGAGACACTTAATCTGTATTGATATAAGCTCTTCTATTTCTAAGGTCTGATTTATATTCACGATGAAAGTAAAATAATATGTCCTTGAAAGATAAAAGATGCAAGTTTAGGAGATGAGCTTACAAATATCAGTAGTGTCTCATAATTGAAACTATATTGCATTGAAATAGCTTTCCGGAGTTCAGGCACGCGCAGGATCAAAGACCAGTTCTTAAGGTACTGGTTGGATCTCTACTCTCTCCCCAAGGACATCATTTTCTTTTTTTTTCTTTTTTTTTTTTTTCAAAAGAATAACCTTTTATTTCTATGAAAGTGCTCGGCTCTGCTTTCCTGGAAGGAGAATGTGACTCGCTGGAACTAGTTGTGTCTTCAGGGGGCTTCATGTGCTACTTTACTAGGTGAAAACTCCAAAAAAAACAGTTCCATTCCAGATATAATCCTTTACTACTTGGGGTTGTCCAGGATTAGAAAAACATGGCTGCTTTCTTCCAGGAATATCACCACTACTGTCGATGGTTTATATCCAGCATGAGTGTCCCGGACCATCCACATACCTCCCAAGTGTCCCTATTTTGGAGGGACAGTCACTATTTTTCACTCTTGTCCCTCTGTCCCTCTTAGCTCTATAAATGTCCCTCTTTTTCATTTGGGAAATAGATTTGCCTCAAACTGATTATCTTACTTTAGAAATTATATAATTGCTTCCCTGCTGTATATTACATAACAACTTAGGCCATGTTCACACGGCTTAAAATTTGGACGTATTTCAGTCCGTAATTATGTGCCGGAGTGCGCCAATTACGGCTGGAATACGTCCTAATCATTACGGTAATCCACAGTTCTCATAGAGAACTATGGATTAAGTCTCCTCTCCCTGCTCGGCGAATACGCCGAGGGGGGAGATAATTGACATGTGAATTACCAGCGGCGTATACGCGCCGCTGGTAACGAATGTCTATGGGCCGGCGAGGTGCTGGTCCCCCGCTCCCGCCCCGCCGCCCCGCCACACGGCGTAATTGCGGGGCGTAATTACGCCCTGCAAATAAGCCGTGTGAACCCAGCCTTACTGAAAATGTCATCATTGGATACAATGCAATCCTGAAAATATGTCCATTTTTGGCTGTCTAAAAAGTAAGCATGTATGTGTTTGGGCGTGGTTAGAGGTGTGCCCTGGTGGGATGCCATGTGTTTGGGTGTGGTTAGAGGCATGGCCTGATGTGTCCCTCTTTGCAATCTTTAAAAGTTGGGAGGTATGCATCCATACTGGTGACACTAGCTATTTTGGGGTGGAATTTATAATGTTATGTTGGGCCGCATGTTGTGCAGGCATGTGGTCATTATAAACCCCTGGAATGAATTCCTACATTGACAAAAAGATAGGGGGAAATATCCAGAGAACTTCGTGCCTCCTGCATAGGAGGGCTCAGTTTGCGCATGTAGTATCACATTTCAGGAGCGGACACAGATTGGCCCCTGTGCAGGGAACAGTGTATGGGCCCCAGTGCTATCCAATATTCCATCATGGAGCACACCACTTATGTCTCTAAGACGTTAGTAATTGTTAGCTATGAAATTTCTTAGCTTGGGCATTTCCTTGCAGTCTAATAGACATTAGGAACCTGCTTTAGGTTACGTTCGCACAGGTCAGGTCCTCGGCGTATCTGCAGAAACATCCAGAGATGAAAACCTGCATCAGTTAGTGCAGATCTTGTGGATTTTCCACATTGATTTCAATTTGGCAAAAATCCTCACTAGTTGCTGTAAGAAGCTGACACGTGTAAACCTACCTGTGATTGCACATGGACAGACTTGCTGCGAATATTTTCTGCAACCAATCCACAGGTAAAACGGGGCAGTAAAAATCATCAGGTTTTTATCCCATTCAGTGGAGTAAAATCTGCAGTAAATCCGTGGTATAAATTTGCCGCCTTGTGGATTAAAAAATGTGCACACCAGAAATGTTAAAATCCCATCCACATGGCTGGTACTGTAATTTGCTGCATGTTTTCTATATGCAAATCTATAGGCGCGTGCACATTGTATATGAATGTGTGCATTCACCCTTAGGTGGCAGTGGCCTCTTGCCCAGGTTTACAATAAAATGGGGCAGGGGCAGACTTGCCATTGGTGTGCAGGACGACTCTGAGGGGAGAATATCTCTAAAGTACTGTACTGGGAAGAGTCCCCTGGTATCGGCTTCTGCAGGGCTTATTTCTCCATGGTATGAAACCGTAGGGACTATGTATGCTGCTGCACAAGCGCGTTACACATAGGTCTGCTCTGTACACATGGGCCAAATTTTAGTTTTATACCCAGAGAACAGTTGATACTGACTTAACGTATATCTCCAGAAATACACGATCTCTATATGGTAACCTTGAGCGCCATTAAAATTGCAAAATTCTATAAATAAAACCTTTTTAAAAAAAAAAATAAAAAAAACCTTGAATGCCAGCTTAGATTCTTCAATGTAATAAATTTCTAGCACGAGGATTCAATGCAGTAAAATTATAGCAGGAGGATAAATGCATCTTTCCCCTATAATCTAAAAGAGCCCCAAACCAGATGTCCCCATTTTTCCTGTGCATGCCATTATTAGCATTCAGCTTGTGCACCCGTTTCTGCTGTTGTGCCTATTCCAGATTTAGGGTTTCTGTGTCACTAAACCATTTGCCATTGCCTTCCAACTTCATTACAGCGATCTCCAGCTGAGTCACTAAATTCTATTGGGATCATATTCCTGGATGCTGGCAGGACCATAACAAGTCTCACCTTGCCATGAATGCGTCGTGTCACTTTCCATTACGGTTTGATTGGGATGTGTGTGTTTTTACCCATTTATGTACACAAATTGCTAGTGACAGTTCCTGGGTTTGCGGATTTGGCTTATACGGTTTTATGCCTCTAGAATATTGGACATTAGATTATATGAATTTCTGATAGATCGTTCTGTAACCAATAAACAGAATCTTTATACATGAGCTCGCATGCACTGTGATGCCGTGGCCTCCCCTGCCTGTGTATTAACTCATGCTGGAAAGTAGCCTAGCAAGGCCGGTCTATGGAGGAAATGGTGATGTGGAACTATTAAAGTAGTATTTCCATCAAATTGATCTTGGCTTTTAAAGGAGTTGTCTCATTTTCGAGCTTTCAGCCTGTCAGTGGGCCCTGGTAAGTTGAACTGAGGGCGTGCTTCTTGGTCTGTCTCTTCTGCTCCCTCCCCCCCTCCCCTCAGCCCACAGGCAGCTACGTAACTTCTATACAGGGAGGGGGGGGAGGGGGTTTGCTCTCAGAGTTCACCCTGTGTGTGTCTGCCTAGGTCTGTTGCAGGAGAGGGCTGATCTATGAGTGTGAGTGGTGTGCTAAATAGAGCAGAGGGATGCATGTGTTCCTATATCCCTGCTTAGCTTACAAGTCTCACATCTCCAGCAACAACAAGGGCAGTGTTACTATACTCAGGATGTCTCAAAATTATGGGAACATAAAGTATTCACATGCCTGATCTTTAGTATTAGTATAGTCACAGTTCCCAAAGAATATCATGATTATAGTAACAGACAGGGTCACTGCTTGGGCACTTATCTTTTAGAGACAGGAGGAAGAGGGGACACACAGGGTTAAACCAGGCAAGTGGACAAAGACGCCAGAGTCCCCTCCCCTCCAGAAGATTTGTGTGGGGGGGGGCTCTCTGCCCAACCCCTCTTCAAAGGTGAGGGGTATTCAGACCTGCGCCCGTAAATAAGGGGTCAAAAAGGTCGGCTCTTTAAGATTTGGGAGTGATGTAGTAATACTAAAGGGTAGCTCAAAATCAGTAGGACTTTGTAATGAAATATATTGCAAAGTGCTTGTTTTTTAAAAATCTTTAAAAATTAAAAAAACCAAAAATTGTGCGAGAAAAACCCCTTTAAAGAACAGGTGAAGCAGCAGAAATGTGTTTTGGTGAAAATGTTTAGCGTTTGCTTTATTTCCAAGATGCAGCAAGTTTCTACCCACCCTTTTTTACGAGTTTTTCTAGGATACCGCCCCTTGCTTTGCTCTAGCAGCTAAGTCTTAACAGTAGTAAGAGGCATGGTGGCTAGAACAGAGTTGTCCAGGAGCTTAGAAAAACATCTGTAAATAAGCAGGATATATAACATGCCGTATCTTTGAAATAAAAGAAAAATGGGAAACAGAAAGTGTTTTTGATTTAGTTTTTAAACTTTGTAGAAAAGCTAAATAAACTTTCCCTCCCCAAAAAAAAACCCCAAAACCAAAAATAGATTTAATAAAAATGAGTTTGCTTGATTTCTATCATACAGCAGTTTATCTATCCTGCTTATTTACAGTTTTTTTTTTTTTTGGGTTTACCACCCCAGCTTCTTTGCCCCAAACCCCAATCAGCCCCTCGGGCTGTTTAAAGCATAGCTGCTCGAACACGCTAGTGGTTGGTTAGCTAGGAAACAATCTGTAAACCAGCGAGATAAATAACCTGCTGTATCTTTGACATGAAGGAAAGTCAGAACAGACGTGTATTCTGTGACAACCTTTGTCTTTATGTTTTAAAAAACAAATTTTAAAATTTAATTTTTTGTTCTTGTTTCCCTTTGAAAGATTACAGAAAGGGTTGTTATCCTGTTTACAGGGGGTTTTCTGGGTTTTCCCCCAAACCCCTGTTTTCTACCCTCTTCCTGTTTTTGGGCCCATAGCTTTTTAAGAGCAGTTTTTTGGGGTTGGTTTCCCTTTGGGGAAACCCAATCTGTAAAAGAATGGGGTCGATAACCTACTGTATCTTTGAAGTAAAGCTAAATCTTGGCAGAAATGTATTTGGTAAGAAGTTTGATTTACCTTTTCTACATTTTTCAAGCTAAAAAAAATGGATATACTGTAATTTTTTTTTTAAGCAATCTCCTTTTTCATTTTTTAAAAAAATTGCTTTAACCCCACATGGGAAAAAAATTAGGGAAGTTGGTGCATGTTCTATTCAAGTAGTTTTGAGGAGGGATGTTTTTGTGGCCCCACTGAGATTGTATATTCTGGAGATAAATCCTTTAGGATCGTGGCGGGTTTCCCGTTTCCTTTTTGTATTGCAGCAGCATGTTTATTTCTCTTTTTAAACCTTATGATTGGGGAAACCCATTTAGCCCGCTAATTGCTTGTAGCTCTGCTACTTCTGGACACCATGACCTTCAGGAGATTACAGGCAGTCCCCGAGTTACGGATAGGGGCGGGGGGGTTTGTTCTTAAAAATTTAATTTGTATTAAGTCGGAAACAGGTATATTTATTTAAAAGTTTACTCTAGCACAAAAGGTGTTTTTTTTTTTGTTTTTTTTTAAATGTTTTGGATAGTGCAGGGAAGAGTTTTTACATTTGTTTTGCCGTCTCTGCCCCTGTTAAGTTTCAACCCCACGTGGTATGTGGGGATGCTGGGAACTTGTGTTCCCCAGCAGGTAATAAATGGGGGAAAAAGGGCTCCAATGCCCAAAAAGGCCCTTTGTTTGTAAATAGGGGACGATGTAAGTCGGGGAAAGTTGCAAGTCGGGGAAATGCCTGTGTAGGGGGTTTTTGGTTTTCTGGAGACTTCTGTTGGTTTGGTTGGGCATACAATTTGATTGTAGAAAAAGGGGAGTATGTCCCCGTGGGACATAATGTTGTTGTGTATTGTGATAGTGGCTTAACCTGGGTTTAATATCTGACACCAGCATATGATTTCTCTCATGATGGAATCCCATCATCTGAAATAACAAAGCTCCTCTCCTTCTGGACCGCATGACCTTCAGGAGACTACTAGAGACTTGGTATATGGAGCAATTGTAGTTGTTCTATTCAAGTAGTACAGTAGAGATGAGTATGTCATGTAGCACACTGACATGTGCATTCTGGAAATAAATCCTGCATGATCGTGCAGTGCCTGCACCTTATGTAGCATAGCAGCGTGTGGTTTATTTTAACCTTATGATGGAATCCCATCATCTGAAATAACAAATGTAAGCTACTCTCCTACTTTTGGACACCATGACCTTCAGGAGACTACTAGGGTCTTGGTATGTGGAGCAGTTCTATTGCTGTAGGTTGAACATACAATGGTTTGTTCTCTTCAGGTAGTAGAGAAGAGTATGTCATGTGGCACACTAATAATGTGTATTCTGGAGATAAATAGTGGTTACCTGCGTTTTATGTAGCACAGCAGCATGTGATTTCTTTTAACCTTATTATGGAATACCATTGTCTGAAATAAAGAATTAAGCGTCTCTGCTACTTTTGTACACCATGACCTTCACTACTAGGGACTTGCTATATGGAGCTATTATGTTGCTGTAGGCTGGGCACACAATAGGTTGTTCTATTCCTATAGGTGTGGTGTGTTTTTTTTTCCACTTGTCATGATGTTTGTTCATTATCCTCCTGAGATTGTTCTCGTCGGCGGCTCCCCACTGAGTTGTGCATTGTGCTTCGGTCCCGCTCCTCGTACATGTTTTCATCTATCCGTGCTATGTCTTCCGCATAGAATGTTCTCATCTCAAGTTGTCGCTTCTTATTCGTCTCTCCTTATATCTTGCAAAACGTAGCTGAGCTCCTGCCTGTTATTTGTCTGTGGCATTCAGCCACTTTAATGCTTTTATAATCCCTGAAGAGAGTGGGGAGGGGGGGGATAAATGAGCTTTTACTGTATCCTAATCGCTGCTAGTACAAAAGGTGTATTGATTCCCAACCTTTGTATGATTTAGGCACAACGAATGACTGGGAACAGCAGAGTTTGTAATGAAAGAATTGTAAATTATCAGCAACTGCTTGGGCTGGTGGCCTAAAGCTGCACCTCCTGCTCATTACACAACCAAATACATTATGGCTATTGGCTGTGAGGTGTTTTGCTTTCCAAAAATACAGTAGAATTCCTTTAATTCCACACCTGGGAGTAATGATTTCCAGATAGTCAGGCAGCCATCAAAACCGCTCTTATCTGCCCGATGGGCTGGAATTAGCAGGTCACATTGTACAGGTATTTTCAGCAGAAAATCTCTTGAATTACCTGGTGTTATACTTATGGTGTCAAAAGCAAATCCCAAGTGAAAACTTCATTACATACTTGGGGCTATACCTGTCCTTCCAGGTGCAGGATATAAGCTGCTAACCCCTTTTAACAAACATGGATGTGTAAGAGACATTAAACGTATAAACCGAAAGGCCGCTCTCCTAATGTGTCCCCATATCCCGTCCTTGACCTAAATCCCAAAAATAACCACTATTTCTTCCTCCTTGCTTCTCACTGGGCATGCCTTAGTACTTTGAAAGAGGGGGAGACATTAAACGGTACTGAACCGCGCTCCCACCCCCCAAGGAGCAATTCTGAAATCGGTTATTTTGGTTTGGGTACAGGAAATGTTACCCTGTTGGTGGTTCCTTAATGGCTGTGGTCGGGTTGGACGCTTTGGGCCACATGTATGAACCTGTATGGGTCTAAAACGCACTTTTTTGCCTATAGTAACCTATGAGAATAAGAGTGAGTTTTAGACCTAAACAGGTTCATACATGTGGCTCGCCAGGCCTTGCAGTGTGGTTCACCATGAGGCTATGTCTACACTGCACACAAAAACGGCCATTTTTTTTTTCAGCGTTTTTCGTTTTCTAAAAATGCTGAAAAAAGGGTCCCATAGACTTTAAGAGTAAAAACATTCTGTAGTCTCCACAGAACGTTTTTCTTTGTTGCTTTTTTTTTGAAACGTGGCAAAAACCAGAAACTTTACTATTGGTGTCTATGTAAAGCGCCGGAGGTTTTTTGGTGCTTTTTTTTTTTTTTTTGCAGAAATACACAGCAAATATAATACTGTGCATTCCTGCAAAAAAAGTGCTAAAAACGCTTGTTTTTTCAGATGCTTTTGACAGGCAGTGGAGAAAAGTCTTGTGAACGTTTTTAGGGTTTGGTTTTCAGTGAGTTTTTTGTCCAATGCTGTGTAGGCCTAACATAAGAGTCCTCAGCTAGAACTATGTGCAATGATGGGGTCTCGACTGCGTATCTGTAATAATAGCAACTATCATTAATATTATTACAGTCAAGGTATGTTCCCACGGCGTATTTGCCATGATTTTACCATATTTGTGCGGTGTGCTTCAGTGCAATTACTATGCACCATAAATATGGTAAAACCAATGATCAGGTCTAGCACTCATTGAGTGCTGTGTAAAATCGTTGTAGTATTTTACCATCCTATTTGGCAATCGTAGTGTATGCCCGTATAAAGAAGTGACCTGTACTACTTCTCAAGCACTTGCCCACCGAGAAATAGAATTATACAGGAGGCAAAAAGCTCCTTTGGGCCATCGCACGTTTGAAAGTACTTCCTTGCAAGCGTGTATTTTAAACAGTGCTAAGGAAAACGTATTGTCGCACGTACCTGGGCATGCCACAATACACCGTGTGAACATGCCCTAACCCTTCTGTGGACAGCAGCGAGATGGGCGAGACTCGGCAAAGTCTTTCTAGGTTGTCGCAGGTATCTGGATTGCTGGCTGCCTCCCACAGCTGCTGGAGGGTATGTGTGGGAGGATCCATATAGTGAGCATGACGATTAAGGTGGTCCCATAAATGCTCGATTAGGTTTAAGTGTGGGGAGTTAGGGGGCCAGAGTAGTATTTGGAAGCCTTGATCAGGCTCTCTCAACCAGTGTCAGACATTTCTAACTGTTTGACATGCTGCAATGTCTTGCTGAAAGATCCCATCTGCCCAAGAAAAGACGTTCTGCAATGATGAATTGGCACCTAAATCTGAGTGTATTCCACATGGGTGAGGGGCCTAGAGAATGCTCTAACACAATCCTCACACCAAAATGCTGCCAACACCAGCTTGTGTTCTTCCAGCATTGGTTGCAGGACATTTGTTCTTTAAAGATACTCGCTTAATGCTCATCCAGTCCATGAAGCAGAGAAAGTGATTTAACAGAGAAAGTGACCCTTTGCTAATCGGTACAGATCCAATTCTGATACTGCCATGAAAATTGTGACAATAGTGACAGTCTGCTTCAGAGCCCCATCCCCAGTAGGGTTCACTGAACTGTTTTAGTCCGGGTCTGATTAAATAATTCCTATTCTGATAAATTTCTCTCTTACCCATTACAGCAGCAATGGATATGTATGTAGGCAGCCTATCTTTATTTACACACCGAGCTAGCTCATGTCACAACTTCCTTCATGAGCTATGCACTGCCAATGACAATAGTAGGAAGTGGTCATTATCATGTCACTTGAGTGTGTGTAATCTAACCATTAAACAGCGGCAGTTTGCTTTAACACAAGTGTTAAAATATATTCTAGCAAATGTTATCAAACCGGTGATTTCTTACTTCTCCATATGAAGCTTCTGTTCTCCGGCTGCCGACCTACGCTAAACCTTACCTGCGACTTGTCTGTGTTGGTCAATATTTGCTTTTCCTGTGAAATAGCAATTCTGCAGCATCTTCTCTTATAACTCTGTGCTGTGCTGTTCCTCTGTTATTCCTCCTAGAACTTTATTACTGAATCGGTCAGATGGGTGTCACCATTCCAGTTTTCAGAGGGGTGTGTCTTGCACCCAGTTGGCAGATTGGTAATTCATTTTTAGGAGGAGGAAGGGAAACCACACAACATGGAAAACAGAGAAAAGATGCTCCAGAATTATTAATTCACAGGGAACAAAAGTATTTACCAGAACAGACCTGTGAGGAGGTGTCACAGGTGCTCCTCTAAATGTAGCTTACAAGGGCCAAAAGTTTGTGACCCCCTGCTTCATGGTATATTACCTATGTCGCCTTTACAGGCAGTATATAAAACTTCTCATATGTATGTGTGTGTATGTATGTGTGTATGTGTGTGTATGTATGTGTGTGTGTGTATATGTATGTATGTATGTGTGTGTGTGATATATATATATATATATATATATATATTAATATATGTATATATATATTATATATAAAATTAAAATATAAAATATATATAATTCTTTTAGAGTCACAGCCCTATCTAGGTAAGGCGCTTGCAGTGAAGACCAGGTGGTTGACATTTGGCCTTTAAAAGTAAATCCCCCAAAACGTGTTTCTCAGCATATGGGTAACAGAGCATGGCCTGGGGAGTCTTCTAGTACAGGTCCCGGTCTTCCATGTTCATAAGAAGTATACCCTGGTGATTGTGTTGTGTAGTATAATAACCAATATAACCAGTGTCCTGCCTACCTGTGCTCCTGCACCTATCCGGTTTTCTGTATTGACCCTACTAGCCCCTCTTGTGGGTATTCCTATTGCCGATACATATTTCTACATTTTAATCGTGCGTCCTCTGCATTATCACCTTCCTTATCTCTATGCTGTTGATGGTTCACAAAAGTTTTCCTCCCCACTTTTTAGTCCTTTTTGCCTAGATTTGCTGTATGCCACAGCTTGTACGATCCGTCTTATTGGGAAGGTTTGTCGTCCTCTTTAATGCGCTATGACTGTCAGTCAGATAACATTACGCATCCTGTCACTGGTGACTGACATCTATTGAATACAGAGCCTTCGATGAGTCTCTTGTTCCGTACGAAATGTACTTGACACATTTGGCGGGGCCCGGATGCCGTGTCGTTTACTAACCAGCTCTGACACCTCTGCACCTGCCGAAACCTCCTTTTGCATTTGCCTGCAATCCCTTCTGCTACATAATCGCTCAGTTGCTTGGAGACTCTCTCATCAGCCTGTGTTCACCTGTTCTATCCCCCCAGAGAGAGCATTATCAGCGTCTGGAATAAGAGCTGCTGCTGGGAGTCAGCTTTCTGCTGAAGGAACAATGGCACCAAAAAATGATCTGCATTAAAATTGCTTGCTGCAGCATAGGCACACAAAAGGTGCAAGGTGTAGTACATAATGATGTCTTTTCAATATGTCAGATTACTTTACTTGGAATTACTTATCGGCTTCTTCCTCCGATTTTTTTTTTTCTCCATCTCCTCATATCTGTAAATTTGCAATTTCTCGTGTGTTTTGGTTTTGTCCATAAGAAATAAATACTAAATAAACGTGGCGCCACCTGCAGGTTGATCAATAGGAGCTGCATGCTGGTTGGAGCTCATACATTGGTCATCTCAGAACCAATTAATATTATATTAAACCAGAACACTGTGGGAATACTGGTGATTGGTTTCGAAGCACCAAAATATTGAAAGGAGATGAAAGAAAAAGAAGCAGGTAACGAATCCATATAACAACCAGAAGGAGCTGCTGGATATCGGTTTCTGTTTTGAGGACAGAAGCTTCCTTGGGTCGTGTGTGTGTGTGTGTGTGTAGAATAATTGATTGGATCTTCCAGTCCATCACATGTGCCAGATATCAGCAGTGTCTGTGAGATTGTTGTGGTTTTAACATACAATGGTCTTTGCTGGGTCATTGTATGTGGAGAATATTGAGGCTATGGTAATTGGAGGGACAACTGTACAGTAGGATGGCACTAGGTGAGGATGTATACTTGGCATGGCGGTCAGGGGTGTGTTCTTTCAGAGAGCATTGTATGTGCTATGTCTCTAGCCAACATGTTGGTAATACCTACCAAAGTTGCTGCTGTTCCATGATCTGAAATAATCATCCAACTTCAGTAAAGGGGCACTGTATGGTGGTATTCAGTTTTGACTTCTACACGGTGATGAAAGAGTCCGTTCCGGATGAGCGCGCAGCAGGTGATGGGTGCCACATTACACATTTGTACCACAAAAGATTCCCAATATGGGGCCCACGCAATCAGGGCTGTGAGTCGGCAAGCCAAGGCCCCGACTCCGACACACGGCGCATGTTTAAGTGATAACCTTACTGTAGTAAAGTGGTAACATCAGGCTGTTTATTACCTTATGATACAATAGTCAAGCTATTTAGGTAGAACAGACACTGACAAGCAAAAGGGTAACGATGTTTTGATCTTCTGAACCCTTGTGGGTAGAGTTGAAGAAAAAGCTGTATTTGTATCCAAGTCCAGTCTGCACCAACATTGGGAATGTGTAGAAGAGACCTGGGATCAGATTTTGGTTAAAATATGCTTGAATCTGATTCAGAGCCCAGAAGGATTCAGGCAGAGCTGAAAACCAAAGGTGGATTTCCCAAATATTAACAAAATAATAAAAATTAACATTTTGATTTTTAGGAGCAAAACGGTAACAATGCAGTTACCGGAAAGAATCTGCAGAACTAAGCAGATGCTAAATACTTGCAAGTCAAATTTATGTATAAGATGGGTAAGATGACTGTATATATAAAATTACAGTAGCCTCATGTACAAAGCTGTAGTGGATGGTGAGATATGAAGCCTGAAAGTCACAAGTTCAAAACAATGTTACCATTTTGCTTGTCAGTGTAAAATATATTTATTGGATACGACTTTAGAACACAAAAAAATTGTAAATATGCAAAACACTGCAGGAACATTTGTGGAGTCTCTGAATTTGTTCTGAGAAATAGTATTGCCTCCATCAGATCCTGCATACATGACCTCACATCTGATCTCATTATTTCCAGGCTAGAGAACGGCCTCTCTACTCTAACTTGGGTTGGGGGCAAAGCGGTGACCACAGGGGCAACATATCCAACGATGTCAGGGTATAAAGGAATTGCCTCAGCCACAGTCAGTTTTGATGAATGGTTGAACTCTTCTACTTCTTTGAAAGCAGGTGAAACATTTTGCTGAAATCTGTTTGCCATGGGAGCAGAATCTTTTCCCCTGGGGCAGCACTTTGCCTGCTCCATGTCATCAATTACACTCCTCATGTGATGAGGCTGAAGATGTGGGAGCAGTAGCACTGGCCGGACCCAATTCCTCTTACTCTTTGCACTGCATCGATCTAACTGGACCAACTTATTATATATTTTGGGAGTCGGAGTCGGTTCATTTTATGACGACTCTTGCAAAATAGGCACCGACTCCGACTCCAACTCCACAGCCCTGCACACAATATGGGTTCTAATGTGGGATATGGCAGTAATCGGCTCATGCTGTAGTGGGATTTTTTGGTCCTGTGCATGAGGCGTCAGGAACCCAATTGCTTTTTAACAATGACATTTTCAAAGATTTGACTTGTTGCCATAAACTACGTAAGCCCCGGGACAGATGGTAACCTTAGTCACACAATGCCCAACCAAGATCCTTGTCTATGGCCATCTAACCGTGCATGTCTGGTGTAAGACTGTGGCGTTTACAGCCAAATTCAATAAAGCGTCTGAATTTATTTTAGCCTGTTTGAAGATCTCCAGTGTAGCTATTTTATGTCTTTAGGAAATTGCTGCAAAATTTGAGTTGCTGAAGGGCTGTAAAGCATTGAATTGTATTTGATTAGTGCTCCCAAGCAGTGCCAATGCAGACATATGGCAGCGATTGATATATTCTGACAATAACAGTTATCATTTGTTCAGTCTTTGTGGTTCAAACCAGGGCACATCTGTTGTAATTCATTGACCTTCAAGGTCTGTAAAATCTGGAGTGAATTCTTTCATTTAATTTCTCCTAAACACCCCGCTCACTGCCTTGCTTTTCTCTGTGCTTCTCTTCTTGGTCCAGATTTGATGAGTGTCCTCAAAGATATCGATCGCCAGCGACTCATTAGGTTAGAATGGCGTTCCCTGCGTTTGTTTTCTAGTTTTAATTGATGGATGTTTTCTCTCGCTGATGCATGCAATGCCATATTTAATATATCCTGGTGTTGTCATAAATGAGAATGAACAGAGGTGAAAGTATGATGCGCCAATAACAGTCTTCTATACTTACATAGTGGAAAATGCTTTATCTGCTAAAACTGTTCAAGGTTGTGGCCCCTGAGTACTCGTTGCTTCCATTTCCCTTCCCAGCAGTGAAGGAAAGGTCTTGGTCCAGCTAAACCTCTTCAATAGCCTTTGGGAAGCCTTCCTAATTTTCGATTCGAAGTCCCCTTAGTCCTTGGAAATGGATAATGGAAATATTCAGGTAACAGATTGATTTTCTGGGGGCCTCGCTCTCATATGTTTCATAGAGGTTAGAGAAAAATGTACAGTATCTAGAATGGCCATGCCTGCCATTGCTTTCTGGACTTAGAGGTTGTGTTCTGCGTACACCATTTAGTTCAAACATTAGCGCCACCTGACTGATATTGGGTAGACCTGCCTGGTGCTGAAGAACAGTTGGACCCACTGAGGCTAGGACTCCTCAGGACCTCTGAAAGTGTCCGCGGTATCTGAAACCAAGATCTTAGCAGCAGAACCTTTTTAAGTGGATAATACTTTGGTTTTTAGGATGGGTTCACATGGTGTATTTTTAAAAATCTTTTTATTTGTAAAATGTACCATATGTGGTCAACGTTTAAGTAATCTCTTAAGCAGTGCACCCCTATTCTTGGAAAATAAGTGAAAACTGAAGTGTATGTTACCTCTTGGTGCATGATATTGGTGCAGATATTTACAATTGCAAGTCTAATGGGGATTACAGAAAATGCACCAACTACATGGTTTTGTTGTAGTATACATGCATGAGACATCTGGAATGTACATAAATTTATGTACATTTTGCACTTAAAACGCATGCATGTTTTCATTTTTTTTTTTTTTTTTTTGAAGCCATGCGAGTATTACATTCAGATAAACAAGCAGATTGAGAGTTAGGAGCTGTTCACACAGCACTGTGCAAATACCGGTTGGAAATCCCGACCAGTATTTGCACTGTTTTGCGGCCGTGCATATGTCCACAGGGGGGCGGCTTTTCTTCACAGTTTGTGGAGAAAAGCTCTCCCCCTTCGCATTAACATGTTCATATTCCGCCCGAATACCGGTCGGAAGAATGAACATGTTCTGTGTTTTTTCTGACTGCCGGCGGTCTGAAAAACAGTCCGGCGGAAAGTCCGTGCAGTGGGGACCGCTGCATGGATTTTCCATAGACGTCCATTTTAAAAGTTGGGACCCAGTTTACAAATTGTTTTCAAAGCCGAAAACAGTCTGTAAAACCAGGTTAAAACCCATGCAGTGGGGACAAGCCCTTAGAGACTTTGTAGGGTACAACAACACCTTGGATTCTTTGCAGGATGAACAAATTGTTAAAAAATAGTTAGAAGAACTTTACAGGGTATGTTATCCTAATGATAGAGGCACTGCCATTACAGATCAAGTCCACCGCTTCATGGCACTGGCAGTATAAGGTAGATGGGGAAACTCTGGGTTTTGGGTATTACTCTGGGAAATATTGTGTTGGTACCTGCAGTATCTCCTTGCCGTTGCCGCCTTCCAAAAGTGCCTGCAGGTTCCATCGTGTTCCCAGATACAGCAAGTCCCAATTTCTTACAGCAATGTGTGCTCCGGGATCGGACCAGACAGACTTCAGCATGATCGTCAATAAGCCTTGTTTGTCTTGAACTCGTGGTCACATCTGGCCCTTGGCAGAAATGTTTAGATTCTTAAAGGGGCTCTCTCATCAGACCGTTTGCCAGATCTGGCTTTTTACAGCCAGTTTCAGGCTTTTGCTTACTGGAGGGGCAGTTCTACAGGACTGATTGGTCTATCGGCCATATTTCTAGCTGTTGGGACAGTGATGTAGCTTTCTACCCTAAACAGCAGGACAGAAGACTACAGAGCTCGAGTGTTAAAGTTTGGCTGTAAGCAACGTAAACCAACTCCTGCACTGCTAAGACACAGCAGGAAGTGATGTCATCATCCCAGCTAGGGCACTAGCGCCTATAGCAGAGAGGTGGTCCGTAACCTAAGTAAGCTGGTATAGACATGCAGATGCAGGTAAGAACTGCTCTAGTTCTATAGGGAAGCAAAATTAGAACAGCAATGTATTTAGTAATGGTCTTTATTTACTTTTTCCTACATGTGTAAAGTTCATCAGTGTAGTCCGAATACTCCTTTTATAAAATTTTTCCTACTTCCAACACATCCACTTTTAGAATGGACCAGTCGCTTGCTGCCTAATCTAGCCTTCCCCTGACAGGTGCCATTTTCCTGCGGTTAGCAGTGCTGTGCATGTTACAGGTCAGCGGTTTTAATGTTCTGACTTTTCAGTGTATATTTCACAATCTGTTTGTAAGGTAATGGACTCGGTCAGCTTTCCTTATTGAGGAAGACTTGTAATTGTTTGGTATTTAAAGGCAGATTCCTGTATGATGTGCTTGAATTGCCGTCCTATTGGGAGAAAAAAAATGCATCTGTGTTGAACTGAACTCTGGAGCTTTGTAATGTTCGGATGCTGTTGGATGAACTTCAGATGCCCTGTATTGTATGTATTAAAGGTGAATCTGCAGTGTAGCTTTACCTTCGGGTGCTTGTGGCTTAGGCTAAATCCTGTATAGGTAATTGCACGAGCAGGTGTTGGAACTTGTGCTCTTCTCTAAAATAAGCTAGTGATTTATCTTTCTCTAAGTAGTTGTCCAATTTGAGGACCTCATTGTGTCCCCTCCTCACTAGAGAAGTCATTGCGAGGGCTGTGTTCTCATAAGGAATTTCACCCTCATCCTTCAGGATGCCCTCCCCTAAATAATGATTTGGGGACCTCGTGTTCCCTGCTCACTAGAGAAGTCATTGCGAGGGCTGTGTCCTCATAAGGAATTAGGAATTTCACTCCCATCCTTCAAGATGCACTCCCCTAAATAACCGCTTCCACCATGCAGGTAGCCCTTAAAGGGGTTGTCTCACTACATTGATTCATTTTACCTCAGTCCTGTTTTCGTGGTTTCATTTTGAATTCCGGGGCGTGTTTACTGGCTTCCACTAGGCTGCAGTAGATGCCAGGTCTGTAACTATAGCAACCAGTGCTGACAGCCAATCAGGAGAGATCAAACAGGTCTGTAGCTATAGTGACCTGAGGAGCTGATGCATCCCATACAAGAGGGGATATCTCAGAATAGATAGGACACTGTTAATGGACACATATTGCAAAGCGACTTGTTTTTGCAAGATCTTTTAACATAAAAAGCAATCCTTGTAGTGAGACAACCCCTTTAAGCTTCGAGGTGGGGTCCTAATAATTGGTAATGACCAGTCCTCTGTGGTTCAAACAAGGGCCCTCATGTCCTCCCTTTCAGAAATAAACATTTCACGCTAGTTTTAAACGCGGCCTTGCTGTAGCAAGAAGTAGTCTGATGAATCTGTGTGGTCTTCCTACTGTACTCTCACAAAGAAGCCTTTTGACAACTTCATCTCCAAGGTCAAGCAAGTGGCTTCGGCCCCCACACACTGTTGAAGTTAATGACTCCAGCATTTCCTCTTGTTAATAAATTGGTGCCTCCGCTCTCCGTGCAGGTCAGATGTCCTTGCTTTCTGGCCGTCATTGGCCTGTGCTCCCGAGAGAAGGCAACCGTGCGATGTCTGGAGATGCTCCATGGCGTTTAACCTCTTATTGATAACCCGCAATGATCTAATGGAACATTAAGATTTTATCATTTGCTGCAGCGAGAACAGCTGTGTGATTTAAGGGTTATTACACAGCAGGGAGCTTTTTCCGCTTGATAATATCTGTCTTGGGTGCATTACAGGCTGGAGGTGCAGGCAGCGCTCTGTAGTGTCCATACATTGCACAACCTGGATGAGTTTGTACACGAAATGTATAATGCATGAATTGTACATAACCAGAGCTGCTGTATTTTGTACACTAATATGAACATTGACATTTTAAAAGCCAATATTGTGTTGCTTTGTTTGTGTGCTCTATTCGCTCGTGCCCTATTATTCTGTGCTGCTTACGACTGCTTGTAAAATAAGGCTTTATGGAGACCTGCTCGCATGCTGGATGCCGTTATTGACGGCAGCTTCTTTCAAATCTGTTGGCATGAAATGTGACCTGGGCTTGGCCGCGAAAGGCTGTGGAATAGATTATTCTAACTCTGTATTCATTTGTATAGAAAGCTTTCTGTTTAAAAAAAATTAGGGAGACTCTTCTTTGCTTCTTTTAAGCAAAAATACAGCTCCCTCAAGTTACAGTGGCCTCAGGATACAATATTTTTTAACATACAATGGCCTTCCCTGGGATGTTGTATATTGAGTGTGATTTTGCCATACAATGTCCAAGACACTGATTCAGACAATTATGAACATTTTACTTGTCAAACCTCTGTATTAGCGATTGGCGGTCTAGTAGCACCTCTCTACAGTACAGTAGTACTTTTTAAAGAGGTTTACTTGCTACAATGATTTTTAACATGTAGGAAAAGGTAAATGAGGACTATTACCAAGTACATTGTTGATTTTGCTTTGGTGAGGAGATTATATATATATATATATATATTATTTTATATATATATTATATATATATTAATATATATATAATATATATATATATATATATATATATATATATATTATATTTTGATCTCCTCTTAAGAGTACACAAGATTCTCTGGTTACTGACCACCTCTCTCATCTGATTTGCTTTGTTTCCATCAGTCAGTTCGACCATGGTGAGTCACTCGCTGTAGAGTCTTATCTCTAGCAACAGAGTTTGTTTACCTAATTGTAGCCTTGTGTACTACCACTTAAATCTCCTGCAGTCATGTCACTGTTACAGGAAAAGCTATGAACAGCATAGCTGATATGTCAGTCACTGCTATAGGTCCTCCCACAGCCTGACCAGGAAGTGCACGTATAAAGCTCGCTGTTGCTCCATAAAACTGCATAGTGAGAAACTCCTTTTAATCTTCATTTTGCATATTGCTGGGATCACATTTTGGAACACTGGAACTAATTACCAGTTTTCTGTTATGGTTTCAACATACAATGATCACCCCTGAATCGAGTAATGTGTTGAGGGACCAGTGTGTATATAGATGTTGCAACATGGTGGCATTGTGGCATCTATAGTGGTTCACTGTACAGTATAAAGACCCAAGCTTTTCTACTGTCCTAAACTACTTGGAACACTATATTGAGGAAAGTAAGGTCGGTTTCACACACGCATAGTGATGATATCCCTTTTTTTTTTTTTTTTTTTTTTTTTATCCGTATGTTGCAGTGATTTTGGGTCCATGAACAGGCTTGGCCTGGCCCACAGGGGAGCAGGAGAAGCCCTTGATGGGTGGGCCCCTGGGCACAACAGGTCTGGGGCTGCTTTTCTTGGAGAAAGAGAGGCAGAGTGCAAGAGTCATGTACAGTAGTTATAGCATGGACCTCAGAAATCCAGGTCCAACACCCGGCTTGGACCCTGACCACTACTGGGCCCAAAATATACTCATGTGAAACCAGACTTGAGCTCAGAAGTACAGAAAGTCCAGAAGTCACATTTCCATACTGGTCTAAATTCAGTTCTTGAATCAAGTGTTTATCGCATGGTCTGGCACAGTTTCTTTCACACAGGCTCGTGGTATTATTTAAAGAGAACTTCTCTTGACACATCCATTTTAGTAATTACTTGTGTTCTCTGTGAAATAGCAATTCTGTAGCATCTTCTCTATTCTGTGCCATTCCTCTGTTTTTCCTTTATAGCTTTATAATGTTGAATTGGTCAACTGGATATTACCCTTCCAGTTTTCAATGGGTGTCCCTGCACACATGGACTGGAGAATGTTTGACTGGGCAGGGACATCCTCCTACTCCTCCCCACCCTTTTCTGCCCTAACTGGTAATACCCATCTTACCCAATTTAGTAATGCCTTTCTGCAAGGTCAAGAACAACAGTGTCGTAAGAGCAGATGCTCCAGAATTTCACAGGAAACAAGTATTTACTAAAATAGACCCGTCAGAAGAGGTCACAGGTCAACACTGATGGGACAATGTCAAACTGTACAAGGACACATTTGCTAATTGGAAACACCCAACTGACAGATTCATTAATAAAATACTACAGGTTTTTTTTTTTTTTTCCCATAACCAAGACAGCTAGGGCTTGTTATTGAGGTAGGGCTTATTGTTTCCCCCCCCTTATGAACAACAATCGCACATTTATTCTTTAACAAAAAATATAAATTTATTTAAATACACCATATATAGAAACTCTGAATTTCATCATGAGGTTCCTTTTTCCATGTACAACAATCTAGTGTATGGTACTGTACATTACCTGGTGCTGGAGACTGTGGAGAAGTTGAGGCAGGTTATGAGGAAGAAGCTGGTAGCTCTTATAAGGTGTGTAGTGTTGCTCTTGGCTGTGCTTTCATATTTAGGCTGAAAGTAGACCCAAATGTTCCGTCTGGTATTGTGTAGGCCCCAAGTCAACTAATGGAAACATGAGGGTGTCAGGAGCACCCTAGAATGCTCCAGTAATTGTTTTGTCAAAGGAGACCGGGATTGGCTACAGCAGGGGGATTTAAATAACCTTGGCGATGGAGGTAGGCCTTGATAATCCTGTACACCCAGGGCTCTTATTGGTCGCTTAGATGGGGAGTCTTGGAGGACAGAAGAAATCACCACTGTAGTACTGTATTTCGGTTGTAGGCTGCGTCAGAGAAGTGGGCCGCAGCCTTGTGCTGGCTGTATGCCGTCTCATCATTGGTAGGGCTTATTTTTTTGTAACGAAGCCTTATTTACGGTCAATAGGGCTTATTTTTGAAGTAGGGCTTATGTTTTCAAAGAGCTAGCCCTAGCTAGATTTTTCAGGTATAGAGTAACAGCACAACTCTGTTACAGAAAGAGTCTCCAGAATGATTCCTCGGGATTACAAGTGTTTTCTAAATTTGACATATCTGGAATGGCTACTGGTTCTCTTTAAGCATTGCATATTGTTGTGCTGCTTCCTAAGGCTAAGGCCTTGTCCCCGCTAACTGTGGAGAAAAGCCGCCCTCCGACGGCCGTGTGCACGGCACGATAACGGTACAATTTGTCCTGTGTCGTGTAAACAGCCCCGAAATCTACACAGCAGAGGTTTCCTGTCAGATTTTCGCCGGTTTTTAAGTATTTTGAAACGGATGAAAATCCAACGGAAAAACGTCCACATAGACTTTAATACAATAAAAATAACCTTTATTCTGCACAGGTCTTTTTTTTTTTTTTTTTTTTTTTTTTGCTTGTTTTTGGGCGAAAGCAGTATTAGGAACATGTTGTAAAATCCGACAGAGTCCAGAGGAAAATTTACTTATGAAGTCTATGTAAACCAACAGACAGACAGGTTTTCAACATTTTCTGGCCCGCTTTTTGGACGGTTCTGCTGAAAAACTGCCCAGGTGGTTAAACAAGGTATATGAATTTTGCATACATTAAAAACTGCCCAAAACAGTTTCAAAACCAGACCAAAAACCTCAGCACAAAAGCACCCCACAACACTAGTTGGAAACCCAGCTGCTTTGGACAAAACATTGATAAAATACTCGGGTTCAAAGTTTAGGTGTTGGCTTTTGACAAGTTTTTTTTTTTTTTTTTTTTTTCCTATGTAGACTTAGCCTAACTGTATTAACATAATGCTGAATAAAAGCCTGGTGACGGCCAAAACTGTGCAGCATCAATGTAAGTAGTTCTGAAGGACTGACATACCTATAACAGTGAGGATGTACCTCATAAAATGCACCTCCGGCAGTTAATCTTTCCTGATGCAACCTAATTTTAAAAGTTATTGTCATACAGTTTTCTTGACAAAAATCACAATTATTGACTTTAACCTGGCAATTTGTAGAGCATCTTTTAGTGGTTTAACCTATAGATGGAGTGTCTGTAATCCATAGTCTTCTCGGTACCCCACTATTTTATGGGCTTCTAGTAGCACGAAACTAAAAGGTACCAATTAGGATTTTTTATTCTGATTTGGTGACGGCGTAGTACATTAGAGTAAATGTGTAGCGCTAAAAAAAAAAAATCACAATTCTATTGATGAGTAACACGGATATTCTTATTATCCATGACCTGTTTGCAGAAAATTGCAGAAGAGCATTTGCTTTTCCATTTTATTCTAAAAAGGTTTTGTCCTCCATAGGGCACATGTTATGTAGGGCAGTTTTTCTCTTTCTAGCCACTACAAGGAATTAAACCTGTACAGATCACAGCAGTTATGCCTGGCTCAGTATGAATGCATTGTGCTGTTCCAGGAAGGGGAGGTGGGATGGCAACGGGGTTGTCCAAGGGCACATGTTGAGTTCTGGTTTGGCCATAGAGGCAGCCAGGGATTGTTTCCCAGATTCTTTTGTACTTCACAATGTCGCTGTTAATTACATTTGCAATAAAATCCTGATTTAAATCTGCATATCCCATTGGTACATTTCTTGACCTTCAATTCCTGGGAAAGGCTGAAGGGACCTGAATAGAGAAACACCAAATGCTTTTAATGCCATATAAATGCTGATCTTAAAGTTATGTTTATGTAGGAAAATGGCAAAGGTTTTGTTGAATATATCAAAATCCAATAAACAATTTTTGATTTTGGAAAATATTATTTCCTTCAAACACCAAACAATCGGCAGAAACCTGTAAAGATGTATTCAAATTTGCCCCTAAGAACTTCCATAGCTTGCCTCAAGCTCATCCCAAAAATAATTTAAACCGAATAATAATCATCTTGTCATGAATTGTAAAAAGAGCTTTTTGGGGATGTGGTCCAAACTGTTGCGAAAACCTCATACAAGTTAAAAAAAAAAAAAAAAGCTTCAAGTGACTCTGGTAAATGTTGATGGCCTACAAAGATTGGGCAACATAGTTATGCAGAATTACCATATAAAGTGTATTTTGTTATGGTCAAAATTCGTCCATTTTAATGGAGTATGGTACTAGAAGGATGCAGATACTTGGCGGTGCAAACTAATTTTTTTTTTCTTGGTGGTTGCTATTACTGTGTATGGTACATAAGGCTTATGGGTAAAACCTCTAACAGGTGCATATCTCCGTCTTGGTGGGTAAACTCAGTTTAATAAAACAGTTGCAGCAATTTAACACACTCAAGTTAGTCTTTGGGCCAGATTGGATCTCAAAGTGGCGGCTGGTTCATGCCGCACTTTTTGTGGCCCTCTGGATCTATTGGAGTCTACCCCCTTCTGCAGCATTCCCTTCCTAGGCATTATTTGCAGTTTTGTGATAGTGTTTTGTTTAACAGTGCCCTGCCTTTTTCAGGGGTTTTTGGTGATTGCCCAGCCTTCTGTGTGTGCACATAGCAAAAAACAAAACCTGGTGAGTACATTCATTTTGAAGAAGAAACGCATAGATGCACAATGGTGTGGCAGTCAAAAGCTATGCAAACAATACAATATCAGCAGCACGCTCCAATTCCCATTTCCTTTATGACCGTTTTTTAGTGCCTATAGAGTGCTGCTGATATTGTGTTGTGTGCGCGCATAGCATACACACCATTAAAAACATTGCTAGAGTGTTATTTCTCCTCATACAAAGTCCATGCAGTCTTTAACAGTGTTACTGATTCTTTTAATAGTCTGTACTTTGACAATCATTTTTAGCTATAATCCAACAAGGGCTGGAGCAGCTTGAAGCACTATGCTGTACTTGCAACTTTCACTACATCCTATGTAAAGAAGAGAAGGCAGCGTGCAGGAAGAAAAGGAGGATCACAGATCTTTCTTCTGTCACCCTAAGGCACACTTGCTCTTATCGCTCCTCTGCATGTACGGAGGCTGACTTCAAGATCTGGCTGTGAAACTCTACTGCAGTTACTGGAGTTGATATTAGTGTGTCCATGAATAAGAGAAATATAAAGCTCATACTCAATTCTTAGTTGCGGCACTCTGCCGTTCCATAGGCCGCACTCAGGTGAGCAGGAGACGCCGACAACCGAGCAGGAATAGACAACCTCGTGGACGTTTCGGGGATAACTCCTCCCCTTCCTCGACCTCATTAAAAAAATTCCAACAAGACATTAAACCGTGAATTGGCGAAGATAATTTTACCGGTCTTATCTACATATTGGTGTATAAGGCAGTGGGATTGGAGACCTCTTCTATTTTTGACCGGACTTATGGCTTAAAACTCAGACTAAAAGTTTATGAATATGGGCCACTATTATTCCTCCTGTTGATATTCGTATTATCATTCTTTTTTTTTTATGTATAAACAAATACAGAAAGATACAAGTAGTACTGCCATATCCTAAATGATGTTTACTCCAAGCTTAATACATGTTTAAATTGCCAGTTTTGTACTTACCCTGCCCATTGGTAACAGGAATTAACAAAAAGTTAACTTGTACCCAGAATGGTGGCAATAAAAACTACTAGTCACCCTGCAAAAATAAGCCCTTCCGATACAACTGAAGATAAAACTCCTGGACTTGAAATGTGGCAATACAAAAATAAATCCTTTTCTAAAAATCAATTCAATATAACAATCGTTTGCCCAGAGTCTCTTATTTTGTTTTTGTGACTTGTGTGCTACCGAATGAGTTAATGGCATTGCCACATTTGCCAAAGTATCACAAGCCAAGCACACTTAATTGAGGCCTATTTCCAGGACAGTAAGTGAAAAGCTGTAACAGACCTCCCAGTTCTTTGTGTGCCTAACAAGATCAGCAGATCCATTCTTTTCCCACTTACTGTGTTGAGCAAGTCGTTCCTGAGACCTGTTACCATTGCATAGTTCCCAGTTTCAATGCAGACGCATCTGTTAATCGGAGCTCTGCTAGTTTTGAGCGCTATATAATTTGTAACCTGTTTGGTTAATTTTGTAACTTTTTTCACTGCTTTTTTATTTTCTCAAAAGTTTTATTTTTTTCTCTCCACTAAAATTCTCTTCTCTAACTTCAGACATGATATATTAATTTATTTTCATTCACGTAAACTTTATTGAAATACATAATTGTACATAATAGGCTACTTGTAAGAGTAAAGTAAAGAACTGGATCCAGACGTAGTACAGAGCAAAAATAACATACTTGCGGACTTCCGCACTAACAAGGTAGATGCAGCAAATATGAATATCTTAACCAAGTCAAAGAATTCAAACGGAAAATAAGGCTGAGTAATGAACCAATTAGTGTATGATACCATCTCACTATGGTCAAACAATCTGAGCAATGGTGCAACCGCACTCATTCTTACATATAAATTGCACAAAATGACCACAATCACATATACAAATTGTACAATAACACAACAACCACAGGTAGGAAGGGGGGGAGAGGTAAGAGGGGGAGAAAGGAATGCGAGATCTGACCCAGATCCATAGTAGAACCCCGACATCATTACCAGGACGATATATTTCCTTTTTGAATGCGGTCTGATGTATATTACCAAGTATTAAACCCGCAGCGATGCCATAGCAGTTGTCAATTTGCATAAATCTTTTCTGCAGATTTGTTGACACATTGACTGACTGGAGTGGTGGCAGTTTTGTTTCATAGGAAGCTACTCCCACCATGTACGGATTGCCTCTTAAAATCACAAGCACGTCGTCAGTGGGCGTCCCAGCCAACAATGTCATTAAGGTTTTCTTTAATTGAGAAATAATTTCAAAGTTGAATTGGCTTTACTTAGTCTATGGGTGACACTAATTATAACGTGCCTATCTGTTAATGTAGACTTCACAGGATTTCATCTTAAAGGAGATCTGCCAGTAAAATGTTTCTTCATGAGATGCTGGCAATTGCACAGGTGATTTGCATTAAGTACATGCGAGATACTGAGCAATATGCAGTGGAGCCGGACTTCTGAAGCCTTTAAAAGCGGCCGCAATAGGTTCTTGGTTTAGTATCTGTGTTTACAAAGAAAGTGTCATGGTGTCTAAGTATGCTGATGATTTTCAGATCGGTTTGGGACCTACAGCATGTTCTATTCACTGCAATGAGTGACTTCTGCAGCAAAATCTACTGTTCAAATTTGGCTTCATTTTAGAGCAGTTCTTATCTTCTGCATGTTAATGGGAACGTGTCTTCAAAAAATTAGTCATTGTTTACGTCACATTTTTATGTTAAACACATTTTTTAGGAATTTTTATTTTATTTTTCAGATCATTTTCAATATTTTTTAATAATTAAGTCCTGCAGTTTTCACTTTGCCCACTAGGCCTTGTTTGCACTGCTCTAACAGCAGTCAGAGAGATGCTTTACAGCAGCTTCAGACACATAGGAGACTTAAGACTGACTTAGTCCCATTCAGTTCTATAGGAGAGTTTTCTAGTCATACTCTGTGACCTGGGAAGAAATCACTGTGCAGGGAGATGAAAGGGTGAACTGTGACTATCTCCTCTTATGACTGGTGGATCCTGTGTTACCTATTCACACTGGTGTCTCCTTTCAGTTTGACCCTCTTTGTGCTGATAATGAGCAGACAACTGAGAATCTTTCGCTACAGAACAGGAAGTGTCAGACTATTAGGCTTAGTGGCCAAAGTGAAAATGGCAGGACTTAAGAATTATTAAAAAAAAAATTTTGAAAGTGATATGGAAAGTTAAAAAAATATAACCAAAAATTCTTAAATGTGTTGAACATAAAAATGTGTGTTACACAATAAGTCATTTTTGACACATTCCCTTTAACACAAGCTTCCTGAGGATACTGACCACCTCTCTGCTTTGGCAGCCACAGATGTTGAGTTCACTCCCTGCTGTATCTTATCAGCAGTATGGGAGTTTGTTTTATCTTTTACTACTGACAGACTTTAACCCATTAAAGCTCTGAAGCCGTGTGTCCTTATGTTTAAAACCTCTCCATCACCAATATCCCTCTAACAGGCTCTGTTAGAAATTGCTGAAATGTCAGTCAATGCTTTAGAACTTTCCACAGCCTCCACAGAAGACAGATGGATAAAACCCCCTTTTTAAAAGGGTTGTCTCACCATGCCGTTTCAGAGTCAAAGGCCGCTTTAGACTCACCTTGTCAGGCTGTGGGTGATTCTATAGCAGGTAGTTATAGAGGAGCTTAATATGCTAATCACTAAGCATCACGGAGAAATGAGCGCATTAATCAGTGTAAACACAGCTACAATGTTCCGAGGAGTAAAATCAATTGTTTATCTTTAAACTTATTTAAGACTCTGCTCCCTCCGACTGTGGTGACTTCACTCCTTGCTCTCTGCCTAATCGGAAAGGGGCAGCAGGGCAGTAACCAGAGAAACTTGTGTGCCCTTAGAGCCGATTAAAATCTCTCCTGTCCTGACCAGGGCAATATCTAAAGAGCAATGTATTTAGAAAGTCTTCATTTACCGTTTCTGAAAGCTAAACTTTGTACTGAAAAAAAACCCCTTTAATTCCAGATTTACTCTAACCCAGTCATGGTTTGTAGAGCCCACCACTTAACACTAGGGTCTAGAACTTGCGATATAGTGCACAAATAACCCATTGGACCTTGTAGAGTACATGTTCTGTAAAAATAGGTGGCCCTCAGAATTATTTATGCTGTTTGACCCAAGGACCTTAATGATATAATAATAATAATAATCTTTATTTATCTAGCGCCAACATATTCCGCAGCACTTTACAATATAGAGGGAATAAGCACCGACGAACCAGACATTACAGTATAAACAAGCTACTGACAAATGAGACACGAGGTGTGAGGACCCTGCTCGCAAGAGCTTACAATCTATTAGTGTGTAGGGTGAAACAAGGGGTGACAAGTGCTTGGTTTAAAATTTGGTCCAGCCATGTTACATAAATATAGGGTAGTTATACATAAAAAGTGGATGGACCTGCCATCCCAACCATAATCTATTACAGATAAGTGCCTGCGGGTGGGCAAGTGCAGGAAGTGAGAATGTTGACGAATTTGGGGGGAGAGGAGTTAACAATTAGGGATCTTGGTAGGCTTGTCTAAGAAGATGAGTTTTCAGAGCGCACTTAAAGGGGTTGTCTCGCTACAATGATTGGGTTTTAATTAAAAGATCTTTAAAAAACAAGCAGCTTTGCAATATATGTTCATTACAAATGTCCTACTGATTTTGAGCTAGCCCTGTTCATAGGAGTGCCTCAGCTTCTCAAATTTCTATAGCAGCCGACCTGTTGATCCTTATCTTACTGGCTGTCAGGTCTGAATGACTCATCACCTTTGAAGACAGGTCGAGCAGAGAGCCCCTCCCGCACAAAAATGCTTCTGTAGTGGAGAGAGGGGGGGAGGGAGGACTCTGGCTTCTATGTCCATACTGCCTGGATTAACCCTGTGTGTGCCTGCTTCTCCTCCCTCTTCTACACAGATTGAGCAGAGATGAGGCTGATCAATAGATGTGCCCAAGCAGTGACCCTGTTTGTTACTATAATCATGATGTGTCTGTGGAGCTGTAACTATAATAATACTTTCCCAGATTGTGAACAGTTCATGCTGTTACTAGGGAACATCCTGAGTAACACTTTGCAGCTTCCCTGCCTCTGTTCTGAGAGGGTTTGTTTTGTTGTTGCTGGGATGTGGAGATATGTAAGCTAAGCAGAGGGTATAGGAACACTTGCAGCCCTCTGTTCTGCTATTTGCAATCATAGACCTCTTAGGCAGGCACACACAGGGTTAACTCTGGCAGCAATCCCGGATAGCTGCCTGTGTGCTGAGGGAGGGGGGAAGAGGGGGGGGGGGAAGAGGCAGAGAAGCTAGCATGCCCCTCAATTCAACTCCCATTCACAGACAGAGGCTGAAAGCTATTAATGAGACAACTCCTTTAAAACTGTGAGGTTTGTGAGTGTGCCTGATCACATGGGGTAACTTGCACCAGAGAACTGGAACATTACGTGCAAAATCTTGGAGACGGGCATGGGAGGTTCGGATGAGAGAGGTGTGTAGTCGAAGATCAGTAGCAGAGCGGAGAGAGCGGGTAGGGTGGTAGACAGAGATAAGGGAGGAGATGTATGGGGGTGCAGAACTGTGGAGATCCTTATGGTATCCTACAGGCTCAGAGCTTATATGGCCAGCGATCTAGGAGAGAATACTTTAGGCGCATATGTTGTAAAAATGAAAAATGTTCTGCTCAAAACTTCCTAAAAATGGAATTTGAAATGTAGAATGTACAGGGTGGGTGATTTATTCGATATTTGATTGTGTTCCATTCTTGTGTAGATCATATTGAATATCAATGTCCCCTTTCCTGCACTTGTGTGAATGAGTCTCTCCTCCTCATCAGCCCTTCATTCTGTCCACGATCTTACTTTGTGTCCTGGTTTCTTGGTTGCTCATCCCCTGGTTCATCCTTGTCAGTGATATGTTGTAAACGTGTCTTTAAATAGTCTTTTTTTTTTTTTTTTTTTTTTTTTAAAACAATACTTTATTGAGAAGAGAGATCAATAAACATTTCAGGTATACATGAAGGTTTTAGCAAGTCAGGTTACTTCTCTTTCACTTAACAGTATCAAGCCTAGTTATCAAAAATAGTCTTCTCCATTTTTCTATTAATGTTCCAAAACCTTATTAAACCGAGCATAGCAATACATTATGTTGACAATCTTCCCTACTTCCCCTGCCCTCCCGTAACCTCCCCCCCCTCCCCAAACATGAACGACAGTTAAGGGCAAGCATCATCTTTCTCTGATCACTATATGATAATATATCCCTCTTATCACCGTACCAACAGGTCCACTCCCAATAAATCTTTCTGGATGAATGAGTATCCCTAGTGTCCCTTCGCACTCCCCAGTTAGGTATCATCCCCTATCTCCAGTCTACCCAAGGATCCAGCCAGTTTTTCCCGGTAGTAGTATTCTGAAGTGCGAAAATGTTCCATCAACTTCTTGACCTCTTCATCTGAAAACGTTTTTACAATGTATTTTTTCCATTTACGGAAAAAAAATTCTGTTAAGGTACTCTTGTGCATTTCTGCCTCAATCCTATCCACCATCAAGAGTCTGCTTACTAAGCCCTCAACTTCTCCCCTTGATGGCACAGTTTCTTTTAGCAGTGTCGCAGGTTTACACTTCTTCCCTACTAATAAAAATCGTGTGGGACCCCCTTTGATTTAGTAAGGCTGGGTACCTCCCCTCCCCTGGCTTCAGGTCCAGTATATAGTGGGAAAATTTGAATTTCATGGGGTTGCTTGGCACCTCTACATTCCACACCTCCTTAATGAGAGATAGTATCTCTCCCAATACTTGTTCAACTTCGGGCAATGCCAAATGCCATGTAACAAGTCTGCTTTTTGCAATTTGCACTTTGGAAATTCTCTCAAATAATCTGCTGGAGCATTTCTAAACGGAAGGTCAAATGCGTAGGTGGCCTTGTGTGCCAAACGGAAATACATTTCTCTCCAATTTTCATTTATATCGTCATTTCACTTTTCCCATACCTGCCCTGATTTTCTGTTTGGCCTCAGGGTCGTTCAATTCCCTCTCCAGGAGCAAAAGCATCCCTTTCCTTAATCGGGGCGAAGAACCTATCCCCCAAATTTTTTTATAAATCGTAGACAGGGAGTCCATCTGCTCTTCTCTGACCTATCGATCATCAAATTGACCTGGCGTTTCTGCCGCTGCAAAGGGTCTTTTATGTATGATTTGCAAAAGGCCATACATTGTCGGAATTGAAAGATTTGACTCTCACAAAACCCAAAATTTTTCCCTCGCCTCCTGCCAAGTCAAAAATCTATTCTCTCTATTATGTATCAAGTCACCTATCGTTTTGATATTCGCTTTTCCATTCTTTGAAGAATTTGTTTTCTCTCCCAGCCGGAAAGGAAGGCAACACACAAATGGGCGCATATTTCGACAGATGCATAGGGAGTGTGTACAATTTCCTAATATGTTTCCATGTGGCTATTGTATCCCTTTGGACTAACTTCGCTTGTCATGGGGAGGAAGGTCTCTAAAACCCCTGTGTGAAAGAGAGTACTAGTTTTCCGGACTAGCCTACTGTTTCTCTAATTGAAGTACTGAGAAGTTATTGGTCTCATGGACCCAGTCTTTCACATGGCGCATCAGAGCTGCTAAGTTATATAACCTAATATTGGGCATGTTTATTCCTCCATCCGATTTGTGTAAACTCAGTTTTTTATAGGCCCAATTCTAGGTCTCTTAGAGTTCCCTAGGAAGGTTATAAAGGGGTGACCGCAGTCTATTAATGTCTTAGTTTCAGTAATAGCGGTAAATTCTGCAGGGGGTACAGTAGGCGCGCAAAAAATTATCATCTTAAAATAATGTGCTTTACCCATAAAGATAATGGGAGTGAACTCCACCTCTTTAATTCCCCAATTATTTTGTCTATCAGTGGGCTATAATTTAGATGATATATGAAGAGCTCTCCTTCCCAATCCTAATTCCCAGATACGTAATATGGGACGATACCACCTGAACTTTTTCCCGGATTTGGGCCCCCCCCCTATATGATCCCAAAAAGAGCATCTGACTCTTGGATACGTTGATTTTGTAACCACTCCAGAGACCCACTTGCTCTAGGAATTCTAATACCCTTCCCAAATGTTCCTGTGGGGCATTCATAAAAAGCATCATCATCTGCGAAGCAACATAATTTTGTTTCCTGCCTACCCACCCTAATCCCTTCAAAAAGATTTGAGGATATAAGAGGTCTAATTACCGGCTCTAGGGCTATGTTAAATAACACGGGGAGAGCCGACATCCCCGCCGCGTCCCTTTTGTCAACTAATGGGAGTCAGAAAAAGGAAACCCGGCGTATTAACTCTAGCTTGCGGATCGTTGTTTAAAAACGCCTCCGTAAAGGCCTAAATTGGCCTTTTGGGTGTTCATTCTCCCATCACACTGTAGAGCCAGGGACCATTTGACAATGTCCAAATGCCTTTTCAGCATCAAACTGCGGGAAAAACGCAGGACATTAATTTTTTTCCCCTTCCTAGCCATTTCCTGAACCGCCAGCATTGTCTGATATTTGCTACCCCGACCTACCTTTTAAAGAACCCATTTTGGTTGGGACAATTAAATTGGGCAATACTTCTGCTAAAACTATTTGCCATTTAATTTGGAAAAGATTTAATTTTCCACATTATTAATGAGATTGGCGATAAAGGCCGGACATTAGGATTCTCCCTCCTTATGCACGACTCTAATATAGGCCGTCTTGGACGAGGGCATGACCATTTTTTTGTCAATTATATCCTCAAAGACTTGTATCAGAACTCCCCCCATCTCTTGGCCTAGTATTTTGTAGAACCCCCCCCGTGATTCCATCCCGGGCTCGGAGCCGTTACTTGAGATCCCTTTATTGTGCCAGCAGTTCCCCCTATCTCTATAGGGGCATTAAGGCATATAACTGTTCCGCGACGGAGCTGGCAATTGCAGCTTATCCAAGAATCTTTCAAGAGCCTGATCTGGAACCGAGTGTTCCTCCCTATAAAGCGTGTCGTAAAATTCCTTGAACACCCTATTAATTCGCTTGGGATCAGTCCGTTTATTCCCTCTTTGGTCTTTAACCCCATGGATTACTGTTGCTTTACGCTTCCCTCTGGCCATGTTCGCTAGCAATTTCCCAGATTTATTTCCAAATTTAAAAAAGGTCACCGATTGTTGATCACTATAAATTTTGTCTAATTTTTCTTGCCAACCCTCGAACTCTGTTTTTGCCTGTATCCATTTCTTTTTATCTTCTTCTCTCATAGACCCCAGAAAAGTCGTATAGCTGTCCCTTTAAATAGTCTATTAGTCCTTGTCTGTGTTTAGAAAACGATAGCATGTCCATTCAGCAGTTCCAACCCCAATTATCAAACCAAAATAGCTGGTAGGACATAGTGAATTGGGACTGTCTGCAAAATGTATAATTGCCCTTTACAGTGAAACATGTTAATGTGGTAACGTAACATATTTGACATAAGGCGTCTGAGCATAGCGCACCTTTTTTTACTTAAAAAGCTGAGAAATCCCCTGTGTGAATGTAGCGCCATAGGACTCTTTCCATACTTTGTTCCTCCTTTTTACTGCTCTGTGCATAGCCATATGTATGATACTGGGACATGCAGTAGGTCTGATTTTGCCCAGCATTTATAAGGCTCGATTTCATACGTTTTCCTGCATGTTTATATGTAATATCTACCATTCCACCAGCTGCCATTACTATATTAATTCATTCTTATGCCTATCATTTCTCTGATCTACGCATTTATATACTTTACATAGTAATACACCAGCAGCTTCTACTGACAAATGTACTCCATTTTGTTTCAGATTTAACACTTCTGACAACATAAGGGAAGTGCTAATTGCTTGCTTGGGGTGCAATTTAATATTGGTCTCTGCTGAGAAATCTTGTGCATAATGGTCTGTGTATTAATAATTTGTGATTTATAAAAAGCATAGCCCCCTCCCTCCGATTTCTCACCCATCGCTTGACACATTTGCCTTCTTCAACGCATTCCTTTTCACAGATTGCCCAGTAAAGTGAAACACACAACCCCTCCTCCCCTCTTCTCAAACCACAGAAAGTGGATGTTAGTTCAGCTCGTCAGATCGGTCCCTTTATATAAATAACGTAGTTGACTTGCTTAATATGCGAGTCCCTGAGCCATCTTCTTGGTGTCTAAATTCTCTTGGTTACCCTGTTTTCCCAAGAACTTAGCAGCACGGCTGCTGTTCCAGCTTCCACGGGGTTGTCACCAAGATTTCTTTGACGAGTGGTAACACAGTTTTACCAATTGGAACAAATCGGTGTTTTTAGGTTCCAATTTAAATCATGTTTATGGGCTTCATTTGTAGATAATATAAAAAAAAGTTTGTAATAGTGCAATAGAAATCTATAGGGCAAACGCAGAACAGATAGACCACACTAAAATGTCCGGAATTTAAAACGTACTTAGTTGGGAAAATAGAGGAAACCTAGTGCATTTCTTACTACTTTTGCCATATGAATTTTTATGGTCCCATCGCAGCCCCATTGTGGTATGGGGATAAATTCTTAAAAATATTCCGACGAATACCACAAGCACATAAATGTGATATGAATGGGGTCTGATTTTTTTTTGTTTTTTTTCTTTGTGGTCTAAATTTATTTTTCTTGACATGGGGCCAAGATATGCAACAACCCTATATTCGACGTTGTCCAAAGGTGTACATCTGCATGAATGACTTGGTGTAGCTCTCAGTTTTACTTATTTGGCCTTTTTATTGTTATAAAAATCTTACTGGAATGTCTCCAAGGAACAAAGCTGAAAGACCACTTTTATGGTTTGGATTAAATTTCAAACCAAAATCCAAACCATATGTCCACAATTAACATGCTAGGCCTCCTGTATGAAAACGGTCTATCAAGAAGAATATCTTGTTCCTAATGGCAACCAGAGTTGAGCTCTTATTTTTCCAGAGCATTATATTAAATAGAAGCGGAGCTTGGGTTGCTATGGGCACCAGACAGTCTTGTTTCTATACGGTTTTCATACATAAGGCCCACTATGCATGTGAGTAGGGCGTCTGCAGCCTCGTTCAAACTTTTTTGCCTCTGTAACAGAGTGTAGAGTGACTTCGATCAACGTAATCCACATGAATAGGTCGGGGCTTAGCCTGATTTTCAATTGTACAGTTCTGCAGTAATAAAACTGCTCATCCGCAGATCCAGACAAAACCCCCAGTGGCTCCCTGGGCATAGTGGGCCCCAGGTTCTTGCAGAGAGATGCAAAGTGCAAGAGACCAAAAGGTCATGTATGTCAGCTACAGGGCAGGCCCCAAGCATCAACCCCACTGATTGGCCCCAGGCACCCTACTCCGGTGCTGCTCAGCTCTAAAGGGTTATCCTCAAATTTCTGCCACAGAGATACAGGGTCCGTTTTAATCCAACATGAACATAAGGCTGTCAGCATGTACTGGAATTGTAGTTACACAACTCCTGGAGAGCCAGAAGTTGAAGAATCCTGCTGTATTCTTCCCTAGACTCAAGGGAATTGGGGAATGGGCTTTACTATAGCAGCCAGAACAGCTGCTGTGGGGCCCAGAGTTGGAGGGGGCCCAGCCTCCTGCAAAAAACACTGTATGCTCTTGTAGGAATTAGTGGCATTCTTTTATATAGCACTACATTGTGGATTCTCTGATACATGCCACTATTATTTATACCTTTTAATCTTTGCTGTGTTTGCTGACATTTTTTTGTTCTTGTCATGAGGTGGTAAAACCAATGTCCTGTTGCGATCAGTCCTATTAATCCTAGTAGAGCCCCTGAGGATGTAGTTAATGAAATTACTAACTGTATGATGGGCTGGTGGTAATCTTCATGGGACTTGCAGTGCACCTTGTTTAAACTGCTGAGTGGTGGTTGGGCTAGTGGAAGTCCTTGCTGGGACTACTAGTGGGGACCTTGCTGTGACCACCACTGGGAGGAAGAGCAGACTGGGAGGGATCTTGATGTGTGCCTATTATCAAGGAAACCTTGCAGTGACTAGTTAGGAGATGGGGTACAAACCTACTTTTCTTCAAGTAAAACAAGGTTTTCAGTATGTGTTGTGTTTTTTGGGGGAAGAGGGAGGAAGTGTGGAGGTGGGTGGGGGGCTTAAACACACAGTGGCATTTTAATGTGAGGCTTGCAAATCCCAGGCCCTACAGTTAGTCATTTCTGGCACGTAACTTTTGGAGCTGGCTTTTAGTCCTGCCGTATGGACCTAAAGACTTTGTACGAGTGGATAATTTTGGGTACCTACAAATCTAAAGCTTGAACTGTATGCACTTTACCCCCTTCTTGTTACTGCATGTTATCATGTCTGCTGCCTTCAAACCTTCCACCTGATGAGCTATAAATTGTTTTTGCGTCCATGTTTATTGTTGTGGTGGCATATGTGATAAAGCAGAATGTCTTTAACCGTAAACCGTTTTAGGTTTTACTTTTTAGTGCTAACATTTTAAGAGTTTGCCATCCAGTCTTAAAGCAGCAGGATGCACGTCTGTTCTGGTTTACAGCCTCAAGTTGTGTTGGGCTGATCGAAGAGGCTGTATATCTCAAGTGGATATTAGTCCATAGGAAGATATAGTGGCTCATAAACTAGAAAGCGATGTTTGTGTGCTACAATATGAGCATATTATTCGTGGTGGTCCATAACAAGCAATTATAAACAATGTAAAAGTGTTATTTTGTTCGCTATTAAATGGAGGAGCATTTAGCGGCATTGTAATCCTACATCTAGAAATGCACACGTCATACAGGTCTTCTGTATACACAAATGAAAGCTGCCGGAATAAAACAAAGGGAAACTTCCTTCATAGTCTTAGGGCATGTCCCCACGGCACGGGTTTTTGGACTGTTTTTCAGCCGGTTTGCGGTTTTTCAGACCGCCTGAAAAACCGGCTGAAAATGAGCACAATGGTGCTCTATGGGAAAACCCGTGCAGCAGTCCCCACTGCACGGGTTTTCAGTCGGTCGGTTTTTCCACCCGCAAAACAATGTGCTAGCACAATCTTCTGTCCGGTTTCTGGACGGAATCTGTGCAAGCCAATGTGAAGGAGGAGGGCTTTTCTCTACTCATCACGGAGAAAAGCCGTACCCCCCGCGGCCGTGGGGACGGCCGCAAAATAGGACAAACACCGGCCGGCAAACCGACTGGTATTTGTCCTGTGCCGTGAGTACGCGCCCTTATGGCCTACAATGTAACATTTGAAAAGATCTTGTTTTTTGTTTTTTTTTCCCCCTGTATTCCCACTTTGTGTTCTATGAATGGACCCACAGTAATTAAACCTTATAATTCTCAACCTGCTTGCTTGTGCCAGAGTTGTGTGACATGGGTAAAATATTAAGTTAACTTTAGTAGCTACTTTAACTATACGGATATTTCACATGCAATGCATTTGCTGTAGAAATTCACATCAACCACTGGGATATCTGCCAAACCAATCCACACCAACGAGTGCAGATTTTGTGCTGATCATCTAAACTTAATCAATACACCAGTTACAAATCCCCTTCCTCTCCTATGCTGACATTATCCTGGTTCTCTGCCAGTCTTCATTTACCTCGTTCCAGCGGTGACCTGGCGTGTCGACACATGACTGCTGCTGATGTCAACGTGATGTTTTCGACGCATCTTGGTAGCATCTGTTGAGATACCATAAGAACAGATCACGGAGCCATTGACTTCTGGAAGGAAAACGTAGTTCTAATTGGACTATGGTTGCCCTATTCAATGAACAAAAGCATAGTTGACCGCATAGTCCAAGTAGGATTGTTTTCCCTATCGAGCTACATTTCAGCCACACCACAATATCCATCTGGAGCTGGGTGGCACAGAGGCCAGCAGGTGCCTATTGATGTGTTGGCATATGGTAAATATATTGCTTTATTTTACATTATCAGCAGATAAAATCCATAGTGGAAAAATTTAGTGTAGATTTGTCTGGCCAATATTACTGCAGAAAGCCACAGAAAATATCTTGCACATAAACTAGAAGGCAATACTTCACTGTAAGGATAGTTTAAGGGTACGTCTAGATGAGTGAAATTTACTTGTTGTATTCTACTGATGATGCGGTTTTCAGTTCGGATTTCATGTCGCTTTTGTTCCCCCCTTTTTTTCCGGCAGACTTACAGTTGGAAAACAAGTCCCATGCATCTCAATGGTGTTTTGGATCCACGTCCAAAACGACTTACAAATATTTCGGACACATTTTACACAAGGTTCCTAGACCTTCCTATTGACCTCCATAGTAAACTTCTCGACGAGATAATGAACATGTCCTAAGGTTTGTGTGTGTGGTGGTGTGTTTTTTTTTTTGTAACTGACTGAAGATGTGTTGTATGAACAGGTCTTTAATGTGTTCGTTTGAAACAAAAAAAAAATCTATAATTTTGTCTCCATCACTCCTTTCACTTTACATTTAAGACCTGTCATTCTGTTTTCATGCAAAGCAATGCCTTCTAAATGTGCGTCAGTTAATAATGTGATTAAAAGATAAATATCTCTTGAGTCTGTCCATCCTTCAGTTAGTTTTATTGCTCTTCAGTAGTTTGCTTGCTCAGAGAGAGATTTCTTGTCTTGGGACTTCGTGGGGCCTGTGTAACTTCAGTCTTCTCTAACAGCCAAAATTTTGCATCTGTAGATCATGTTCTAAAAATGTGCATAAACAAGAACCAGATGTGAACTGTGCAAATTCTTTAGAGGAAATACCCACAGGATGTCTCCTTTTATACTGCATTCTATGACTGAATACAATCTTAAAGGGGTTTTGCCACGATGCAATGTTGACGTGGGATCCTCCAAAATGGGTATTTAATCACTTTTCTAAATATGTGATTATAAAAAGTCAAGCCTGTGAGATCTACAGCCTTCCTTACATGCCCTTAGTTACTTAAGTTTACTTTAGACACTACTCTTGTGGTGTTTGTACTTCTTATCTGATGACAGGGAACATGAAGGAGCTTGCAAGGGGCTGGGGAGAAATGTGCAGTGTATGAGGCTTTCTGCTGTATAGAGAATCCACTAGTTGTAATGTCATTATCTTAGTAAGCATTGCAGTTGCTCCCTTGCTTACTCGCTCTGCTCGGGCCCTCTCTCTCTCCTCCCTGCAGCATTTCATGACACTGCATGATTTTATTAATCTTCTGTCCTGAGCAGATAACCAGTAAGGAAGTCACTTCGTGGCAAAACCCCTTTAAGTTCTCCAAGCAGAGCAAATTTTTTTTCTTTTTTAATATAACCATGCTTGATCTTATATGATTGGGGGTTGTATACTCCCTTTTTTGAAACTGTTAAATATTTATTTTGCTTTGCTGACTAGGCGAGAAATGTCCCCAAAAATGTATGGGGACGAGACCTGAACAACAGATAAGTTTTTACACACTGCTAGATAGAGAACGGTCTCCTTTTTTGGTCAATTACAGCTGAATTCTTATAATAAAGTAAGGGTGCATAGGTGGAGGGTAGGGTTGGAAAATAAGTCGCTTGTATGCCATAATTTCTATGTCATGGATGATTATCAGTCATGAAGAATGCAACAAGACAGATGAATATTTTGATTGGTCTAAATTGTACCCCATCCTTCACCATTCATTGGCTACTGTTTCATAAAAATGATCAAGTTTCCAACAAAGATAGCAAGATATTCGCATCCTCATGATTAGTTCAGTTATTAGGTTTTATCCTGCTCTAATAGGAGCAAATTGTGCTTGTGCTATGGTTAAAGTTGACTACATAAACATTTACCAGTAAAACCAGTTCCCATGATCTCTAGATCCTTCCAACCAGAGATGTAGAGATCGGGTCATGATTCAACACTTTAGATCAGTAGTCATCCCAATTCTCATCATGTCTATGACCTCTAAGACTCAATGTTGCTTACAAAGTTTTGAAGATACATTTGACAAACCTTTTGACCAGCACCATAATTTTCCATCCAACGTAAATCCTTTCTGATCGCATCTGACTGACCATGTTTTTTAAATTGTGTTGATGAAGTTCGTCAACCATCCTGACGCTTTTGCCTTTTGTCTTGTAGCATATACTGAGGGGAACGTGGGAGCACTACATGAAAACAGACATGGAAGCTCCGTGCAGATACGAAGACGTAAGGCGGCCAGTGAACCATACTGGTCCTACTCAGGTATGCTGACTTGCTACTCTTGTCTTAGTGATGCTGATACCAACTGGACATGATTGTGGTGTTTTTTTTGTTTTTCTTTTCTAATGGGTTCCTTTGAGACATAGGTTTTATATATTTTCTTTTGAAGGAACTGTGATTGTGACCAAGCTACTAAAAGGGAATTTATTTATTTATTATGATGGTGGTTGGAGTTTTTCTAAAGCTAGAGCTCCACATAGTGGAGGTTAAAGTGTGGTTCATAAAGAGGGGGGGGGGGGGTTAGATCAAAACCTGCATATTCTCACGTTTGGGGGCTAAATTTCAGGAGGCAGTTGAGTGTTGATCTCCTTCAGTAGATGACCTGTTATGAATAGTTTGCAGGTCCGGATTGAAGAGCATGCTAACTTGCAGACAAGTGATAAAGGTTATTGCATTATGTAGCTGCTTAGTTCTACACCTTCTGCTGGTATCAGAGTTTCTGCTAATCCCCAGTGCTTGCTGATTTCACAATCCACAAAATAAACCTAGGTTCAGCCCATAGTTCTGGAAAATCGTGACTATTTTTTTTGCTAAGTTTAATTCTTGACATAAGATTTATCCAATGCCTGATGAAAAGCAGAGGCATGCAGAGTCTTTGACCCACATGTCTGCAGCATTGTTACTGCAGTTTACAGTATGCTCTGCAAATTCCAGGTTACCGCACATCTTGGCGAAAGATTCTGAGGTGTCAAAGAAATACATAGATTCTATATAAATGAGCCTTTAATGGAACTTGATTGGATTATGAGACATGGAGGAATATATGAAATTTAAAATGACACTTATATTTTCTTCCTGTTAGTAGTTCTCTAGCCCCACGAGTAAATTTTGTACTATACTTGTGACCTTCTGGGTCTCTTTGCTGCTGGATTAAATGAATCCTAGTGTGTGTGTGTATATATATATTATATATATATGTGTGTGTTTGTGTGTGTATATATGTGTGTGTGTATACACAAACACTATATGGTCGCCTTTGGGTATGGAGGAATAAACCACTCTTACACCATTATTTCTTTCTGGAGTGCCGTGGATTTTTTCTTGGTCTGTGTTGAGAGTTTCAACTCTTTCTGCGGGCACCCGTCTTCTTTGTATATATATATATTTGATAAGTGTGTGTGAATGTTGCTACATCAATAGTTGAAGAGCTGTTGTAATTCACATTTATTGCTGAGTAAAAATCAACTATTAATATACTTTATTCAGGTCATCACATTCTGAAACCTCAGCATAACTCTCCAAACTGTGAATTCGATCAAGAATTTCTTCATTATTTCCATGTACAACAATCGATGCCTGACTCTCGCACACAGGGCCCCAAAAAATAAGGGCTGGAAAGTGCCTGGCTCCCACACACGAAACCTAAAACAAAAGGGTCTGTAAATTGTCAGGATCTCACAGAATGACACTGTTGCCACCCACATCGAGGGTATACCAGCTGTTGCTGCTTCCGGTCACCAGAGGACGGTAACCACCAGCTGGAACACGCTGACAAACCCCTCCACCCCTCCGTATGCGAACTAGTTTTTTGGGTGAAAGTTTTTCACTGTTGGGCTCTGAACCAGTGGCATCTCCCAGCTCACTTGTGCATACCGGTGCTACAGGGGCAGCGAATGCGACTGGTGCAGGCCCCTCTCAGCTCAACCGTGCATAACGGTCCTCGGTGGCTGAGGTGCTCTCCCCTCCATGTCCTCTTGGAAGCAGATACCTCCCATATGAGGTAATACAGGTAAGGCCTGTATTTTGTTTAACTGACCTGCTACAATGCATGGGATGGGGGCATTTATAGCAGTGACTGCTGCTAGGGCTTATTTTCAGGGTAGATCTTCCATCTTATAGCTTTAAAAAAAAAAAAAAAATTGAAAAATTGAACTAGGGCTTATTATCGGGGTAGGACGTATTTTAGGGGAAACGGGGTTTATTCCTTTTTGTGAATTATGACAGATCTCAGCTCTTCAGCTTTGATCTATTGAAGTAGTCACATTTCCTGATGCAATTGCTACTTTGTAAAATATAAGTGAAAGTGTCTTAAAGTATTGCCAATTAACAGGTCCATGCAATTAATGGCGAACCCACAGGACAGATGCCTAATGTAATATATAGTTTATGAACTGGCTATACATGGTGTTGTACATGTTGGCCTACATGGCAAAGATCAGGGCAGGAAGACCTTCGCTGAGTAAAGTCCTGCACCAGTTTTGGCTATCCAGTTGCAAAAGGGATCGGACCCACTCTGGATAAGCTTGGTGTTTTTTATATGTGTTCTGTAGATAAACCTTGCTAATTTCATGCATCTTCTTATTTAGTGTTGTTACTTTGTTGCTGTGTATAACTACTATTGTCACACTGTTATTATCACAGTATGGTTCCAGTTGATGTTTAGAGAGGAAATCCATACGTGCAATTTGATAAATTTCCAGGCTCAAAGTTTAATCATAATCTTAATCTTGAAATTAAAGCAAGTCAATGATTTTGCTTGTAATGATAAAATCCTTCTCCATGTTTCTCGAGTGTGCAGTTTTGGCTGCCTCAGAATGAGTAAAACCAATACTATTGATCTCCTGGTAATATTTCATCCCCTTGCGTTTTACAATGTGACATCATTTCCCAGAAAGAACAGTGAAAAGAAAAACCAAAGACCCAATCGGAATGAAACTGCCAGGATTTAGATGTTAATACTGCAATAGACCTTATATCTCTAGTGATCTGGGGTAGTGAAGGGGTGAGTACATTCACCATGCTAGACATGGATTCAATGTGGCACTGTTAACCTGCCTCCTCTGTAGCCAGTTAGAAAACTGTAAAGCTATGTTCACACGGCTAATTGCAGGGCATACAGTACGCCCCGCAATTACACTGGGTGTTCGGGCGCAAGCGATGTGAATAAATGATATGCCAATTATCTCCCTGGGCCAACAATACCATCATATTGTATACGCGGGGAGAGGAGGCGTAATCCATAGGTCTCCATGCGAACTGTGGATTACCGTAATGATTGGGGCACATTTTGCTTGTATTAGAGCGCAGTACGCTCTCAATACGTGGCGAAATGCGTGACAAAATTGTGAACATAGTCTAAACTTAGGAGGGAACTGTGCACTGCCCACCAGTTCACTACAAAAACTCTAACTTTATCCTTAATGATCAGCTAAAGCGCAAGGAAATGACCTTTTAGCGAGGTGTTTATTTGTACCTGTTATACTTAACAGAATGGACCATGGCAGAACTCCATGAAGTTGTTGGGTCCATGAATTGATAGCAGCAGACAGATCTTTCATAACAAGAAAACAATTGAATTTCATCTCTAACCTTACTATGAGGTTTGCGTCTCTGGAACCTGAGAGAGTTGTGTAAAAACCCTATAACATTTTATTAAAAAGGTGGTCTTGAGTCATGTGCTCGTGAGCCCTTTTGACCAATCTATGATCCTAAGTAAGGCATTTACTGAGCTGCGGCCATGGAAAGTTTCATTAAGCTTTTGGCAGGCACAAAAAATGAATATCTTTTAAAGTTAACATTTTAAAGTATTTACCTAACTTTTACACTATTCCCGAGTTTCTTCATACATTGGACTTATTAATTAACGCATAAGAGCAATTATCACAACTTGGTGGCCGTTAATAACTGATAAATCATTTGCTCTTCAGGGAAGAGAGTTATGCTACTACATTGTCAACTTTTTCTTTCAGAAAGAAAAGGAAAATATATTATCTTGAGAATTTCCTGTGAACATTAATGCTCTATATAAATACTTGCTGGTAGTTCATTATAATGCAACAGAAAAGGGCATATCCCTCCTGCTATCATAGTCCATCAAATGGGAGATTCAACCCCCTTATTGGGTTTAGGGTAGAATTAGAATTAATCAAGGTTTATATCCTTCCTATATTTGGACAATTTCCTTATAAATTCTACCTATGTACTGTAAAGTAAATATGCTGCTTTGGATTATGCATTAATTACCACCCCCTTTTTAGTTGTGCTACCAAAGAACTGCATGAGAGTTGCTTGACTACTGTTTTTCCCATTTGCTTAGTCTCTGTCCACACGAGCATTCATTCAAGTCCGAAACCACACAAATTCCCACTTTAAAATACTCGTCTAAAACTGAAAGTAAAAGTTTCCCATTGACATAAATGGAAAAAACGTGTTGTAGTTCATACAACACGTATTTTTAGCGGTCAGTTTTTCGGCGTAAAACAAACATACAACATGTTCATTCTTTGGTCGTATTCCATGCAAAAACGTGTTGTAATGTACTATTTCGCCCCATATGTGCTCCAAACAGTTAAATGTAGCGTTTAACGTGGATCCACATCCAAAACTACATAGAAATGGATAGGACTTGTTTCGGACAGTAAACTGAGTGAAAAAAGACCCGAAATCCACATGCAGCACCGTGAAACTCCTTGAAAACCACATTGCCTGTAACTTTTACTTGTTGTGTGGATGTACTCTAAGGCCTCGTTCACGCGATTTATTTGGCCGCTGATTGGAGCCGTACTGCGTGCCGTATTTGCGCTGCAGTACGGCTCCAATCCGTCCCAGTAACTACGGTAATCCACAGGTCTCATAGAGAACTATGGATTCAGTCTCTCCTCCCCGCTCAGCGAATCCGCCGCGGGGGAAGAAAGTGACATGTCAATTATTTACGGCATGTACGCGCCATAGATAATGAGAGTCTATGGGTCCGGCGAGCTGCCGGCCTCCCGCCCCGCCCCCCTTGCACGGCTGCCAGCGTAATTGCGGGGCGAAATCGGTCCCCACAATTACGTCGGCAATAAGCCGTGTGAACATTGCCTTACAGTGAAATTAACTTGTATAATTATTAGTTATTTTTTTTATGGACAACATTACAGCATGGTTGATGTTTTCAACCAACCCTCTTATGAAAGGCCTTGTGCCTTATTGCAACTAAATTCTGGATTCTGAATCTTTTTATTTGGGTACACCGCCACAACTAACTAACAAACCGTGGTCTAAACTTTTATTCATAAGTTCCTTCACTGAATGTGCCTTTTTTCCCTAACCTACAGAAAGTATCAGGGGGCTTTGAGAGTAATACATAACTGCAGGATCAGATTGCACACAAGTTTATTTTGTATTTGAGGGGATAGCTCAAGAACCTGTCAAGTGAATTAAGCTGCCCTAGCTTAGAGCAGCATACAACGGAGTCAGAAGCGGAGCTCTTTATCATAAATAGAAATTCTTCTCTAAATCACATAAATGTAAGGAAAAAAAAAGTAAAAGTTGAGGACTCCTGAGGAAAAACCGCAAGAGTCCTGTTTACCCCGCTCATAGAAAGAGATTGACCGCTTGTCATGCATTACTGTGGGGATAAGGAAAACGGTCACTCTGTGTGGGCAAGGTAGGCATATGCCTCCCCTATAGCATATGCTGCTCTCAGATAGGACTGCAGAACTTACCTGGCAGGTTCCCTTTGTCTGCATAGGAATGGACAAAAAATAAAGGAATGTTTATTACTTCTGTTGTGAAGGTCTACCTAGGCTTTCGAAGAATGATGTCTTGTGTTTGCGCAAGGTGTTTATATGTCCATTCCTTGGGTGCTCACATTTCTTCTACGCAAGAAAACGGGACATTGTGTTCATAAATAGAGCTCGTTCAAGCCCCATATTTCTCATTACCTCTTTGGCTATGTGCAGTTTTTTTCCCTGACTGGATATCTATAACTAGATGTCCTATAATTTCTCCCCCAAGTCCTGTCTTGAGTGCTTAGTGTACGCTGATCACATTAGTAGAGATGATGGAATTTACTACGCCCCAATATTTCCAGTCTCCACCTAGGCTGTAGGTTCTTAATTCTGCCTTGAACAAGCTGTAAGACTCTCGGGGGAGTCTGCTAGGTCATGTTTTCATACATATATATTTTATTTTGCTGAATCCGCTTCAGACATCCGTGCGATGCTGCCAGACAGCGCCGAATATATTTCTCTGCTCTTTAGGTAAAGGCTGTCAGCGGATGCTGTTAGTATATCAATTGGAAGGGCAGAAGACCATGAAAACGGCTTTATATTTCCATTAGGCTATGAAAGATGTGGAGAATGTAATAGGATAACATATTTATATCTCTATATTTACATCCGGATAATAGTTGTCATATATTCCCCTTATTTTGTTTCAGTAGATTGCATTTTGGAGGATATTGGTTGCTACTCTTTTTCAGCACGCAGTCACGCACCATGTTCGGGATTATGTTAGACCGGTTAATCTACCAGTATGTGTGTACTTAATCTGAGGCAAGAATGATACGCGTGATAACTGGGGGCTGAAAGTAGCCCTTAATTCTCCATGTTATGTGTCAACCTGGTTGGGTATCTGCATGTTCTTGCAAGTTCTACTTGCCCTTGAATTTAAACAGGGCGTTTTTCACCATGTTTCAAAGAACCACAGCCAGCTTCGGACTCCCACTTCAGGTTATGGATGGTTCTTCAGCAGTGATTGGCAGATCATCTCTGCTGTTCCTAACTGAGCTTTTTAGAAATACATTAGTGATGGAAGAGTCTAAACAGCAGGGTAGAAGGGCACGGAGCTCTAAAGGGATAAAGTTGGTCAAAAAGTAACACAAACAAGCTCCTTTACTGCTGATAAAACACAGCAAGGCGTGACCTCGCCGTCCAGGGCTGTGGACCTGTTAGAGAAGGAGATGATTGGTAACCTAGGGAAGCTTGTCTACTCAGAGATGAGAACTGCTCTAGCACTGAAGGGAAGCAAAGTCAGAACAGTAATGTATTTGGTAATCCTCTTTACCTTTTGACTATATAGTTAAAGCTAACCAATTAAATGAAAATATCTCTTTAAGGGAGATGGGGCTTAGATCAGCGATCAACTCCAGACATGGCAGATGCATTGCTGGAGTGCAGGTCGGGAAAGAGGAGTCTTTTTTTTAATATTTTTTTTATTGTTGTTTGGCTTTCCTTTCTTACAAGGGCAGCAGCGTTCATGTACTTAGAGATGAGGTGGACAATTCCTTTAAGCCAACTGGAGGTGTTATTTCTCTATGGCACTATGTGAGCACCATAGTGTATTGCATCTCTGTCAAGTTGGGCACTGTCTGGAATGATTTTCTGTGCACTATATGGGAGAAGTGGCAACATAAGGCACCGCTCAGGGCACTAACAAATGTTTGGTCCACCCTGGTCACCGTATGTTCACAGGTTCTGGTCCGGATCAGAAGTCTTGTATGCATGCCCAGTTTAACCACTAACCCAGAAGATAACCGTAACCTTTCCAGGTATATTAACATATTGAAGTTTTTAAGTCTGGCTTATCTGAGAGGGGTTTGAGACACGTCATGTAGAGTCTGCTGCATGTGAATATCCCCTATAACCTAAACCATCCTCGCTGGTTTACAGGTTTCCACACATCTGCTTTTTGCTTTAACACCTTTTTAGCTTGGCTACGTAGGCTTCTGCGTAACTGTGCTAACATGCTAGAAGCCGTAATTCAAGAACTCCATGCTAGAACTCCACCTTAGCTATAGAGGCCATGTATTCCTACAGAGCCAATGACGCCAATTGACTATTAATTAGCCAAGGCCTTGCATTGCTTTCTCCCAGCAATCCCAATCACTGCTATCTTGTCCTGCTGTACATCAGCCAGCTGCTTCTTTTCGAGGCAGACTTCTTAGCCAGGGACCTTGGTACAAAGACTGCGCTTTCTCTGTGCGTGGGAACCAGAGGAGGCCTCAACCTGACTATAGTCACTGCATCATTTTATTTCTCTGTATTTGCCTACTTATTTGGTGACACTTTCTAGAATTATTTTTTCTGGTCAAAGATCTATATCTAAAAAGATATACCTACCCTTAGCAGACTGACACACCCCAAGTCCTCCTGCTGCTTATCAGGAAGAAAATCTCTAGCGATTCTGTTTTACTATAGATTATGTTACATAATGAATGCAGCTATAAATCCCATTATATTGCAGTCCTGTGCTGGATTTTTTTCAGACTCTGTGGATTATGAAATGGCAGACTGAATAAAATGATATACAATTTGTGTTTGTATAATCTAGCAGTATATATATCCCTCTTATACTGGGGAATTAGTGATGCGGCCGGTTTAGGTTTTACCCTGGATGACCAAAATGCACTTCGCACCTTGCAGACTGGGAATGCATTATAGAAATCTTGTGGGTTTTTAAAATCGCTGCAGTTTTGCATTTGGGCTGAGCGTAGCTTTATCCTCAGACTTTTTTTTTTTTTTCTTGCATACGAAAAATGTCACTTTAAGACTAGGAATAAGTCTGGAAATTCAAACCTTCTTTTTCGCCTTCCTGTTAACTTTATAAATCTTCTCACATTAGGGGCTCCAGGCTCTTCATTTGGGTTGGGACACGGACTGTGAAACAAATTAGCCTCATTGTACTCCCATTCTTCACACCGAAAAATTAGGAAATTAGGCCAACACATCCCATATGCTTTTAGCTGGACACAATTCTAATGAAATAATTTCCCCATATGGAGCAATAGCTGTGGCTGATTATTAATAGACAAAAACTGGTACAGAAGAAAGTTGGATAGCGGTCTTTAGTACTTTCTTATATGTAGAGAAGATTGTAAGACAGCGAAACGTGAGTGGATATAAACAAAAAGTCATCAGTCTCTTGCTTTTCCTTTTCTGGATTCCGTTGTGACTTTGGCTTGTAGAATTGCTTGTGGGATTCCAACCTGAAAGATGTAGATTGGTGGCTACAGTTGTGTTTTATTGGTAGTATATCCCCCTCTTCTTTTATCCAATTGACTCTTCCTTAGTAAGTCATTGATTTTCATGTTTGCATTGCTGAAACGAGAGAACTTCAGGTTAGTTTGTGTCTGACCCTTTGGATCCGCATATGCCACAACTCGACCCTTGTACCACAGCCTTAATACAAGATACAAGCCTTTAAATGGGTTGTCTCACCATGCTGTTTCACATGAGCACAAACTGTTTTATATTAATGCTTCCTGTCTCTTCCTGGTCAGGCTGTGGGTGGGTCTGTAGCAGTGATTAGCATATTGGCTCACAGCGCTTTTCATTACACTGACATGAAAGCAGGAGATGTTATCTATAGAGCAGAGCTTCAGAGCACAAAGTAAACCAGTAAATAGTAGTCTTTGTTAGAGATAGCAGAGTGCTTAAGCTGCCAGCAGCCCTGTGTGCCGACTTTTGATGACGTCACGCCCTACTTTTGGATAAGGAGGAGAGATGAGGATGTTAACCTAGAGAAACCTGTATGCACTTAGAACAGAGAAAATCTCTAATTTCCTCAACAAAGCAAAATCGAGCAATATGTTTTGGAAAAAGTCTTCATTTACCGTTTCATACAGTTAAAAGTTCATCTTTGTTGTGAGGCAACTTCTTTTAAAGACTTTTTTTTCTGGCCCTGTAACTTAGGAAATGTTGGTTGGTTAGAGGAAATTACTATCTCACCTCCCATTTTCTGTCAAGTCCTCTTCCAGCTTACTGATGCATAATTAGATGAACTGTAGCAAATAATTGAGGTAATTAACTGTCCCTGACTGCCACACCCAGATAGACTGTGCTGATGGACTATAAAAGTGTCTATACAATCTGAGACTAAGGCTATGTCTACACAGCACTGGATTTTGGACCATACCCAGCGCTTTACACACCACGGATTTTCTATTGAGGGTTTCCTAAAACCGTCCAGCAGAATAAAGAAAAGGTTGTACATTCTGCCGGACTACCGTCAGATTCCCGTAGCCCCAATGTACTGACTGGGCTGCCATGAATCTGAAATCCATTTTTTTTCATCCCTGATAAGCCCTTAAGGCTATGTTCACATGGCTGATTAGGACTCTGATTCTGGCGGGGATTCAGCACTATAGTTGTCTCCGAATCGCCCCCCCAAAAAAACAAAACCCGGTGGTGTGGCCTGGTCCAGCTGTGTGAAAATGTTGTCGGATTTTAGAACGGCATTTTCACATTGCTGTGTAGACATAGCCTGATGCTTCTACCTGTATGGCCATGAGCTTGTATTGGTAGCCTTACCTAACAACATTAATTGCTGTTTCTTTCTGCACAAAAAAAACGCATTAAAAAACGCACAAAAAGCACTCAGTCGGAAAGCTCCTTCAGAAGGTGGTCAGTGTCGCTCAATAATTGCATAGAAACTTCTACATGAGAGTCCAGTTGGTGGTCCTCCTAAGTGACTGCTAAGCACAGGTGAGAGGAAATTTAGATTGCTAAATTCCGTTCTCCTTTCTACACAGCATTGCCACTTGAGTCATGGACTGCATTTTAATCCAGGTCTATTAAGTGTTCCAGCTAATTAATAGTCTAAAACCAGTGTTTTTCAACTCCAGTCCTTAAGACCCACCAACAGGTCACTTTTCAGGATCCCCTCAGTATTCCACAGGTGATAATTGTCAGTGCATTCTGTGGGAGATCCTGACTTGTTGGTGGGTCTTGAGGACAGGAGTTGGGGAACACTGCTCTAAAACAAACCTATTGAAAGGCGTCATCTCACTACAGGGATTGCTTTTTATGTTAAAGATCTCGCAAAAACAAGTCACTTTCCAAAATATATCTATTAACAGTGTTCTACCTATTCCTAGATATCCCTTCTTGTATGGGCTGCATCAGCTCCTCAGGTCGCTATAGCTACAGACCTGTTTGATCTCTCCTGATAGGCTGCCAGCACTGGTTGCTATAGCTACAGACCTGACTTCTACTGCAGCCTAGTAGAAGCCAGTAAACACGCCCCTGAATTCAAAATGAAACCAAGAAAACAGGACTGAGGTAAGAGGAATCAATGTAGTGAGATGACCCCTTTAAGGCTTATGTTGCAGGTGGCTTTGATCCATTATTTAGCTCTAAAAAAAAAATATATATATATATATATACAAATTGTGTTCTGTAAATTCTACCTTAAGGCGCTTTCACACATTGCGTTTTTTATACTTTTTTTTTTGCAGATATGCATCAAAAAATGCACCAAAAAATGCTCCGTGTGAAAGGCCCATACTTAAATTCAAACAAGTTCCAGTCTGGTGTTAAATTCTTCAGCCTTCTCACCTGGCTGTCAGTGTTCCAGGTTTTATTGCTGTGGTGTAGTCACAGCGTCGCACTAGCTGTAACTTACGTATCCTCCCTGACTCAGTTATAATGTTTTTACTCCCAAAGATCAGAAGATGAATTATGATCCTTTCCCTTTAAGTCCAGAGCGTTGATTGGAAGTCACTTTTGATGAGCATTAAAATACTCCTAATATCAATATTTTGTGCCGGTTATTGCCGTATGATTTACAGCTCTTTTGCATTCTTAATTAAATTTCTCGGGCTGGTGTGTTAAGACATTCCGTTCAGACGGAGAGCCAGGTCTATATGATATTTGTCAACGCTGCATTTTTCCGGCACCTTGGCATAATTCTGCCACATCCAGCACTTTTTTCCAGCATTGGTTCTTGTGTTCAAATTGTTTTACTCCTGAAGTGAATTAGTTCTAGATATTGAATTCCACTCGTAATTATACAAGAGATGTTTGGGTTTTTGTTATATATTCACATCATTTTATTTGTTGCAATGTGTTAATGGGTGGTCTGTGAAAGGGAAGGATAATTACTATGTTTGTGCGTTTTTATAGTATAGTTCTAGTTTGAAGGGTTGTTTGATGCTAAACTCCTTAGTTTGTTTTTGCATAACTGATGCAACACTGCTGGGATTGTGAGATTGTGGTCTGCAGAATTTTACATGGGACTTCAATCGATGCACCTTTTAGTAAATCAGAATTATTAGTCAAAAGCATTGCCTCTATGAAGATAGGCAGGTAAAGCTATGCTACATATCTATTTCAATATAAGGTTTAGTGACTTGTACTGCTTGTTTATTGGATAAACCACAATTGCCAGAAGCCTAACCTGGATCTCAAAGAAAAGGCGATGGAAGGGTTAAATATTGAATGTTAAAATTAAAGGGGACCTATGACATACCCTGTCATTCCAAAATAAATTGGGTGCTGTTTAGTACCACACACTGCTCCAACACTTGTGCTTGTGTTATGCAAACTATCTGCTTTTTAATAGGATATTCAAAGCATGATCATTCTTCATCATTTGAATAGGAAATCAAGGTTTAAGCACATAACCTGCGCACCCTCTGCTTGCGATAGTCCACTTATAGAGGTTTGACATCAGTCATAACGTCCATTTTCATAGCACCCATATAGCAGATTCCTCCCCATCAAACACCAGTGATGTTTCGGGGGATACGCCCCCTCTGTCAAGCTTGTTGATACGGAGTTGATCTTTTTAAGGGTATGTTCACACGGCTTATTTTGTGGCACATTTCAGTGTATTTCGCGGCGTACTGCGCTTAATACACGGGGAAATGTGCCCCATAAATACGGTAAGCCATAGTTCTCATAGAGAACTATTGATTATACCTCGTCCCCCCGCTCGTACAATACGATTCTATTGTGCGCACAGGGAGTTAAGTGACATGTCAATTATTTGTGGTGAATACGCATGTCTATGAGGCCGGCAGGATGCCGAACCCCACCCCACTAACCCTTATTAGCGCGGGCTCCCAAAACACACCATGTATTGCGGTGCATACTATACGCGCCGCACTACATTGTGTGAACATACCCTTCGCTTAACTAGGTCACATGATATCTAGACAGTGCACTTCAAAGTAACAGAATTTATTTCTGAAACACAATCTAATAAACACTGGTAGTTCAGGTATTACATTATCATAAACCATCAATGAAGATGCATGTAGCATTGTCTGTCCCTATATTTTTCTTATTACTATATTTTTCTTACACCAGATCTCTCTAACCTTCATTTTATCGCACCACCTTTGCAATGCGTCCAAAGTACGCCCTGCAAATACTGTAACATCATGGCACTCATCGAGTGCTGTGATAACCCAGCGTATTTCCCAGCGCGTACTGTGCTCCTGTAAAAAGAAGTGACATGTCCCTTCTTTCGGATAAGTACGTGCTGGGAAAAACAAAAGTAATAGGAGGCTGGGCCGAAGAGCTGTTAAAAGTACGCATTGGCAAGCGCATACTTTCAACAGCAGGTGTATTGCGGTGCGCACAGGTACACGAGACAATACACTGTGAACATACCCTTAATGTCCCAGTCATACCTATCATCAAGTCTCCGTTATCCCCACTATGTCAAGTTAATAATAAAAGAAAAATTAAATTGACATCCCCTATTATATGTGGAGAGTCAGCAGGGTATTCTGTTTTATCAGGAGAAGCTGAATGTGTACCTGTTAGTGCCAAGAAGGGGATCTCTACATTTTTGGATAAATGCTAAATCATGTTTACAGCACCCATATCTGGTAGTGAAGAAGATTTGACTTCAGTAGGATCTTCAGGCGTTTAACAAACTTTTTCCAACATAATGGTTAAATTCAACCTTTTTTTTTTCATCGCAGATAAACCTATAAGGCCATGTTCACACAGCTGATTAGGACTCTGATTCTGGTGGGGGTTCAGCACTATAGCTGCCTCAGAATTAACATCCAGTCTGACTGCAATCTGCCTTGCACTGTTTCTAGTAGAAAATCGGCAGAATTGTGCATAGACTTTCCTCGGCCCTGATTTCTTTGAGCGCTGAACATTTTCAGAGCTAAAAACGAATTAATTTGTCAATTCTTGAGGTGGATTCCGCACAGATTTTCAGCCTCCTATATACAAAAATGTGAGGTCAGGGTTCAGTGTCAAATTCTTGTCTGAAATCTACGCTTACAGGCATGGGTTTCAGATGAGGACTTGACACTGTCAGCGCTGAACGTACCCAAATACTGGTGTCTTTATGTTGCAGAGGGAACTTTTGAGCCCTTTTTGGCTTCAAGGCCTGGTAGTCTCCTGTACCCCCATATAGTGACCCCACTGGTCAGAATAAAGGTTTGCCCTCTGAGTAGAAAAAATAATTCCACTAACTGAAGGCAAGAAGAGAGCTTAAGCAGTGATGCATATAAATGCAAAGTATTCCAGAATGTTTGATATAAAGAAACTGGAAATTTTAGTAATATAGTTTATCTATAGTTGGCATTATAATCGTTCTAAAATGGTTACATTGAAAAAAACATGGCTGCTTTCTTTCAGGAACGGTGCCGCTCACATCCATTGGTATCTGAAGTTACAGCACATTTGGTTAATGCTCAGCTGCAATGTGAGTGGCAGCCAATGGAACTATGTAGGAGAAGACTGAAGGTTGCAAGTTGCTCTGTCATCATAGGGTGTTTCCAGTGGCGTAACTAGAGAAGTCTGGCCCCATAGCAAACTGGTAAGCCTAAGGGTTAACAGGCGGATGAGTGTCTCTAATCCACCTGGTAAGACCACGCAGTTACTATTTCTGAATGCTCGGGACAGAGGGTCCAGGCATTCTGAGGCAGGATGCACCAGGCACCCTTGGCCAGTGGGTCCTCTAGCAGCGGTAGTTCTGCCCTTGGATATTTCCATGCTCCTCTTCACCATTCTTAAGCTTATTATTCTGGCCATTACTAAATGGCAGAGAGGACTCTGGTGGTGGAACCATAACAAATGAACTTTGAGTGACATTGTGGGTTGCCTTTAGCTCGGTGGTGATAGGTCATGTAATTATTGCCTTAAAGAGGACCTGTGACATCTCCTGACATGTCGGTTAATAAATACTGGTTCCCTGTTAAAATAACAATTATGGAGTGATTTTTAACTGGTGCTTTTCTTCTATTATTTCTCTTTGAATTTCAGTACGGAATTAGTCGTATGGTGGTTACCACTTCACTTTTGAAAGGGGTGTATGTTGCATATGCAAAATCTGTCCCCACTGATTGGACAGTGGCAAACTGTGCAGGGACACACCCCGAGTTGGTAACACCCTTCTGACTGATTCAGTAATCGGTTTCTAGGCGGAATAACCAGGGAAACGCACAACATGGAGATCCAAGAAAAGTGGCTCCAGAATGATTTCATGGGGAACACTAGAATTTTCCAAAACAGGTATGTCCAAAACATCCACAGGCCGCCTTTTATCTAGAGGGCTCAGTCCTAATCAGTGTCCCTTTAATTCATTGTGATGTTTTTATGGTCCAGCCTCTAAGTTGATGTAGTCTTGACAGTAAACTAATAATTAACGACCAAGCCTTGATGGGCAAACCTGCTGAATCAACCAATTGCTCCCCTGATGGAGGCCATAAAATATGGAATTATTGAGTTTCCTGCACTTCCATTAAAATCTCTTGATTTAACTGCTGGCGAAATCTGCATTATCCTCATCGTTTCCCCCTTCACATCTGTATTATTTTAATAGTGTGTCAAACCTTTAAAAATTATCCGAATTTTAAGTGTAATCACATGCGTTTCAAAGACTAAAAATTAAGTCTTAAGAAAATGAGAATTTTACACATGGGCAGACAACACTACCCAGAGGCCTACTTTTCATTTTTCCATGAATATTAATTTTAATAACACATGCCAGATAGAGGGTTGTTTTATACTAATGCATACAATTTGCAGTTTTGAAAGGAGCTGCAATATGACAACTTGGGAGAAAATAATTTGACTGTAAGGCAGACATTTATACATTGTTAATTGAAAGAAGATCTCCATATATATTGTACATCTGAGACTGTAGGGTCTTTACAATGGGGAGAGCGGCTTATTGCTTGCAAAGACTGATAAAGTTTTTCTGAATATATAAAAGTACAATGCAAACCTCAAAGGTGATTTGACTTGCACATTCTCTGTTATGTACAAAAATTATGTGGTCCCAGGCAGGGCCAGTCGAAGGGCTGAGTAACCTGATGCTTGCCATTACAGTCCCACACCATAACATTCTAATTGAGCATTGACATAGTTACTAGTGCAATGATAGTATTATATACCATATGGTACACCATATAGGGGAACCATGCTAAGACTGCCTTGATCCTGAGCACTATGGGATGGAATATAACAACCACCACATCTTTATATAGGGGGACAAGGCTAGAAGCAGGTGCTTTCTCTGTGTAGCACTTTGGAATATGTTCGCACAGAAGAAAAATAATCCAGTGATTTTGTGGTAGACATAGACCGTTGAGGTTCCCCTCAGAAGTACGGTATACAGTCCATTGTTATCCAATATTTATCAGAGAACAGCCCTCCGACGCGCTCTAACAGTCCGCTGGTAATTATTAGTAATTATTCGCTCAGTCATTTACTTTTTTACTTATTCTGCTAAACAGATGCTTTTAAGGTGACAGTGGGCCCTTTTCTAGCTGCCCGTATTAAACCAATGGTAGGTCCACCCCTGTGGTGTGAGCACTATAAAGTTGTTTATTAGCCATTACATAATACCACAATACCTGTCAGAGAAGTAATGGCTAAAAACTGGCCATTTACATAGAATAGGCAAGTGCAAATTAGGCTAATATCGATTTACCCACATCTTCCATAAACCAATATGTGTTGTGTAAGGACAGGTGGCATGCAGCACCAAAAGGTGCAGGGAAAGTAAGCCAAAAAAACTGATCTAAAAGACAATTTATCAATCCGCAAGAGCGACACTAAAAAATGTAGTTCATTTTTAAACTGCCTGTCTTAAGTTTAGTAGTATAATGTTGTACCATGTTAGCCATAGAACATAGTAGAAGAGTGAAGAAATCAGGTGATACCTTTTCAAGGCTAACTTAGTATATTTGATATTGAGCTTTCGAGAGTACTAGCTCTCCTTCAGACATGGTGTTATATAAGAAACTGAAAATTTACAGACTTTTTATACACAAGTGTCTTAAGTCTGTAAATTTTCAGTTTCTTGTATGACATCATGTCTGAAGAAGGGAGCTAGGACTCTCGAAAGCTCACCATCAAATATACTAAGTTAGCCTCTAAAAGGAATCGCCTGATTTCTTCACTCTTCTATGTCTTAAGTTTACACTCTCTAACTTGAAGACTGCAGTAGTAAATGATGGCCATGGTGCGTCTATTCTGCTCTATCATCTACAGGACAATAATAATGCCAATTGGCTTGGATGACCTCTTAGATGCTATGATTTAATAGTAATTTAACTTGTTAGAATTGAGGGAGGAGGCTTTCTCCTAGTCCATTGGCGTCTTATGACGTAATAGGTCTTCTGATCATTGCCATGGTAGCAGTCTCTGAAGGCTCCAAGGTCTGCTAGAGACAGCTGTGTGCTGGCAGGCAATAATACTTATATAGTTCTTTGGAAATCCAAAGAATCACAGCTTCAGGTCCTTTAGTGAAACTGAAACGGTAACAATTGTCAAAATGTAATAACACTTTTTTTTTTTTTTTTTTTTTTAAAAAAGCCTCACTGAAGCATGAAAAAACTTTTCATTAAAAGAAGTTGGGTATTAAAAAATATGTTATGAAGTAGATAGATGGTAGCAGTGCAATTCTGGCAATCATTATAACAAAATACATTAATTTAACTGCATCATGCTTGGTGTGAAAATAGTGCCTTGAAAGGCTACCAGTCTCGGAAAGAGCAGGTTCCCATATGGCTGTGCTGACTAAAAAGTAATGGAATTGCCAGTTAGTTTACCTGGTCCCCAGCCTCTCCCAATAAAAACTGAAACTCATCCCACCACATAGAAATAACAAATCTAGCTTTTGGGATGCTCTGAAAATTAAATAAAAACTCTTGGCCTTAAACACCCAACATTTAGAAAACCCAAAATGGCGTAGATTTGCCAATTACTTTACTATCTGTAAAGGATATCATGTCAGACACCATTATTGGAGAAGCTCAAGAATAGACATGTGCAGTCAACAAAGTATTTTCTTCATAGAAGGCAGAGCACTTTGCATGCTTCTGTCTTTGCATTTTGGGGGATAAACCTTTTGAAGGGGACTACGTACTGTACATAAAAACCACTTCCATCAGATATCAGAAAAGTCTTGAAGGTTAAGGACACAGGGACTTCCAGTAATGTTCCAAAATTGGTTCAGGGTAATAGATGAACAGATGACCCTCTATGAAGGCCACATTTTCCATTGAAGCCCCACCTACCTGATCATTTGACACTGCTGTACATGGTAGAATGAGGAACCCTTTTAAATCCGTATAGTTCATAGGTTGGACATTGACAGAAGTATACCAATTTCCAGTTTTTACCGAGGGTGACCCCCTTCTCTCCCCCAGATTCAGTTTTGTTTTTTTTTTATTATAGTGTATTTCTTTTTAGCAGATAGTTTTCAGGTTCTGGAAAATCCCTTTAAGGGAACATGATTCCTTCATATAGAAGCACTGATATGTTACTGATCTAGCTCAGGAATAACTTACTCCACTGCCTCGGCACCGATAAAGATCCCAGCTCCAAGTTGGGCTTCTTGGTATTTTGTTTGTTTCCCCGCAGAGATATTTTTGTTGTGCTTCTATCATGCTGTGCATCTTTTAAAAAGCTCCAGGCAATAAAATAATAAAAGATGCTCATTTTTTATTATACAGTTCAATTCATTTTGCAGAAGGCTTCAATGGGACTCACTTATACGAATGTCTAGTGCTCCCCATAGTCCCTGCTGTGAATACAGTTGATGGAAGTTGAAAAAAAAATCATAAAGTTAGATTTATTATTTGTTCTGTATTTGATTCCTGACAGAATACATGAACTGACACTGAAACATTTGAAAAGTGGCTTTCAGCATGGGAATAGCAACACTGGATCTGTCACCGGCTCAGTCAACAAGCACCACTAAATACATTTTTAATGCGCCCTGGAAACTGGTGTGGAGGTCACTTATTTTGCAGCCTTCATATGTCGGTTTAGTAGGAGGCCAGATATACAGAATAATTATATATAATGTACGTCTTTGTTCCTCTGTATCAAATTCTCCCAGTATGATGGAGTTATCCTAGTCTAGAAGCATTACTATGAAGGCACCATGCTGTAGCCATGAAGCTGTAGGCCATGTGCCGCTGAGCTAGCTCTTTGCACACACGTCTGTCATGTCTTTAAACTTGCAGTTGATCCAGCTAAAAGATCTGTTCTTGATAAAGTTGCCCACTTTCTCAAACTTTTGCTTGAGTTGTTGCGTGTCGAAAATGTGCGGTCTTTCCTCTCCATAGTCAGAAACCAGAAGCATCAAATTGCTTAGGAATTACCTGTCCTGTTAATCTCCTACTTTACCAGTATATTCTATGGTTCTCACTAGCAAACCGGAACGGCTACCAAGTTGGGTCATGCCGAAACAAGGGCAGACATGCCATTAGTGCAGCCTGTGTAGCTGGACAGGGGCTCAGTAGTTAAAGGGGTTTTGCCAAGAAGTAAGTTCCTCACCTAACAGGCTGATACTCCCCTCTTGAGGCCTGAAAAAATGGGCGTTGTGTTTGTTTAAAAAAACAAGTACCTCCTCTGTGATTTCATCACTCCACCTCCCATGTATGCTCCTGATACTCAGTCTCTGTAGTTGAGCAAACATTGTTTTGCTAATCCACAGAGGAGAATTGTATTGTGCACAAGCTATATGCGTTTTATTTCTCACTCTTATTTGCTCAGGAGGGAAGATAAGCTCAGCAGGCAGCCTTCTTTCATTCCTTCACTAGTGCTGCAGGGAGAGAGGGAGGGGGGCTGAGCAGAGAGCTAGGGAGCATCTGCGGGTGTACTCTGATTATTACATTACAACCAGTGGATTCTCTATACAAAAGATACAAGATTTTTCTCCCCAGTCCCTTCAAAGCTCCTTCATGTTCCCTGCAATCAGATAAGTGCAAACAACGCAAGCAGCCAAATCAGCTCCTGGTCGTGTCTAATGTAAACTGTAAGGAAAACAAGGGCATGCAAGTCAGGCTGTAGCTCTGAGGCTTCACTTTTTTTGATGATATATATTTAGAAAAGTGGTTAAATACCCATTTTGGAGGATCCCACGTCAACATTAGATCGTGGCAAAACCCCTTTAAGCGGGCACACAATTACCTTAAACTCCTTTCCTGCTGTGTGTTAGATTGCATGGAAAACAAGCTTTCAATGGTTTATGTACCTTTTTTCTAGGTTCCTGATAAAGTAGTTTAAATTGTCCACCACAGAACTTCTACCGACTGTATGGTGCACTATTCGGCTAAGATGTCGTGTAAGGTTGTAGAGTAGCCAACCTCTTTAACTTCGAACCTTGGCATGTGGCTAGGGCGCTTGGGTAGGGCTGTCCGTTGTGGCCCTGCTTGCAACTTACTGAACAGAGTGGTTTGGAAGTGTGCGGTGAACCCCTCCCCCCCAAACTAAGAAGTGTTTGTGCTGGCCCCACCACCTTTGCCAAGCAGTAGCTATATCCTCCAGGGACGGTGGAGAACCAGTCCCTCTGTGTACATCCTTGCTTGTTGTGTCTAAGCTCTCACAGGCCATATAGTGATGTTGCTGGATTCAGCCCACTGGCCTTGAGTTTGACACGTGTTATACATAGAAGAGAATAAAGAGCTGCAGAGAGAAAATGAAGCCGATGAGAGAAAAAAAAAATATTTGTCCATTTCTGGTTTTAATTAGAAAAAATAGAAAAAAAAATCTAATTTTCCTGTTAATGGATGCCTGCTGACCTACGCCTGGATCGGGGGAGTGGATCTTTAAGTTTCTCACTTTAATGTATCTGTTCTGTTAACATTCTTAGGACATCACAGTTAATTCCCTGATCTATTGTAAAATATACTTGTTACTGTGCTTTGGTCTGGATAAAATGTTACAGCTACCCATGAAGTGCAGTTCAGTGATTACCAGTATACCTGTGATATTACTGGTGGAACATAACACTGCTGAAATGCAGATTCCCAAACCATGTAAGATCTTTTTAGCTTCGCTTCTTCCACTAATGGTCTATTGCCAGTAATGTAACACTAGCAGAGAATACTAATGTCTTCTGGAGTGTAATAGTCTCCGCAGTGAATCACACTTCTCTGTAAAATCCAGGGGCAGAGCCCGGGCTCCTAATCCAGCGAAGTGTGCTAACAATAGACCTCTGTGTTCTTGGCTGTCTTGGAGGTAAAATCAACAGCGCACGTACTGGGATAAAGATCTATAACAAATTATCTGCAGGAGGCGTACAAAAGGATGAAACAAAATTCATGACTAGGGGCGATCAGGAAGTCAGATCCACACAGGTGTTTATGATCTTCTGTGAACCAGATCAAGAATGTATGGGTTATTGTATAGTAATATTCCTTTCCTCCAATGCTTTATAGTCCAGAAATTCTGATAGTCTGACATTTATATTACTAAGCAAAACGTGCCAGAATCCTGGCTGAAATTGCATTAAAAAAAATATGCAGTGCAGCACATTTATTATATGTTATAGACTTTTTTTTTTTGTGCTATATAAGATCTAAAAATGCAAAGGGGTTTAGCGGTGTCTTTAAAACGCGCCAGTTTTCTGACCCACCTATACCATTTTGTTTTGGCACAAGGTATTGATGTAATTAAGCCAGCGAGGAGGTAACATTAGACTGTGTTTAAATAGGGAAGGAAATGTCATTAGAAAATGACCTATTGCTTAACTCCTGTTTTTATGTTAAACACCGTTTTTAAAAATTTGGAAAGGGTAGCTGGAGCCAAGGTGTGGATAAGCCTCAATGAATTTGGCTAATCTACAGATTTGTCCTGTTGAAAGTCTAAAATTCCAGAAAGAATTAAATGCAGTGGTCCCTTAAGTTACAATGGCCTCAGGATACAATATTTTCAGCATACAATGCTCTTTCCTGGGACATTGTATGTTGAATGGGGTTTTAAGTCAGTGTCCCAGACACTGATCCTGCCAATTATTATGACCATTTTACTTGTAAAAATGACATGCATGCAGTGATTGGCGGTCTAGTAGCGCCTCTCTACAGTACAGTGCATTGTCACATGCCCTGTACTTCTCTTTACATATGCCAGGATGGATGAGCAACTTATTTGGGCATCAGGTGAAGGCCCCATTTTTCTTATTGTGCATAAAGTGTACATGACCCAAAAAGCTCCTGCCCTCAACGTAGAAAGGCATTTCCAGTTTCCAGCAGCTCTTTCTGATAGGGCTCGGTTTATCTGTATTAGTTATCTGGTTTATTTCAGCAAACAATGGTCGTCCCAGAATCAATTAATATTGTATGCTGCGGTAACACTGTACATTATAAAAGATGAGAAATTTCTATCCTGTTACACTCTGTATATTTTGTGAGGAGAATACACTGTGTGAGAATACCCTAAAGAAGTCAACCTTTGCCCTTATATCCTTTAAGTATATATTGCTGTCAGAGGGCAGTGGGATCTTTGCTTGGGTCTTCTCCTCTCCTGCAACACTGGGGAGCCGCTAACAAACTGTCTTATTCCGGCAGATTTGAGCTGTTCGTGTAGTGTTAAATTCCAGATACTAAATGGTGGTAATAGATACGACACAGTGAAGCTTGCTAATACACTCATTAGTATTTTGGAAGATTATTAGCCCCATCTTGGGAACACACATATCCCAGCCCAGAAATGCATATACTCTGCCCATGAATGCCCTCCTTTTACCAGGGAAGATCCTTTTTGGGCAGGATTAAGCCATGTCTCTTTCATGTAATCTATTTCGGGATCGTTGGCAAGTATGCACTAAAGTCAGTTGAGATCTGGAGACGTTGGACCAGTAGTGATCTGCTTATCGTTGTGGTGATTTTATCTGAAAATGGCGGTGTGTTTGTGATACAACAACTTTTGCCATTTCTCCATTTTATGTATAACCACAACTTACATAAAAAGATCAGCAACTTGGTAATACTTGGTCTCGGCTGCTCTAACCTTACGTGTTCTGTCCTATACCATAGCGTTACATTTACGTTTTAGCGGTTTGCTACTATACTTTGAATGTTGACGATCACGGTTTGGGAAGACTTTTTCATCAGATTATGATATACAAAATATATATTGCAAAATCCAAATGACTAATGCAGGCACTAAACAGGCAGGGGATGCTGGGAAATTCCAGCAATTTACAGATTTGAAGCCAAGTCGGAAAATGTACTATAGTAGATGTGTTCTATATTATCAGTTTGATTTTCTTACTACTGCATGTTCTTCTTGGGGGAATACGCATTATTTGAAGGATAAAACTAACAAGATATCGAAGCAAGCAAACTCCGATAACATTTTCACCATGTCCTGCGGCTGACGGACCCCTTCCCTCCCTGTCCTTTCCCTGAATCTGCATTACAACGGACCGGCATGTTCCCCATCTCCACAATTTGCAAGTCAATTCTCTTACTTCTTGCAGTCATCCATCGATATGGCCATCGGCCCCTCCAATGACAAGTAGACGCCGCGTACTATATTGCATCTCTGTTTGAATTCATCTCCCTTTATGGCTGTCTCCTTCAATAAATATATTCTGGGTGCTTTTCAGCAGTCTTCAGCAGAGACTACTAAATATTGCAAGGAGGAAAGGAGTTCTGGAATTCCATGTTTATTTAATAATCGAGCCACTTTATTATCTGGAAATGTGGCTTTGTTACATTGAGGTCTGTTGGTAATGATAGGCATGTGAGAATTCAGCTCTTATGGAGGTTTGAGCCGTGTTTGTCAGTCATGGACTCGAGGATGCAAATTTATGCGTGTGCGATGGTCTCTGCATACTGATGGGGCAATTTGATTCAATCATTCCTATACATTTTTTATCTGTTGTAAAGGAAAATATACTTACGACAAAATGATACATGTTCAGGTCACAATATGTACAGAGAAGGTCTGCTGTATGGAGAAAAATCTGTAGGCAAAGGAGAGTCGGATACATGAATAATGATGCCACTATGTTCCCGAAGGAAATTCCGCCTTTAATATCTGTTTGGACACTTCCATTCTTCTGCAAAGCACAAGCTGTATTTTTGTACCTTTAAAGTGACCCTCTGCTGTCTGAGCTTTCCAGCTATATGAAGTCACTAATCCTTTAAAAGGGTTTTCTCACTGTAATGATTAGCTTTTAACATACAGGGACAGATAATTGAAGACTTTCTAAATACTTTGTTGATTTTTCATTGGTCAGGAGATGAAGAAGATTTTAACTACTCTTCGAGCACACAGGTTTCTCTGGTTACCGACCACCTCTTCCTGCTCTTCTCTCATTGCTCCAAACTGCCATCAGTCATTCTCTCTGACCATAGTGAGTCACCTCCTGCAGAGTCTTATCTCCAGAGATGGACTTACAAAACTTATCATTTCCCAAAGTAAAGATCCTTTAGAGCTCTGCAGCCTAAATACTACACTCTATAAATCTCCTGCAGTCATGGAGTAGCTAGGAACAGCAGAGCTGATGTCAATCACTACTATAGGCCTCTGGAACATCTTAACAGCATGTGTGAGTCTAAGGCTATGTCCACACAGCGTAATTGCGGCGCGTACGGACGCAATTATGCCGGGTGATTTGGGAGTCGCGCTGATCAGCACGTACTCCCGCGGGGCGGTGTGCCGGCAGCCCGCCAGCCACATTGGCATGCATTACTCGCGCCGCGTTTTCGACGCAAGTAACTGACATGTCACTTATCTCCCCGCGCGTACAATACGATGGTATTGTACGAGCGGGGAGAGGAGGCGTAATCCATAGTTCTCTATGAGAACTATGGGTTACCGTAATTTTGGCGTATTAGAGCGCAAATACGCGCCGAAATTACGCCATGTGAACATACCCTAAAGCTGGCTGTGGCTGTAAAACTTCATATTGAGAAACTCCTTTAAAGAGCACTTGTGGCTGACCTTGCATCAGCTTTACCTGCAGAAACACAGGGAAAGCCATATTCAGATCCAGTGGAGATGATGTCTTTAACACACACTGACAAACAGTTTATCATCAAATGCTGATGAGCAACTGTCAGAACATCAGTAAATGTGGACTTTAAAGGGGCCTTCTAAAAGCACGGATTGCTCATTAGTTTTACAGGGATGTTTAAAAACTTGAAATAAAGCCACCACAATTTGTAAACCTGCTTGTTCCTGCGTCTTGGCCATTCTCCATGATCCTGGCTGACGTCTCCATTCATTTTTCACATGATCCCGCAGCTCTTCACATTTGACCCTTGAGGTCATTGTTTATTCTTCATAACCACAGGCCACATCAGTCAGGAACTTTATTGATATAGTGATGATGTATCTGGTGTAATGTGAAAATCCTATTAAAATCTATTTTTAAATGGTTTGCAAGTCATTTTTAATTGTTGTGCAGTTTACCTAACAAGTTGTTCTTGAGTCTAAAGTTAAGAATTCTCCTGGGTTGTTGTGACCAAAAAACAGTCCAGGATAGGAGTGAGGGGACAAAGCTGTTCCATGCCCGAGGGTGGTACTACAGATAAACCATGGGCAACCACCAGAATGTTACAATGCTGGAGAATATTATCAAATCGACTCAGGGGAAAAAGAGCTAGGACTCCCGCTGGCATCTATTGGATATAGCATTCCACAAGTCATATTCAACTTACTGAGCCCTTAGACATGGTTCTGAGATTAAAGCCAAGCCGGTACCATTCTATAGACTGCTGTTTTGGGGTATTTGCCCCTCATCAGTGAAGAGCAGAGTTCTGGCTGGGTGAGAGGTAGAGCCACCATGAAGGTCTATTGGAGGCACAAATTTCACATAATTTCTCAACCATTTACAAGGCAGTTGCTTGTTGTCCAGTGCATAGTTCTAGTCCACATCAAAGTATTATACCTGTTGTGAACTTACCACTTATTTGAGTTGTGATCCCATCCTTCAGTTCCTATCCATCCTCGCTGTATATCTGTCATCTCGTTGCACTATTTCTCGCAACCCTTAATCCATCCCATCTGAGTGTATGAACACCTCTATAGCTTCTCCATTTGCTGTAACTGTTCATCTTGTGGACGTTGAAAAATGTGAGACTATTTCTTCAGCGTACACAATAATACTACTTGATTTTGTGAGTTTTAAGTGCACCTTCGCAACATCTTGCAAAATATTCCATTTACATGGTTGATGCTGCTTACCATATGTAAATAGCATTCATAAAAAATTCTCAGTTTATTATAGCTCAATGTTGATGAGGGTAATTCGAATGCTTCTTGGTGTTTTTCCAACCAAAGATGCTCTTGAAAGGGTCACATCTTAAAATGCAGAATATGGTGATAGAACATTAGAAGAGAAATAACCGTACTTTGCTTCAAGCCCATATGTTTTCCTAAAGCTCCTGAGACTATTACAAAAGCAAGAGTCCCTGTTAATCCCTGGGTAATGCTCTGTATTAACTGCTTGTTTGTGGCTGATGCACCGTGGGCGGGTTGTGACAGAAATATGGATCTTTATATCTCATTATTTGATCTCTAAACTTGCCACAGCAAAATAAACACTTTATTTCCCACCCCTCGGGCTCTTATTGTTCTTTCACGCCACTTGATTCTCTTAAGATCATAGTTTTGATGGCTTTCTTGGTTATTATTTGCAATCCTTTAACTTGCAGACACAAGAACGTCATACTGTGCTATGTGACAGGTGGTGGTTACCAGACGTCACTCACAGTAATTGTCTGCTTGGAGGTGGATAAAAGATTTCTCACACTGCGATGGCAATTGATTACTCCTTATTTTTTAGGCTTTGACGGTACTGTGCTGCAGTACTAAGCAGAATATTTATGTAAGACGTGAAGAGGTAATTGGCCAAGCTGTGTGTTGGCTGCTTTGTCAGTTTATGGGTTCTATGTAGGTTCAGAGCTACAGGACATGGCGTCTCGTCAACTGGATAGAAAGCATTCTGACTCCACAGCGAAACCTATGTATTCATTCCTTGTCGTGATTGCTTTCTTGTATGGACACGGGTCAGAAGCTGAAAGTTTAATTATACAGTAAAATTGCATTTTAATTTTATTATAATTTTGTTTTTATAAAATTAGTTTTTTGGAACCAAAGAGACTCTTCACTCAGATACCTGTAACATTACTCTGGTCTTTGCTACATGAGTTAGTAAATGCGCATGAGAAAAAGTTCTTTTTATTAGGGCGTCTTACCTAAAGTGCTCAATAAGTTTGTAAACCTACTTGTCCAAAAAACTTCCAAGGGAAAAACCTTGTCAGATTCTGCGGTTTTGGTTGGAACAAAAAAAAAACAATTAAAAATGACTGTCAATATGACTGACCCCTCAGTAGAACAGACAGAAGCCAGTAGAAGTTAAAGGGGTTGTTAATGGTTTGTGTGTGTGGGGGTGTAGATCGTAGAAAGCACTTGCTGAGGTGTGTGCCCCCCAGTGTTTGAAATCAGGCTTCCTCTTGGCCCCTTGACTGATGCCTCTGTGACCTGTTATATGGGAGAACACTGCATCGACTAAGGGTATGTTCACACGGGCTAATTTAAGTGCATATTTGCGCTCTAATACGGGGGAGAGGCATGCCGAAATTACGGTAATCCATAGTTCTCATAGAGCACTGTGGATTATAGTTTAATGCCCAGGTTTTGTAATGCCATTAAATGGTTGGGCTCGGCTCCATAAGTGGCACCAAAGAGGTTTCTTGCTACTTCAGTAGAATTAATTTGCAGGTTACTTTGCAGGGAATATTTCCCTAAAAAACATTGGTATTAGGAAGGCATACACAGCTGCCAGACTATATTATAATTATATATATATTACTATAATACTATATATATTTTATATATAATATATATATATATAATATAATATTTTTGACATCTTGAAATGTTCGCTATTTGTAGAAGTTGCATAGAAAATCTATTTTGCTCACTAGATGAGATCCTCGATTCCCATCACCTTGATATTCTGTGAATATGGCTTCTTGCAGGAAATGGAGTATACAGCCAATAGTTTCCTTTCCTTCTATTACACGCAGTAACTGGAGCCAAGATTCATTTCCATCAATGTCCTCTGTGAACTTTTGCTGTTCATTTGCCTCATAATGGCTAATGAGCACGATATTTGTTAATTCATTATTTTAAGGAGATTGTAAAACATACCTTTCACACTAATATCCTCTGGGATTATTTTTATCCTTTGTATACTTAGTTTGCTTGTCTTCATAAGAGATCCTATCAAAGATAGTTGGCTCTTTTCTTTCCCCTGGGAAGTGATCCAAAAAAGAAGCCGTCCATGATGTACAAGTTGCAAATCATACAAAACTGGTAAAACACATCCTGCTTCCCTCTCTGACCCATTGCTGAGTTGGGAAATTATTACTTAAACCCCCCAAAAAATAAGTTGGCTGAAGTTCTGAAACAATCCACCCCCTTCCCAGTATTTTGAGAATATCCTTAAAGGAAAACTTCAATCTAAAGCAAATCTACTTTGATTCTCCTAATACATATTTGCTTTAAAAGGGTTGCCTCACTACACTGATTCATCTTACCTCAGTCCTGTTTTCCTGGTTTCATTTTTAATTCAGGGGCGTGTTTACTAACTTCTACTAGGCTTCAGTAGAAGCCAGGTCTGTAGCTATAGCAACCAATGTTGGCAGCCTATCAGGAGAGATCTAACAGGTCTGTAGCTATAGTGACCTGAGGAGCTGATGCAGCCTATGCAAGAGAGGATATCTCAGAATAAGTAGGACACTGTTAATGGACACACATTGCAAAGTGACATTTGTTTGCAAGATCATTAATATAAAAAGCAATCCTTGTAGTGAGACAACCCCTTTAAGTCTTTTTCCTGTTTTGGTTTGTAACCATAATACTGCCACCATGTGGTTGGATGACCTGCAAAGGCATTGGTGTGTGGGCCAATAGAGGGGGCCTTCACACCTAATTGTTTATACTGTAGAGGACACTGTGGCCCACGCTCACCAACTGTGGGGTTGGAGTAGAGTGAGGATGATGCCAGGACGCCACTTTCCAGTGTAGATAAGAGCGACTCCTGCTACACTGTCAGCAGCCACATCCAAGTATTGTACAGGAATGTACAGCATGATGTCTGCAGTTCCAAGCTACAGGGAACAAGAAGGAAGTAGTCTCGTCCAAAGTCACTCCTCTGTGCCCTGCAGTCAGCAGAGTAGTGGGTGGATATCTACAGTGGGTGAAAGAAGTATTGAACATGTCACCAATTTTCTAAGTAAATAGATTTCTAATGGTGCTGCTGACATGAAATTCTCACCAGGTGTCGCTAACAACATATCAAATCCACACAGGCAAAGGAATGACACAGTAGATGTCCATAAATTGTGTAATAATGAGAAATGACAGTGGAAAAGTATTGAACACATTTACTGAAATGTAATACTTTGTACAAAAGCCTTTAATGGTGGTAACCACTTCAAGACGCCTCCTGTATGGAGAATAGTCTCATGCATTGATCAGGTGGGATTTTGACCCATTCTTCCACACACACTCTTCAAATCCTGAAGGTTCCATGGGCTCCTTCTGTGACCTCTGAGCTCCAGTTCCTTCCATAGATTCTCTATTGGATTTAGGTCAGGCGATTGGCTGGGCCATTCCAGCAGCTTTATTTTCTCTCTCTGAAACTAATGGAGAGTTTCCTTGGTTGTGTGTTTGGGATCATTGTCTTGCAGAAATGTCCACCCATGTTTCATCTTCATCATCCTAGTAGATGGCAGCAGAGTTTTATCAGGAATGTCTCCATACATTATAATGATGATACCACCTCCAAACCTCACTCTTGGTGTGGTGTTTTTGGGGTGGTATGCAGTACCCTTTGGCCTCCAAACATGTGTATTATGGCATCCAAAGAGTTCAGTTTTGGTCTCTCTTGACCAAACTAAATTCTCCCAGTATCTCACAGGCTTGTCTAAATGCACTTGAACATGCTTTTTGTTCAGCAATGGAGTCTTGCTTAGTGAGCGTGCATACAGGCCATGGAGGTTGAGTGCATTACTTTTTCTTTGAAACCATTGAACCTGCTGATTCCAGGTCTTATTGTAGCTCTCCACAGATGGTACTTAGCTCCTGCACAACTCTTCTGATAATTCTTTTCACTTGTATGTCTGAAATCTTGCACCATCTTGGTTATGGTTAGTTTACACAGAAATGATCTTTCCACTTTTGGATTATGGCCCTAACAGTGCTCCCTGAAACCTTTAGTAGTTTAGAAATTATTTATAACCAATGCCATCAGTAGGTTTTGCAGCAATAAGGTTGCAAAGGTCTTGAGATATCTCGCTGGTTTTACCCATCATGAAATGTTTCTTATGTGGCACCCAGCTCATAATATTTTTCACTAAGTGGCAGGATTGCTTTCTAATTGTGGACAAATTTCTACTGGTTTCATGACTTTTCATGGCTTTTTGCACCTTTCTCTTCATGTGTTAAATACTTTTTCTCTGTTATGTCTCATTATTACATAAAACAATGTATGGGCATCTATGGTTTGATTTCTTTGCCTGTGTTTATTGGATTGGTTGTTACTGACATCTGGTGAGCGTTTCACGTCAATAGCACCTTTAGGAATATGTTTATTTAAAAAATTGGTTTTCAATTTTTTTCCTGCTGTATATACACATATTGCAGTCTTTGTAATGGGGCATTAAGTGGATGCATTTACAAGTGGATGTTACAATCACTGTCCTGGGAGGGGTATCTACTAGTAATATCATAAATGCCTGACAGGTGGTGTTTCCACATATGTGATCCGTACCTATTGGTGGAACTGGGGTCACTTGGGAGTTTGCCAACAGACGGCATACAGTTGTTGCACTGGCATCAATAAAAAAAGTGGATAGCCAAGCTTTGCTTGCTCAGCTGTATCTGCTAGCTCACATAGATGTAAATAGAATGAGCTGGATGTACGTACGGCCACTTCTCTATGCTATTCCTTCTCACTTGCTTATAATGGTAATAGCTCCCGCTGATGGAGATAATTTAGCTTATTTTTGTTTTTTAATTAACTCCTTGCTGCTTGTCGTCTTTACTTTTATGTTCTTACTCTTTTTTTTCCTCTTAGAGTTCTTTGAACATGTTATTTTCTCATAAGGGGAAATTACAATATTAAAGATAAAGTTACTATTTTCTTATATGTTTTTTTTTTTTTCTTTCAAAAGCAAAATCCAGGGCATTCTTCTCAGGACTGAAGTGCTTGTGTTTCAAGCAAAGCTAAATTGTTCTTTGGCTGTTTTCCAAATTGAAAAGTGCTGCAGATTTGAAAACTTCCTGAAGTATCATAAAATGTGCCCACGGTGCTCGACACAAGTTTTCTACTCCTAGAATCATAAAATTGGGTTTTAACATTTATGTGCTTTATAGCTATTTGCTGTAATTTTCTTTTTTGCTTGAGTATAGTGTGAATGGTTTAATTTACCATTGTGATATTTCGGCTAGCTTTTTGAATTATGAAATTTATCCTGCAGCAACAATGGATATGTTTTTTTTTTTCTTTTTTTTTTCTACCTTTTGCACAGGGATCTCATGAGCGTAGAGAGGATTATGCAAAGATTAACGGTAACAAAAAAATGTGTGCAAGTTTAATTAATTGGTAACATGCCTATTCACCAGATTAATGCGGTGAAGCCGAGTTGTTCTTTAATGTGTCCTGTCAGTTTAAATTGCCGTTATTGGATGTAAACAATAAAAAACACAATAGACAAAGGAGATTTTTAATAACACACGTTTAATTCAGATTACAGCTCGATAGTTTTGACTTGGAATTAAACTGCTCCACTAGGTGTAATGCTTGGCATCTTTACATTTTAATATTTTCGGTTACATTAGTAATTTAGTATTACTTTGTCAAAATACATTATTATGATAACCAGCCAATATCCAGAGTAACCGCTGTATGCAGCACAGACAGGCTGGGAATTACTCAATAAGGTCTTAGTAGGTTGTCCCAGGTATTTGGAGCCTCCATTGCATCCCACAGCTACTGGAGGCTGCACACGGAGAATCTATAGCGTAAACACGACCATCAGAGTGGTCCCAAAGATATCTGTGGAATCGGAATGCCAGGGTAGTACTTGGAAGTCTTGGTCATGCTTTTCCAATCCATGTCCGATATTTCTAGCCGTGTGACATGGTCTTGCTGGAATATCACAACTGCCCCAGGGAAGACCATCTGCATGTATGGGTGTAGACGGTCTGCATGGATGGATTCATATCCAAATTAGTTTACTGCCTTCCACATGGATGAATGGGCCAAGGATGCTGTGAAAACTTTCCACATATCATAAGGCTGCCACCACCAGCTTGTGTTCTTCCAGCGCTTGTTCTTTCTTACCTGGTATTCCAACGCTTTTCTGTTCAGAGGACCCTTTCCTAATCAGCGCAGATCCAATTCATATTCTGTCATGAAAATTAAAGCCTTTTCTTTGGCTGCAACTTTGTTAGCAGAGGAGCAGTGACCATCCATTGTTTTTAGAGCCTCATACGATGTAGACACACATCTGGTAGCCCCCTCTGGTTCATTTTAGCAGTGAATTGCTCCACTGTAGTCCACACTGTCGGTTCACCCTCATGAACCTTTGTAGCCAATGGTCACTGCTCCTCGCATGAATGGCAAGTGGTGCTCTTCTCACTTTCAGAAATACTGCTAACTTTGGACCAAAAGCCAATAATATCCCTATTTGTAACTCTGCTAAATCTCCACGTTTACACATGACCGCAGTGAGGGATATGTGTGCAGGCAGCTTATCACACACCTTATATACCCACCAAGCCAGCTCAGGATGTTCCTACTTTTAATGTTAGCAGTATGTATCTTATGAAAGTAGTAAGTGTTGATGATGATGTGATTTGACTGTGTGGTATTGTAGAAGCAGTACTGTAGTATTAGTATGTGCACTATTAGTAGCGTTCATAATCACTGATATAAGGGCATTTTATGACCAGGTACATAGTGGAGACCCGAACAATGAGGCGGTATAACCTGTTTTTAAACCTGACCATTTCAAAAAAAGTTCTAAGGGAGATTATTTTTCCTTGTGGAGAGAGTCAAGAAGCCTTATAGATCAAGCAAAGTTCCCTGAGGGGCAGAGAGGAATATGTAACTTTGTTCCCTTCTACAATGAAGACCGTTGTATCTCTAGTGTCCCTATGGGAGATGGCTTTCCTGTAAGTGAAGTCAGACCCATCAAATTTGACTAGGGGTTTTAGCCTTACCAGAATCTTCTCTAAAATGAAGAGTTTATACAAACGGCTGTTTCAGGGTTCTTGCCTATTATCTGTACAGAATAGGATTTTGACATGTTTCAAGACGTTAGGCACTCTCCACTAAACAAAACAACCCTTTTACCTCCAGAGCCAAATTAAAAGCTTTTCTCCCAGACGATCGGAACCATGCTGTCAACTGATAGGGGGCATGAATCCGGAAACAATGGTCTGCAAATCACTGTATAAAAAAAGCTGTAAGTGGGGTAGAAGATAGTGTACGCTGGAGGCCATTATGGATTCCCACCATTGCCTTGGGACTAAAGGGAAAGGGTGAGTGTGCTTTCACCTGTTATTCATTTTGGGTATTATGTTTTAAGTTGCCCCATTTGTCAAGGCCTCTGCTTTAAGACTGTAATTAAGCAGCAATGTATTTGTTGATGCAGTGTACATCTTTTTTCTTTATGCTTTTGTACTCTTCCTTCTATGTTTTACTATCCAAGACATCTGCAGTAAATCCAGCGAGTAATGTCACGATTAGACATAAGCGTTTGACCTCTCCAGCACTAGAGGAGATGGGCTTGCTTCTCCGCTAATGAGAAGAGTTGACTCAAGATGAACAAATTGAATGTTTTCACCTTGAGCTGGTTGTCATATTCACCAGTGACCGTGCATTTCTTAGACGGCCCCTGTCAATCTTCATTAACTAAATATTTTGTACGTGAGGAACACAGGTCCCCGGTACAGCGCTGTGCTAATGAGGGCGACGTCTCGAGTCGTTTCAAGAGGTCACACATTGTCTATGGAAGCACAGCTTGCAAATTCTCTTGGCCAGGGGGCAGACCAAGTTTACTGCTCTGATGGTTACGCACACTTAATGCTGTAATAATAATATATTGAGCGAAATTAATATCATAGCATGAAAATGTAAAGCGAAATACACTCTGAATAAAGGAGCTGTAATTCAGCTGCTTGATCAGACGTTCAGGGGAGCCAGTGCTCTGAAGTTATATTTCATCTATTACACCCTGGATCATAAAGTATAGGGCTATATTTTCAGTTGACACAGGCAATTCCACATTGCTACAGTCCTGAACAGGAAACCTAAGCATACAGCCCATGTGGTGGGATGAATAGGAAATTAGCAAGGTTTGCTATTTACTACCAGAGTCGCAATTCGTATGTCATACCCAGGGCTGCTACCTGTAATTTCGGGTCCCTATGTAGACGAAGCTTTAGGACCCTCTTCCTATTCCCAGTACCTAGCACCATGTCAGCGGGCCCCCTTTTAATTGATTCTCATTCAGCTTTCTCTCCAACTATAAAATGTCAGAAGTAACTATTGAGTACAATGTGGTAATCTTATTTTATGCTTTTATCACGCTGATGCTTGCCGCTCTTGTGAATGGACTATGGTATTACATTTCAGCACCTTTACTTGACTAGGGCAAAAGCTGCAATACCAGTCACAACGCAAGAGGAAATATAGGGGAAATATAAAGCTCTACTTTTGGACAATCCCTTTTAGCCACCAAATGAAGACATTCGGATGTTGCATGTTAAGACATGGGATGTACGAAGGAGTTGACTGAAGTCCTATTTATCACATAGATAATTATCTGACATCATAATTCCAGTCTATGCTTCAGTGTTTTGGGGTGAGTGCTCTGATTTATCGAATATTGAGTTATTATAGACACTGTCATAAATCATCTGTAAAATAACATCTTACAAAGCGATCTTATCAAACAGGAGCATATATCATGTGGGATGCTATTTGTTCTGCCTGATAAAGGACCATTGGTTCTAGAAGCACTGGAGTTTCATGGCTTAAAGAGGAGCTGATGTGGTTTTTAATCTGGAGCCATTCATGGTTCATATGCTTTCTTTCTATTTTCCTGCATATTTCATGCAGTAACCAATTCAAATATAATCTAGTCTCTATGACACATTCATTCAATGATCCAACAGTTGTGTATTGACTTTTTTTTTTTTTTTTTTAAGTGCCATTCCTTTATATAAACCAGAATTCTCATCTTATCCTAAAGATCGGGAACAGGTCACCTGTTACTTTAGACTGACAGTAGACCATAGGGGTTTGTGTGATGATGATCTATTAATCATACGTGCATGGTTCTACTGAACATGGATCAGCAATTGCGGAGGTATTGCAGCTGTAATATCAGCCCCTTAAACAGGTCTGTTTCCCTATGGAAAACTGGCCTTCCTCTGTCTTCATGCATTTTATTGATGTAAAGCAGGAGCCAAATAGCATTTGTACATAAAAATCCAACTGGTGGCCATTTTTTTTTTTCTCCAGAAGTCTTTATTGTCTGGCCAGTATTAAAAGAATGGTCTCTCCATAATTTTTTGTGAAAGTTTTCTGCTGCAGCTGTAAGCAAAATAAAAGCAAAAAACCTATTCTCGTTCTGACCCATGTTTTGAGCGATGCCACTGCCGATCCTGGGTCTTCTGTTGTCTTCTGGCTGATGTGCACAGCATCTGCTAACTGGCTGAAGAAGTCCCATCATGTCTGACATTACCACTTGGAGCTTTCACTACCGATTGGTGACATTGGGCAGTGTCACTGGACTACTGCAGCCAATCAGCAGCTGCTGTGTTCATAAGCCGAATCCCAGGAGCTGAAAGACAACAGAAGACCAAGGAAGAGGACCATCAGCGGCATCTCTAGAATACGGGTTTGAGGTACGTATAGGTTGTTTTTATTATCTTACAGCTGTAGCATCATACTTTGACTTGAAAATAGGGAGGGAGGACATAGACAACCCCTTTCATGGGCTTAAGCAGTGGTGTAACTGGCTCCCAAAATCTGCAATATTTAGAATAAGGGAAAGGAACCTTAAACTGCATGAGCATGTTTCATGAAAATGCAAGCATGCGAGTATCCATGTAAAGAGTTATGAAATTTGGCACATGGCCAGATCTTGACACTGTTGTGGTGAAGGTAATAAATATTTGATTAATGGGTTGTCTCAGTTGGATTACTGTCTTAGAATGTAATTAGACATGCAGATGAAAATTCTGGCTGGCCACACACAATGTAGTTCATAATGAGGTCATGTATAGGGAGGTGGGCTCAGCGGTCATGTAAAAAGAGGGGGTTTAACACAGTCATGTGCGAAGGAGAGGTGGGCAAAACACAGTTGTGAACAAAGGGGCAGGCTCCCCACAGTCGTATACAAAGAGGTGGTCGCAACACGGTTATGTATGAAGGAGAGGTGGGTTCAACATGGTCATATATAAGGAGAGGTGGGCTCAATACGGTCATATATATAACAGGAGTGGTGGGCTTAACCTGGTCATATATAACAGGAGTGGTGGGCTTAACCTGGTCATATATAACAGGAGAGGTGGGCTTAACCTGGTCATATATAACAGGAGAGGTGGGCTTAACCTGGTCATATATAACAGGAGTGGTGGGCTTAACCTGGTCATATATAACAGGAGTGGTGGGCTTAACCTGGTCATATATAACTGGAGAGGTGGGCTTAACCTGGTCATATATATCAGGAGAGGTGGGCTTAACCTGGTCATATATCACTGGAGAGGTGGGCTTAACCTGGTCATATATCACTGGAGAGGTGGGCTTAACCTGGTCATATATCACTGGAGAGGTGGGCTTAACCTGGTCATATATCACTGGAGAGGTGGGCTTAACCTGGTCATATATCACTGGAGAGGTGGGCTTAACCTGGTCATATATCACTGGAGAGGTGGGCTTAACCTGGTCATATATCACAGGAGAGGTGGGCTTAACCTGGTCATATATCACAGGAGAGGGGGGCTTAACCTCGCGTCATTATCAAAGAAGAGGTGGGCTCACAAGGTTATTGTACAAAGGAGCTCGAGTGTGTCAAAGAGGGCTAACAAGGTTATATGTAAAAGGAGAGGTGGGCTGAACCTGGTCGTGTACAAAGAGGCAGGCTTGAGTCATGTATGAAGGAGATTTGCGCTCAACAGTCATGTACAAAGAAGAGATGGGCTTAACATATTTGAAGGGGAGATGGGCTTAATGCAATCATGAATGACTGAGAGGTCGGCTCAATGCCATCCTGTAAAATTAAAGACTTAAGCCCTCCACTTCTTTATATTTGTCTACTGTGAGCCCTCCTATTATTTCTAGTGAGACAACCACCTTAAAAGGGGCCTCAATGACCAGAATTGTGAACCAAACAAATATTAAACTAGACCTGCAATGACCTATGTAGGCTTAGTTTTGATACCATCACTGAACAAGACAACCTCCGTTCTCGCACAATGTTATTTTTGGAACATCTGGAGAATCAGATGGTTCTGAGCCTTCGCGAACATCTCATTTTCAGATAGATTTTCACTCTAATACAGTCTGGTAGTAGCAGTTTGAACACCTTGTCTGGAGCTTTCTGCATAGAATATCAATTCTGTGAGCAGACACAACGCCTCTGTTTCCCAACAAACATTTTTTTAAAGACAGCAAAATAGAGAAACCAGGTTTACGGACATCAATGCATTTTGGTGGAGAAACTACATTCTTATTGATAAACAGAATATAGTTTTATGGGATGCTGAAGGCAATTCACTTATAACGTCAAATTCACACACTAAACACGTCAGTCTGCCTGGCAGGACAGATTTGCCTCTGGTGCCTCGTAAAGATATTTTTAATACCGGAAAGAAGCTTTTAAATATAGGTTGTCACGTTCTGTTGCTAAGGCTAAGAAAAATGATACAAATGTTAGGGACGGAGAGGTAGTCATTGGTGGGATGTCCATGATCTTGGACAGCCAAATGAGGATACATCTCATAGCATTAAATATAGGACAGATTTGTGCAGAATATGTGGCAAATGGTGACCTCATTAGGTGCAGGCTTTTAGGGTTTCATTTATTTAGAGCAGTGATAACCAAATGAAAGCCTAGTGGAATGTAATGTGTGCATGTGCTCTTTCCTTTGACCCCAGCCCTGGCTTGATGTGATGAATGACCCTGGAGTTAAAGGTCCCCATTTTAGTTCACCACTATCTGTAAAACTAAAACCATGTTTGTTGCCTTCCATTATATTACCCTGCTTAATGGCCTTTCCCATATCTTTGAAATCTGGCCAGATCATAAAATAGATGTTCCAAAGCCTTGCTGATGTGAATATCCCACAAAATGCCTGCCTGTTGGTCAACCAAGAGTCTATACAGCAGCTGCGCCCACTGCTCAGTAATGTCGATAATTTCTCTAAAAGCTTTGGTCTAGATAAAAATAATGTGCACGGACTTTTTTGGTAAAGTCTATAAATCCTATTGCGTCCCAAAGCTTCCTCCCGCCCCAGTATATCAAGTATGTAATTAGGAGCCTGCAGGTTCTCTTCCTTTTAGCAAAAGTACATTTTCCAATTTGTTGCTTTGTTAATCTCTCATAAATACATATACATAAAGTGAGCATCCATTTTTTATTTGCCTCTTACTCGGTAATAGATTTCATGTCAGAGGTGCACTTTGCATCTTCATCTTGGGCTGATGAGTTTATTCTCTAAGTGCCCTATGATGTATTACCCTGCGCTCCCCTAAAAGCTATGAACACCGCGCACGTGTTGCCTTCTAAGTCTGGCCAGGGCAAATTGATTTAGGTAATGCCTTTTGTGCTTCTCGGGCAAAGTGCTCTTACGTTCCAGGGGACTGCTAATTACAACATAGAGCTTTTTGTGCGCAAGTCCCTTGTAAGGTTACGGCAAGCAAAAGTTGCTAATTTTCCCATTTTTTAGCAATTCTTTGCTCAGCATACAGTACCAGGCAATGCATTTAATTAGGAACAGGGTGCATTGGCTTTCCAGTAAAATGTCCTGCAACCGTCCTTTATTGCATTGCAGATGGGAATTAGGTGCTGAGGGAAATGCTCTGGAATGAAATTGGTAAAAATAATATATAAAATAAAAAAAAACTTAGCGCTTGTTGCCTGTAGTTTTCAATGTAAAACAATGAACCCAATTTATCAAGGAGTACTTTTAAAAGATTTAGGGTCCTAGGCTGCTCACACATGGAAGTTTCATTTGTACAACCTTTGCTACAATCACGAGTGGTACCTTAGTACTTGTCACTAATTCGTTACAGAAGTCAGGTTGCGTACCACATGATTTTTTTTTTTTTACAGCAAAAAATAATGGAAATTGATTTAAACTGTTCCAAACCCTCAGAAAATCCAAATTGTATAAGGCATCATATGTATTAATAGGGTTGTATTTAAAAAAAAAAAAAAAAAAAAGCCAGACATAAATGACGTTGTGCAAATCACTACTTTAATATACCAATTGATCTACTACTAAACACTGCACATCGAGCAGACTACCCCATTAGAGAGGGGTTGCGTCGTATTATTCATGTACTGAATGTACAAGGTCTTTTGACACCCCCTCCCCCTTTCAACACTCTAAAAGGTATAAAGCCAGTCATGAAACGGGACCGAGCTGGGTTCAGCACTAGCACTGTGCCCGATATAGGCTGAGATTAATGCGGCTAGTGGGTTTACACTTCTGGGATCGCAACAAAAAATTCTAGTGAGTGCATTGAGTGCAATGAGTACAGAATCTGACTCTAAGTGGTTGAGTACCAAAGTTTTACTGTGTTAAAGGGGTTTTGCCACAATCTCATCTCGTACCTCCTGTATCCAACTCTGCAGCTCTGTGTGCTCAGAAGGGGACGTGTGTGATGTTTGAATTGCAGATCATGTGACCCAGCAGGATGACATCACCAGACCTTTCCTCTCTCTAGTCAAAGAAAGGTTTGTTTATTTACAGAGGTACAAGTAGCTATAATGTAGCTTAGAGGTAATGCTTTTTACTTCCCGACACAAGGGTCCTAGGTTCAAATCCCTGCAGGAACCAAACCTGTGGATTTTTTTTTTATTCATCAATACACAGACCTCATTGAGGTTTCTTTTTTAATATATTTGCACTGGTTGACTAATTAATAAGGAGTATAGAGGACAGGAGCAGAATGACAACACCTGGGGTAAGAACACTCAGTAGCTGCCTGAGAGAAGAGGTGATGTCTGAGCATGTGCAACCAGGACTGAGGAGCTCTCAGCCGCGGTCGTATCCCCTGGAGATGAGCAGTAAACAATGGCTCACTAAAAGGGCAGCTAAAACAAAAACGGTGCAGAATTTTAAATAACAATGAATGGTGAAAATGTTTATTATTTAATTTGCAAGCTTCCCACGTCAATTTTACTTTGTGGCAAAACCCCTTTAAATTTGTAACTGTATGTTTTCGGGCTGTTTATTGAAGAAAAAAAAATCTCTAGTTTAATATTTGCATGAAAATTCTCGGCTTTTACCGTCTTCATAAAATATAGTGATCCAAAAGAATTTTTAGGATGGTTTCCACAGAAAGGATGCACCTTAGTATTGCCAGTAGACTAATGCAAATGATCCGTGGTCTTGTGTTTTTTTGAAAACTTTGTCCAACTACAAGCCTAAAACTGAGAATGCGTGTAACCTACATCTCTGCCATGTCTCATTTTACGTGTATTTGACTGTGTCCTTGCTTTGCTATAGTCAATACAGACACAACCTGACTTGGGAAAGAGGCCTCTCAGTCCATTTAAAATAGGATGTAAAAAATCTTTAGTTGCTGTCTAGGAACCTTTTGAGATTACTTTTGATCTACTCCATTTGATTTGGAAGCCAAATAAGGACTCGTACACACGGCCTATTACAGAGCTGGGCAGGTTCTTTATTGATTTATTAGTCTTACTTTTTATTTTAACCCCTGTTGAGAACTTGAACTTCTGTAACTTATATCACTTCCATAATACAATACTTCTGTATTGCAGTGTATTAGGCTGGTCAGTGTAATGCCAGAGGCAGGTCCTAGTAAATGTACAAAGATTACAGACATAAGGGCCTTCAAACGATGGAAACCAATCAGTATTGCAGATGTGTCAATGGAGAAGTCTGTCCCTCTGTCAAACTGCCTAGATATCCCTATTGACCATGTCAAGTAAGGTGTTAAATGACCCTGCTGATGCAACCGAGGGTACAAGTTCAGCATTTGAGCTTGCCCTCCATTGTGATGGGGTTAACATACAAAAATTTTTACATGCATTTTAATGAAGTTAAAGGGAATCTATCGCCATTATTTATTTATTTTTTTTACTTAATAAATTAAGCCCCTGATTCATATTCTTTTCCTCAGTCGTTTTTAATTCCTGATTGTAGATTTCTTAATTCGGACGTCTATATATGATTGTGGGGAAGACATTCTTGCTGGCACTTCTTTAACAGCAGTCAGAGAGATACTTTACAGAAGCTTCATGCACATAGTATTCTTAAGACAGATTCTGTCCCATAGACTTGTATAGGAGAGTTTTCACTGTGCAGGGAGGTGAGAGGGGGAGCTGTGACATCTCCTCTTGTGACTGGTGGATTCTGTGTTATCTGTACACAAGGTTTTCTCCTTTAGTTTTTACCCTCTTTTACTGAATGAGAGACCTGCTGAAAAACTCTCTAAAAAAAAAAAAAAGGAAAGTGACAGCGATTATTAGGCTTGGCCAAAGTGAAAAAAGCAGGACTTGAGAATTATTAAAAAAATTTTCTGAGGAGGGGAACATCTCCCTTATGGAAGACCCGTTAATTGTAGTGTTTTGTTTGCCCTTTTTACCCCCTACTCAGCATCGCTATCACAAAGGGATTATGGGGGAAAAAGTGGAAAGCTCACTGCGCCCTCATAGGTTTTAACAAAACCAATTTACCTGATTCACGAATCTTTTAGAAGCAAAAAGGGAAAAATGTCAAGCCAATATTTTCTCACTACATACGGTTTCGGGTTTTCCCCATCATCCTTACACTATGAGGGGGGAAAACCCCCAAACGGTAGTAATGAGCAATATTTGGCTTGAAATTATTCCTTTTTGCTTTCAAGATTCAGTGATCAAAGTAAATTTAGGATTTTTACAAACCATGAGGGCGCAGTGAGCTTTCCACTCCTTTCCCATAATCCTTGTGTATGCAATGCTGAGTATGGGGTAAAAGGCAAAACAAAACACTAAAACCTTAAAATGGTGCTTCCAAAGGAGAGATTTCCCCTCCTCATACCCCACCTTTTTTCCCCCCCCTTTAAGCCCCAAAATCGCTCTGCTTAAAACTGGTGAGGGGGAAAACCCCCCCAAACGCGTAGAATGACAATATTGGCTTGACAATTATTCCTTTTTGCTTCTCAAAGATTCAGTGATCAGAAGAAATTAGGATTTGTTACAACCTAAGAGGGGCAGTGAGCTTTCACTCCTTTCCCAAACCTTGTGATACAAAGCTGGTAGGGGGTAAAAGGCAAAACAAAACACTACACCCTTAACGGTGCTCCCAAAAAGGAGAATTTTCCCCCCTCATACCCACTCATTGCCTCCCACCAGTCAAGCCAATATCGCCTGCTCTACACTGATGAGGGCAAAACCCCGAAAGCGTAGTAGATGAGTACACAATTGGTTCCCTTTTTTGCTTCTTAAGATCAGTGACACAGAAGAAATAGTCTTCTAAACAACCATAGGAGCGCATGAGATTATTAGCTCCTATTCGCCAAAAAAAACTGCCTTGAGTATAAAAACATACTGAAAGTGATCTGGAAAAAAAAAAAAAAAAGAATCAAAAATTCCTAAAAAATGTGTTTAACATAAAAATGTGAGTTAAACAATAAGTCATTTTTTGATGACACATTCCCTTTAAAGGGGTTCTCCACTTCACTTATTGGAAAGGTCTCCTGACAAGAAGCTGATCACAAAGCATTTCTCTAAAGAGACGCTTAATGATTTGACATTTCTTTTCAGCGCCTCCAAAGGAGTAAGTTAGCATTACACAGTGCCTGTTGAGATGATTGGCTTTCCTATGTAATTGAAGTACAGGTACTCCACAGTGAGAGGTGCTCATAGCTGGTCTAAACTTGCTGTTCTGCATTTGTGATTAGTGTTTTGGAGCATCCTTTCTAGACGGGAGGTCAGTCTCTATTGTATGCTCTGGGTGATGAGGACTTGACAATGTTGTCATCAACTTTACATTCCTCACCTTCTCCATCCTTTTAGACTGTGCCCCGAAACACCTCCCATTTTTCCTGCTGTCGTGTGTCACGATCTTCCTTTGGCCCCTGAACACTGAGACCTAGAAGGGCCCCATCTCATTGGAGGTGTAGGCTAGAGACCTGTGTGTGAGCTTGGACTCCCACCCTGAGAGAGCCCATTGTACAACTGCCCCACAGGGAAAGATGACCCCAAGTCCGAATATTTCTGCTACTCTGAAATAGACAATGGAAGAGACGAGCACCAAAACTTTATTCGACAGCACGTTACCATCCTAGTAAACATCGTTATGTAAACCATGTCAGTGGAGTGTTTTAACTTGTGTGCAATAGATCTATAAATATAAATGTTAGGTTTTTTTTCACATATTATTTTTTCCTTCAGCAAATTTACCAGTGGCTTTCACCCGTCCGTGCCATGCTGTTAACGTTATCATCTTTATGAATGTGGCGGTAAAATGTTTGCATTTCCCGGTCTAATCATCGCTATAAATAAATGCATTTTGGTCTCCTCTTCCCATTTTATTTTCTTCTATTTCCTCTGTTATATTTATGGGGTTTTTTTTTCCTTTTCTCTTCTTCAGTCGTAGGTTTTGGCTCACAGTTGGCATATTATTAAGTAGACTAATGGGGCATCAAGCTAAGCCAACGCTAACACAAGTAGAGGAAGTGTATTTTCCCTAGATTTAATTGTACTCTTTTATTGTGAGGTTCATGCAGGATGTGAGGAAAACCCATTAGGCCGGGAAAAGAAAACATTGTACAAAGCACATGCAGTGTATTTCATAAAATTAATAGACTGATTGGTGCAGTAGGGAGGCTATTCTGAGCGCTAAGTGACATTTTGTAAGAGGCTGGTCATACATGGCTTTTTGTAATATTTGTGCTCGGCTAGTTTCATTTATTCTATGTTGAAGAAAATTGGATGGATTGGTAAAAATTCTATGTTCCTGTGAGGCAAAAAGCACCTTGATCAATGGATGTTAATTAAGTGACATTTATGTGGAGCACAGATTGAAAGGCCTTCAAATGCGCTGCTTAGCAATTTTGTAAGTTTGTGCATGTGTGTGGGATGCTAGTTAAGCTGGTTTTTGTGAGCCTCCGCTATTTTTTTCTTGAATGTTTTTGTTTTCTTTTTTTTAAAAAAAGGTTTATTAAATCGCTAAATAACACCATTCAATTCTCCTTAGACATAAAGTGTATTAAATGGACTTCATATTCTAATTATGTGAAAATGTAATGCTGTCAGAGATGGTGGTTTTACCAACCATGTTATTGAGTCAGTGTTTGGATACATTATCGAAAATGTCTATGGAGGCATTAGGGCAATGGCAGATATATTTTTCTGTAAGGTCAGAGGCCTTAAAGGGGTTTTGCCATGAAGTAAAATTGTCGTGGGAAGCTTGCAAATGAAATAACAAACATTTCACCATTCATTATTATTAAAAATTCTGTGCCGTTTTTGTTTTAGCTGCTCCTTTAGTGATCCAATGTTTACAGCTCGTCTCCAGGGGATACGACCAGGGCTGAGAGCTCCTCACTCCTGGTCGCAAATGCTCATACGTCACTTCTCCTCTCAGGCAGCAACTGAGTGTTCAAACCCCAGGAGCTGTCACTCTACTCCAGTCCTCTGTAATCCTTAGTAATTAGTCAAACAGTGCAAATAAAAAAAAAATAAAAAATAAACCTCAATGAGATATGTGCACTGATAAAGAGAAAAAAAAACAGGTTTGGTTCCTGCAGGGATTTGAACCTAGGACCTTTGTGCCTGAAGGCAAAAACTTTACCTCTCAGCTACTCACAATGCTTTACATAAACAGACCTTTCTTTCACTAGAGACAGGAAAGGCATGGTGATGTCATCCTGCTGGGTCACATGATATGCAATTCAAACCAATCAAACACGCCCCCTTCTGAGCACACAGAGCTGAAGAGCTGGATGCAGGAGGTATGAAATGAGATCGTGGCAAAGCCCCTTTAAAGTGTCGGACTCGCCACAGGTATTCAATTAATGGCAGATCCCATATAGAAAAATGCCATTAGATTTGGAGTCCAGCATTCAAATCCAATGATGTGATAGGACTTGATTTTTATTATAACAATTTAAATCTTGATTCGTTTTCCAGTTTATTCATGATGCTGCCGCGTTTCGTTCCTAATCCGCATTCATGGGAGGGTCTGTGAATAAGGATTATGTCCGAAACGCGTTAGCATTGGAAAGATTTATGTGGGATATGGATTATTTAATTGTTATAATGAAAGTCATATTCTGTTTATCGCACCATTTGGATCCTAGACTTTTTTCTCTACTTTGAGTTCGTTGGGCCCCGGATGACTTCTGTGTGCGAGAGCAGTGAATTGCTTCGGGTAATGTGAGTGAGCTGAGTGGAGACTGCTTTTGCTGTGCATTGTTGACGGTCTGTAGGAACCTTAACAAACCTTTTGTGTTTTAGCTTGTGTATAGTTATTGGACAGAATGGACTTTTTTTTGAGTGTTTTCTTACTCCCTTATCTGAACCTCCAAAGCTTAGTGAGCTGCAGAGGTGGATGTCAATTGGCTAGCCCTGACCTGCAGGCTGTCTACATGCTCCATTTATAGAAGTTGTCTTTTAAAAGGGATCTGTTGCCGTTTTTTACTTAATAAATCAAGACCCTGATACATATTTTCTTTGTAGCCGTTTGTATTTTCTGATTTGTAGATTTCTCAGTTCAGTCGTCTATATATGATTGTGGGGACAGCATTCTTGCCTTCACTGCTTTAACAATATTTAAGGAGATGCTTTACAGCAGCTTCATGCACATAGGACGCTGTCCCACTGACTTCTGTAGGAAAGTTTTCTAGGCATGGTCTGTGACCTGGGAAGAAGTCACTGTGCAGGGAGGGGGAGAGGCGGAGCTGTGACATATCCTATTGTGAATGGTGGAAACTGTGTTATCTGTACACATTGGTGTCGCCTTTCAGTTTGACCCTGCTTGTGCTAATTATGAGCAGACTTTAAAAAGTATTAAAAAAAAAAATTGAAAGTGATATGGAAAATTAAAAACAAACAGCCAAAAATGACAAAAACATGTTTTTAACATTAAAAACGTGAGTTAAATATTTTTTGATGACACATTCCCTTTCGATACAGATCTCCATCTGGAAAAAAAAATAACCTCAAAGGTGGCCAATATCTGTGGTGGAGTGACAGGGCTTTGGGAACTGCCTTCCAAATACTGTAGTTTTCCTCGAGAGTAGTGCCGGTGATGTCATGGGGGAGGCAGCAGCAGGTGCTCAGCTCTGTCCGTTCCCTTAACATAATTAACATGCTTATATAACGGAATAGCACGTGTATGTTGAGGGAATGGGAGATCTTGATTTATTGGATGTCTGTGGTGGACTTAAGTGCTATCTATGTTGCGGCTAGATTTATAGGTGCTTTAAAATAATAGTATTTGCTTTTTTAGTGTACATACATTTTAGATAGTACAATCCCAAGGGAAATATGGAATGTTGGCAAGTATGATTAAAAGGAAAGACTGTCCTCTAGTTATTTATTGTAGAGATAAGCGGGTCTTCTCCTTATTCATTGAGGCTCTGTAATGGGCAATCATCGGGCTGTCAGGAACACTAGGTTAAGTGGAAAATGATGGCATTTACATGGATGCTTTGAACGAACAGCAAGCAGAGAAGGAGTTAATTTAGGAAAAAGAAAATAGATTGCATGTGACGTACTCTTAAGTTTGTACTTCTTACCATTAACACGCGGCACAATCCTCTTGTTTTCATAGATGTTCTGTCAAGTAAATAGGTAAACATGAGCTCGCCTTTGCATTTTCAAAAATAGCTTGACATTTTGAAATGGAAATTTTCTTCCTTAAATTGATTTTTCCTGAGTGCCCTGTTTTCTTCCTTTTCAGGACTTTACTGCCATAATTATTTATATACTTTTTTCCTCTATAGTCTCATTTTCTCAGCCTTTTAGGCTTGAAAGGCTGTAGGCGATCTCCTCAAGGTCTCATTGTGCAGACTTCTGCAGTTTCAGAAAAGGAGATCTTAAAAAAAGTAAGTCGAACTAACCTGATACATTACGGTATAGCTGGTGCATGAGGGGGCAAAGCTTGACACAAGGATTCAATGACCACCAAAGAGAATCCTTGTATTCTATATAGCCCCCTCAGGCTCTGTAGTGGCCATAAAACAATGTATTTGTTGTGCATGATGTTTTTTTTTGGGGGGGGGGGGGGATTGGGAGGGAGGTCATTCCAGGAAACTGGTGCAGCACAAGAAAAGTCATGAATGGAGAGGCATAGATCACAGGTCTTGTGGTAGACAAAGTTAAGGGAGGGATATATAGTGAGGTGAAGTATTGTGTTGAGCTTTGTGGGTGACTGTGATGGGTTTAAATTGTATTCTAAAGTGAACGGGCATCCAGTGCAGTTTTTTATGTTGGGTAGAGACCTTGTTTAGAAAAACCAAGAAATGGAGTGCGTATGATAATTGTGTGCAATATAAAATTTAACTTTTACTTCACAATTTAAAATAATATGCGGCTGAGCATTAAATACACAAATCAAAAGCACACATAAGTGCCAAATGAAAAATGGCGCATTAATAACTACTAATTGAAAAGTCGTGGGGGTCCCCACACCAGTGTAGATTGTTGGCCCACTCGCCCCGAAAAGGGGGGCCCCCTCACAGGTATGGAGGCTTACCTATAGATCAAGTTTTTTCCCTTAGTGGTAATAAAAACAATGCCCCAACATGTTTGCCCCCACCAAGCTCTTAGGGAAAAACCAATGAAGTGATGTATAAATCTAGAATGGGATAAAAAAAATTCAAAAAATTCAGAAACTAGGGAAAAATGAAAATAGATTTCCCCCCAAATTTGTCCTATCCCCTTTTTAGATGTCTGTAAAATAAAAAAAATTCACATAGTGCGGGTTTTTTAATAAAAATGCTGTGGGGATAGCAGCCTTCATGTGTTTTGAAAACAGAAGTGTGTTTTATAATACAAAGGGTCCAATATCCCAACAATGCAGCCCCCCCAAACCCACACAGCAAGACAAATCATCAGAGAAAGAAAAGTCCGTACTTCCCAAACGAGCGAGGCTCAAAAAGACAAAGGGAAAGGGGGTTGGTGTCCCCGCCGTTTGTTTTGAATGCCCAGGAAGCCTTAAATTGCGGAAGGGGGGATGTACTCTAGCTTCCCCGTGGAAACCCCGGTCACGTGTTTTTGCTCCGTCACTTCCCCGGGTCTATAGGGTAAGCCTCCTTATGTGGGGGCCGCCCTTTGGGGGAGTGCTCTAACCCAATCAATGGTGTGGGGACCCCAGCCTCATCAGAGTTAGTAGTTATTAATGCGCCATTTTTTATTGGCATTTGTGTGCTTTTTGTTTTTGGTATTTATGCAAAAGCCGCATATTATTTTAAATTGTAAAGAAAAATTTTTAAAATTTTATATTGACACAAATTATCATACGCATCCATTTTGGTTTTTTTGTTTATGTGCGATGGGTAATTCCCTTTAATGCTAAACAAACTATTCGTAAGTTTTTTTTTCTATAGAGGCCTTGTTTATCCACAAAAATCCTGAACCTGGAAGCAGGGCTGTGGAGTGGGAGTCGGTGTCCATTTTGTCAGTCGTTAGAAAATGGACCAACTCCACCTCTAAATTAGTAAAGTTAGGTCAATGCAGTGCCAAGAGCAAGAGGAATTGGGCTTGCCAGTGCTGCTGCTCCTATTTCTTCAGCCTCATCAGATGAGGAGTTTAATTTTGAAAAGTATTTGGATGACCTGGTGCAGGCAAAGCATTGCCACAGGGGAAAAGATTCCATTCCCATCGCAAACAGATTGACCAGATTTCAGCAAAATTTTTTACTTTCTCTCAGAGAAGTAGAAGAGTTGATCAAAGCTGACTGCACGAGGCAATTTCTTTATACCGTGAAGTTGTTAGAGATGTTGACCATGTGGTCACCACTTTGCCTCCAACCCAAGTTAGTGTAGAGAGGCCGTTCTCTAGCCTGGAAATAATGAGATCAGATTTGAGGTCGTGTATGCAGGATCTGATGGAGGCGATACTATACAAATTCATAGATTCACTCAACTCAAATTGAGGAGTCTGAGTCGGAGCTTTGGCTTACTGACTTCACAGCCCTGCCTGGCAGCTGCATTCAATATAGACTGGAGAAAGTAGGACTAATATGAGAAGTAATTGGAGCAGCAATAAGCTTTGTGACTGTTTCCACCATAAGGAAAGGGGTGGTTTTTAAGGTGCAGGTGTCAAGTATTCAGTATAAGAAGTAAAGGAAAGATTAGAGTCAACTCTAACCCCAAGACAGCAGGGTGATGTAAAATAAAAAGGTATAGATTTGGATTTTTAATCAATGTAAAGAGATTATTGGAAGCCAACTCTTAGTTTGCTTAGTAGGAGCAGTGTAAAGAAGTACAACGAGAGGACCTATGACTAAACACTGAGTAACCCCAAAAATTAGGAGAACAAAAGAAAAAGTAGAGTCAGCAAATGATAGACTAAATGTGTGGGAAAGAGAGATGGGAAGTCAACAGAGAGAGCTACCTTAAAGAGGTTTTGCCACGATGTAATGTTGACGTGGGATCCACCAAAATGGGTATTTAATCAGTTTTCTAAATATATGTGATTAAAAAAAGTGAAGCCTGTGACAGCTACAGCATTGCTTAGTCCCCCTTTGTTTCGTGACAGTTTACATTAGACATGACCAGGAGCTGATCTGGCCGCGCTTGCGTGTTTGCACTTATCTGATGACAGGGAACATGAAGAAGCTTGCAAGGGACTGTGGAGAAAGATCCTGTATCTTTTGTATAGAGAATCCACTTTTAATTATTTGAGTAAACATTGCAGACGCTCTCTGCTTCCTGGCTGCTCAGCCCCCACTACCTCTCCCCCTGCAGCCCATTTATGACCCTGCATGTTTTGTTTATCTTTTCTCCTGAACAGATATGGGGTAAGGAACTCACATCTTGGCAAAACCCATTTAAAGGGGTTGCCTCACCATGCTGTGAGACGAAGACACAAGCCGCTTTAGATTCATGCTTCCTGTCTCTTCCTGGTTTGGCTGTGGGTGGTTCTATTGCAGTATTTTGCATATCGACTCTATATTCCTGACTCTTCTAATTGTACTAGCATGAGAGCAAGATATGTAATCTATAGTGCAGAAGTCTTCAGAGCTTAAAGTAAACACTCTTTGTTTGAGATAACATACTCTGTTCTTAAAGAGGTTGTCTCACTACATTGATTCATCTCACCTCAATCCTGTTTTCTTGGCTTCACTTTGTTCAGTAGCGTGTTTACTGGCTTTCACTAGGCTGCAGTAGAATCCAGGTCTGTAGCTATAGCAACCAGTGCTGGCAGCCTATCAGGAGAGATCAAACAGGTCTGTAGCTATAGCGACCTGAGGAGCTGATGCAGTCCATACAAGAGGGGATATCTAGGAATAGGTAGGACACTGGTTAATGGAGACCTATTGCAAAGTGACTTGTTTTTGCAAGATCTTTAACATAAAAAGCAATCCTTGTAGTGAGACAACCCCTTTAAGCTGCCTGTGTGCGACCTGTGGTGACATCACTACCTGCTTTTAGATTAGAGAGGAGGGAAGAGCAGGTCGGTATCCAGAGATACCTGTGTGCCCTTAGATCTGATAAAATCTCTTACCTCCTTGCCAGAAAAAAATCAAGAGACGTGTATTTGGAATTAGTCTTGCTAGAACATTTCCTACCTGTTGAAAGCCAATCTTTGTAGTGAGACAACCTCTATAAGGCCTACTGGGTGAAATGAGAAGCCAGTGGTCTATAGTGAGGACCGTCGCCAAGAGATCCAGAAGAATCAGCAGAAAGTAGCTGCTTTTACACTTTGCCGTCAGGAGATCATTTGTCACTTTAGGAAGAGCAGTGCGAAATCCAGGTTGTAATAGGTTGAGAAGTTAGCAGAGAGATGGCCGATTATGCAAGAGGAGACCAAGCGTTGCAGAAGTTTGGAAACTAATCTGAGATTAAAGGCAGGTCAGTAGTTTGTAGCACAGGATGGATGAAGAGGTGGATTATTTTAGTAATATGATTTGAACAGTTTTTTTTTTTTTTTTAAAAGGGAGAAAAAGAAACCAGGATAAAAAGATTTAATATATTAGGTGAGTAATGACAGCCAGAAATAGCCGCTTAGATCAGTTGCTGCTTTTCTTCATAGTTATTCCATTAACCCTCAGCCTCTGCTGGAGGAGGGGAGTCAGAGGTGTGTAAGAAAGGGTTATCAGGTTTGCTAATTAATCTGGCTTTAATGAACATCCGTGAAAATATCAAGACCTTGATGGCATCATGTATCTCCACTACAGATATGATTACTGTCTGGGGAGAATCCTCATCTTTGAAATGTTAACAGTATACACACATAATGAGATTAATTAAGCAAGTATGTTTCTGCATTGGCTGCTCTAAAAGTGCTTACCACCCGGGTTATTGCTGGAAGTTATTTTTGATTTTTGAGAAGGGCCCATTACTTGGGGTATAACGTTATATTATGCAGCAGGAAATTGAGTGTAGGCATTCCGACAGAAATATACCATGCATTTTGTTACGTTCACTTCCAGTTCACACATGAAGATGTGTGTTGTATTTGGGTCAAGGCCGCCATAAAGGCAGTACAGGGGGTACTGTCGTATGGGGCCTGGTGAAACAAGGGGCCCCGCTGCAAGCAGGGTTGATGGATTTGTGAGCCCAGACGCTTCAGCTGTAGGGGGCCCTTAAATTTCTGATGGTGGCCCCGATTTTGGTATGTGTTGTGTAGTAGACCTATGAGGCACATTTATCAAAATGGTTGCGCCAGAATTCTGGCATAAATTGCACCAAAAGTAATGATGCCACATTTATATCTGGTGTGGCTTAGTGTGCGCCGAAAATGCAAAAAAATTTGGGTACAGTTAGTAGCATAAAGTAAGACATTTTTACCCTGCATCAGATTTATGAACACTATGATAAATGTGGAGCATTGTAAGAGTGTCTAGTCTAACTTAAAACTGTCTTGGAGTTAGTAGTAATAAATCTGCCCCATAGTCCTCTAGTAGGGATTGTGCATTTCTGGTAGTGTTACTTCTCAACTTATATAAATACAGTATACACAGTTGTTGTTTTCTATAGTATAAACACAAGCAGGGTCTATAAAAAAAAAAAAAAAAAAAATGCTCCCTTCCTGATGCCAGTAGTATGTACAATGGCACACCACATAGAAACCTTGGTCTAGTTTTTGACTGAGCCACACCCCTGTGCAACATTTCTGTCAGGCTGTGTCAGTGACTAGTTTTCGCCATGTCTCAAAATTCTAATTTTAAGCATTGTTTAATTGCTAAGTTATGTGGTTTTTGGGTACGTAATAAAACTAAAAATTTTGTTAGCTTTATTGATCACTGGCAGGTTTGGTGTGTGATTTTTTTTTTTTTTTTTAAATTTTTTTTTAAATTCAAGAATACACAACACATTCCAATATTGATGACCGTTTTAGGAAGTTCCGCTGCGTTTATCTGACTTGTCAAGATCATGTCTATCCCGTAAGAAAGTGGTCACAGAGTTCATTGGGGTAGTGGCCCCTCTGGCTTTTCTTTGGCACTATGCAATACCCAACCAGGCACTTTTTGTGGTATAGAAAGCCTTATTCAGTTAACTAAGTATCTCAAATGAGTGACCTGGTTATGACAAAAAATGCATCAGAGAGCTCGACTGACCACACAGCCCGTTGTATTTTCTGTACAACCGTTCTTGTTCCCCATCTAATCTCACATTGATAGGCAATCATTGCTTACGCCACTACATCAAATGTTACCACTAAATATACACTGGAAATGGTTGTCCGAACTAGATAAACCTAGGGGTGTAGCTGTAGTGGGTGTAAGGTAGCAGAAGCCTGAAGGTGTCCAAAGCCCCTCTGCGACTTAAGAAGACCCCAGTATTCTAAATGGCACATAGCAGGTGGGGCCCTTTTTATAAATTGTGACCAGGAAATGCCTTTGAGCAAACCCACTTTGTGCTGTGAACCCTCCTCTATTATCCCAATCAGAGAGCCTCTTCACAAATTACTTCTTGCTCCTAGTGGACTCGGCGTCGCCATATTACATGATCTGTCATTTGAGGCGCGTCATGCAATACCTCATTTCCCTACGGTGCCCAATTCTTCCCCGGTGATGACGGCTGATTTACAGAGATTCAAGCCGCCAAGACATTCCGAAGACGGGCCATCCAGCTGTGGCAACCCATTTCACTTTTGGAAATTGTTGTCACCACTGAGAAATCTCACAACCCTGCAAAAGTAATGATTTCCTGATGAACTTAACTAAACTTCTCCAGCCAAAGTCATGTTTTATGTCATGCATTATTAAAACCACTTCCGGCATGAAAGTCACATAGGCAGAACATTTCCAAATGCAAAACGTCCACCGTTTAATATGCAGTAAAGGGATTAACCAGCCATGCGAATTTTGTGACTCATATATATTAATTAATATTTTTTACTTCGAAATGGAAAAATTAACAGGGCAGCCTGTCATGCAGCAGTGATGTCTGACCCCCCAGGAGAAAATATTTATCCTCCGCTGCTCTCTTACTTCACACTGAACTTTCAATTATCAGCAATATATATCAGTGATCTGAAAAGAGCACCAGAGCGAGGCAAAGTTAAAATGACAAGCTAACGAAGTCTTTATGTCTCTCTGAAGAGAACGGCAGAATATCCAGAGCCGGGAAGTATAGATAGTGTAATTCTAAACACTGGCAGATCGAAACAAATTGTGTTGGCTTAGATTGATAGATACTTAGAGATCCAGAGAGATGCACTGTGCATATTAATTCCCATGCAAAGGGCTGTGCTGCTTTATGCTGCAATCTCTTAAATGTGGGGAGGTGTCATCCACTATCTGGTACATCTGTGTATAGTAAGTGTGGGGGCAGATCAGCATCATGCGCGGTTATCAGAATGGATTAAATACTGTATTATCATAAAGCCAAGCTCAGAAAACATTAGCTGTATCAGAATCAAAAAAGAAGTTGGCTGCTTTATGCTGGACGCCAATACCGTCCCCGTCCACAGGTGCCTTTGCAGCTCAGCCCCATTCTCTTTAAAGTGACAAGCAGGTAAAAGCAGCCACATTTTTCTAATGTTATGCAACCCATTTGAGTTTATATTAAGGCCAGAATATATCTAAAAACGTTACTATTAATATTTCTTCCTTTAGTGGCTGGGGCTTTTCTAGACATGTGAAGAAATTAGTAAAGCTCACAACCTCACATGAACTCTTTAAGGTTGAATACACAGGAGCTGTTGATAGGCGCAAGTTTGCCGGTAGCACATGGCAAACTCATGCGGACTTTATGGTTACAGTGGAGAGGGGTTTTGGCAGCAGATATTGGTGGAATTTGATCCCAGCGCTGCAAGACAGGGCTGTGAAGTCGGCAAGCCAAAGCCCCGACTCCGACTCCTCAATTTCCCAAACCTCCGACTCCTGACTCCCTCATACATGGCGCATGTTTAAGTGATGATAACTTTACTGTAGTAAAATGGTTACATCTGGCTTTTTATCACTTTATGATACAATAATCAAGCTATTTAGGTAGAACGTACACTGACAAGCAAAAGGGTAACAATGTTTTGATCTTTTGAATGTGTAGAAGAGACCTGGGATCAGATTTTGGTCAAGATACGATTGAATCTGATTCAGAGCCCAGAAGGATTCAGGCAGTGCTGAAAAACAAAGGCAGATTTCCCAAATACTAACAAAATAATAAAATTAACAGTAACAATGCAGTTACATGACAAGATTCTGCAGAACTCGGCAGATGCTATATACTTCCAAGTCACATTTATGTATAAGATAGGTAAGATGACTGTATATAAAATTGCTCTTTACACTGCATCAAACCAACTGGACCAACTTTTATATTTTGGGAGTCTGAGTCGGTCCATTTTATGACTACTCAGACTCCTGCAAAATAGGCACCAACTCCGACTCCACGACTCAGATTCCACAGCCCTGCTGCAAGACAACAGTGCTGACCACTGAGCCACCATGCTGACCACTGAGCCACCATGCTGACCTAGATATCACTAGTATACATATAGATGACATAAAAACGAATTGTGAAACAGAACTTTCTCATCCCATTCAATGGCTTTTGTTGTTTCCCGAGATAAAATAATTTGTTGCAGCAAGTTATATTTGCCAAGTAATCTTTGTTACATTGGTTTTCAATTATACTATAGATCTCACTGGTATGTGAAAATTTTAGACCTCTTCCATTCACAGGAACACCCCGATCATTGTACCTTTTAATGCAATGTATCACAAACCCACGTCTTTTGTGGCTTGGTGTGCAGGAATGTCTGACACAAACTGGTACAATTGGCAAGTAATACACTGGGTATGGGCGCTCTACTTACCACAGTGCTATCCCTAGCATCTGCTTAGAAACCCTGGGATAAGTAAGTGGGCAGCCCAACTTTGGTTGTCTCTGGCTCTTCCTTCTGAGCAGTATATGTATGTGGGCTACTCTCACAAAGCCTATAAGTAAGTAGATAATCAGTGACCACCTCTGGCACCGCTATGGAAAGATTCAGAAGAGCGAGGACCCAGGTGGGTTTGTGGAGGCATAAAAACACCAGGAGGAAAATATGGGCTTCTGCTTCACTATGTATTTTCTAGCGCTTCATGTTCCATGGTACATGATGAACCCACACCGTATCAGACTGGCGTGCCTGAGGCCCACCAGTGGAGTTGATTCTTGGGGCCCACCCTGCAGTAACAGACTGCACATGACTCTTATATTCTGCCTCTTGCTTTCTGCCTCCTTCTCTATGCCTGTCTCCCTGAAAAGCATTCCCACCAGTCTGAGGGCTCGCTATGCCCAGGGGTCTATTGTGAAGTCTCTTTTACTCCCCTGTAGCCCAGTCACAACCGGACTCTGCATTGACATGTTGACAATGTTCTGCTTCACAAGGACTTAAAGTTAATAGTAATAATAATCTTTATATAGGGCCAACATATTCCGCAGCAGTTTACAATTTATAGGGTATAAGTACAGACAAAGACAGACATTATACAATAAAACTACTTACAGATGTGAGGACCCTGCTCGCGAGAGCTTACAATCTATTAGGGTGTATGGGGGAGACGAAGGGTGAGAAGTTCTAAGTTTACAATGGTCCAGCCATGTTTCATAAATATGGGGTGGTTTACATAAAAATGGGATGAACCTGCCACCCAGACTGTACATCTATATACAGATAAGTGCCTGTGAGTGCCCTAGTGTAGAACTATGAGGGTTCTGAGTGTGCCTGATCACCCGCGGTAGCCTGTTCCAGAGATTTGGTGGAGCATGTGTGAAATCTTGGAGATGGGCATGGGAGGTTTGGATGATTGAGGAGTGTAACCTGATATCAACAGCAGTGCGGAGAGACAGTGTAGAGTGGTAGACCGAGATGAGGGAGGAGATGTAGTGGGGTGCAGTGCTGTGGAGAGCTTTATGAATGAGAGTAATGAGTTTGCGTTGTATCCTGTACTGAATGGGCAACCAGTGCAGTGACTGAAACAGGGTAGAGGCATCAGTATAGCGACTGGAAAAGTTTGATAAATATGGGTCTCAGTTGTTGCAGCCGTGCTACAACAAATTCTGCCCTAATGTGTTAGAAAATACCATAAATAGAGGCTGATTTTTGTATTTGACCTTAGAGCACATATCCTATTAAGTAAACTTTGGTTCTTTCCTCTCATACCTTGTAATCATCTATGTTAAGAAGCCGACAAAAAAATTACGTTTTGCATAGTTTCGAAGAAGAAGCATCAATTAAAAATGAGACATTAAACAGACCGGTAGTTACAGGATGTAAAATTGCAAATCTTTTCCTGCCTTGAAAATAATGTTGCTTTAAATCAAAGGTACATGACGTTGATTGCTAATGTTAACATTTTGTATTCACGGGTTTGGAACACTGATTGAAGTTGGCCCAAATATTCTTGGTTTCTCATTATGAAGTGGCCATTTTAGAAGTTATGAGCTACTTCCTCTAGCACCAGTTACACTAATCATAGTCAGCAGCAACTAATGATGAAAATGGTCCCATTAGTTAGTCTGTGCTCTTAGGATGCTATCTGAGACTGAAAAGAGAATCTGAAGGGCTCCATACTCTACACTGAAGTCATAAAAAAGAAAATTGATTCCTACTGTTCATTTTTTGACAAAATGGGTAGGGCTTTTTAAAGAGGCGTCCAAAACGAAGTCAATTTAAAGTGTGCATATCCTTTTGTGGTCTATTATGTTGTACTCCTTAGACGGGGTTGTTGAAGGTTAGAAAAGCACGGTCCTTTCTTCCATAAACATATCCACCCCCACGTGTCTAAGGCCATGCCTACTCAACACTGGATTCTCTTAGGATTTTCAATTCAGTATTTTGAACCCGCCGAAAATCCGACTGTACCCAGAATTGTGTAGACTTCAATAAAAAAGAATACATGCTGTAGTCTACGTGGCACAGATTTTCCACTGAAGCCACCATCTGTCCGACAGAAGATAGAATATGTTATATCTTCCACCTGATACCCGTCACATTCCCGTGCAGTCCATGTATTGTGCCGTTGGGAATCCGAAATCCGACTATTTTTTTTGCACAACAAAAAGTCAGTGCAGCGAGGTCAAAATACCATCGGATTTAACTTTGCTGTTGGTCTGGTATTATGGATTAGCTCCATTTAATTGAAGGGGACTGAGTTGCCATTCCACACAGTATGTGGACAGGGGTGGCACCATTTTGGAAGGAAGTAGCCATGTTTTTGTCATTCTGTACAAATCCTTTAAAGAGAATCTGTCGCCATTTTTTTTTTTTTTTTTTAATTAATCAAGACCCTGATCCATCTTCTTTTCTTAGCCGTTTTCATTTTCTGATTGTAGATTTATCAATTTTGGTCGTCTGTATCTGATTGTGGGGACAGTATACTTTCCTGCACTGCTTCAGCAGCAGTCAGAGAGAAACTTTACAGCAGCTTCATGCACATAGGAGCCTTAAGACTGACTCAATCCCATTGACTTCTATAGGAGAGTTTTCTAGGCATGCTCTGTGAACTGGGAAGAAGTCAATGTGCAGGAGGGGGAGAGGGTGAACTGTGACTATCTCCTATTGTGACTGGTGGATCCTGTGTTACATATGCACATTGGTGTCCGCTTAATGTAAGGGTATGTTCACACGGCATGTTGGGTCCGTGTGAACATACGCTTTTAGATGCATATTTGGGTCCGTATAGACAGACCCAAACACACATCTAACAATGAGCAGTGTGTTTTACACTGCTCACAATGTAAAACGCGTATCGGCCTTCACACAAGTGATCGAAAGTGTGTGTTGACAGGAAGTCTTTCGGATCCTTTCCAAAAATTTACATGTCAGTTCTTGGTCCGGAAGACGCAGAAGGAGCCCTATAATAAAATATAGAATGCGATCCTGCTTCATCCAAACATGCAGCTGTGTGTTGGATACGTGTTGGAGCTGATCGATGCTACGTTTTTGGATGCGATTTTTGGATCCAACACTGATCCCAAATCGTATCCAAAATGCCATGTGAGCATACCCTAATCCTGCTTGTGCTGCTTCTGAAAATCTCTCTCTACAGAACAGGAAGTGTCAGACTATGATTAGGCATAGTGGCCGACGTGAAAATTGCAGGACTTAATAATTATTAAATATTGAAAGTGATATGAAAAATGAAAGGAAACATAATCAAAAATTCCTAAAAAAAGTGTTTTTGTCATAAAAACGTGAGTCAAACAATAAGCCATTTTTTTTGATGACACCCTAAAGAAGACCTGTGACATCTCCTGACATACTTGTGTATCCTGTGAAATAACAATTCTGGGGCATCTTCTCTGTGTTGTGCTGTTCCTCTGTTAGGCCATGTCCCCACAGCACGATTTTTCAGCCGGTTCTCGGTTTTGAAAATCGGTTGAAAAACTTTTACACGGATTTTAATAGAAAATCTGTGCAGCGGTCCCCACTGCACGGATTTTTTGCCCGGCGGCTTTTCAGACCGCCGGCAGTCCGAAAACCATAGAGCATGTTCATTCTTCCGTCTGGTTTTCGGACGGCATATGAACATGCCTATTTGAAGGGGGAAGGCTTTTCTCCGCAAACCGACCGGTATTTGCCCTGTGAACGGCCCCTTATTCTTTCTAGAAATGTATTCCTGAATCGGACAGCTGGGTGTTACCATTCCAGATTGTCAGCACTGATTGGGCAATGTCAGACTGTGTCTGGAAATATAAAATATATTGTGAAAAACACAAGCATAGGTGCACACTGAAAAGGCAATATATACATCTAATACAAACATCAGTGGCACACTAAAGACTAAGTAAAACCTCAAGCTATATAGGAATATTAGAAATGCATTACTGCTAAGGAAAATATGAAAAACCTGGGACTCTTAGTTTACAGTATTTGATCAAAGATTGTATTAAAGCTCACCTCCCAAAACGTCAAGGGGATCCCAGAGCAGGTGAGTCCCTACACTAAACATGTTACCTCACTAGGCGTCAATCCAGACTGCAGCTTCAGGGTATGGTAGGAACTAGCAATTGAATAATCCTGCATGGTTATAAAACAGGCAGCTGTGTGCAGCAAGCCAAAGAGATCGCCAATCTCAAATGAACTACAAAACATACGTTGGCTCTGCACATATAAAATATATATTGTGAAAAACACAAGCATAGGTGCACACTGAAAAGGCAATATATACATCTAATACAAACATAGTTCATTTGAGATTGGCGATCTCTTTGGCTTGCTGCACACAGCTGCCTCTTTTTAAACCAGTGCAGGATTATTCAATTGCTAGTTCCTACCATACCCTGAAGCTGCAGTCTGGATTGACGCCTAGTGAGGTAACATGTTTAGTGTAGGGACTCACCTGTTCTGGGATCCCCTGGACGTTTTGGGAGGTGAGCTTAATACAATCTTTGATCATATACTGTAAACTAAGAGTCCCAGGTTTTCATATTTTCCTTAGCAGTAATGCATATCTAATATTCATATATAGCTTGAGGTTTTACTTAGTCTTTAGTGTGCCACTGATATTTGTATTAGATGTGTCTGGAAACACCTTCAATTGGTAATTTCTAGAAGGAATAACAGGGAAACTACTCAACATAGCGATTTAAAGAAGTTGTCTCATTACAAGCTTTCAGCCCACATCAATGTTTTTAGAATCTATGGATTTTTGAATTGAGGGGCGTGCTTCTTCTCTGAGTCTTCTCCTCCCTCTTCCCCCCTCCCCTCAGCACACAGGCAGCTCTCCTCAGTAACTTCTATACAGCAGGAGGGGGGGGGGCAGGGGGATTGCTGCCAGAGTTAACCCTGTGTGTGCCTGCCTAGATCTTCTGCAGGCATCTAGATCAGTTGTATTAGGGCTGATCTATGAGTGTGGAGAGGTCTGTGATTGCTAATAGCAGAACAGAGGGGATGCTTGTGTTCCTATACCCTCTGCTTAGCTTGCATATCTCCACATCTCCAGCAACAAACAGACCCTGTCAGAAAAGACACAGGGAAGCAGTGAAGTGTTACTCAGGATGTGTCACTAGTACAGCAGAGCATGAACTGTTCACAAGCCTCCCTGATCTGTATAGTATTATAGTTACAGCTCCACAGACACATCATGATTATAGTAACACACAGGGTCACTGCTGTCACATCTATTGATCAGCCTCATCTCTGCTCAATCTGTGTAGAGAGCAGGAGGAAGCAGGCACACACAGGGTTAATCCAGGCAGCATGGACACAGAAGCCAGAGTCCTCCCTATCCCTCCCTCCACTACAGAAGCATTCTGTGTGGGAGGGGCTCTCTGCTCAGACCTGTATTCAAAAGGTGATGAGTCATACAGACCTGACAGCCAGTGAGATAAGGATCAACAGGTCGGCTGCTATAGAGATTTGAGAAGCTGATGTAGTACTACTAACAGGGCTAGCTCAAAATCAGTAGGACATTTGTAATGAACATATATTGCAAAGCTGCTTGTTTTTTAAATATATTTTAATTAAAACCCAATAATTGTAGCAAGACAACCCCTTTAAGGAAAGCAGCTCCACAATGATTTCATGGGGAATGCTAGTATTGAATAAATTGACCATGTCTGGAACGGCCACAGGTATTTAAACTCTAATTTTTGAATGGGAACCTCTGAGCACATTCACTAACATAAAAAACAAACCCTTTTAGCCCAGACAGATGATGCCCCTGACAAACTGCATGGACAGAGTCCATGAGTCTACAGTTCACCAAAGTGGAATTTGTAATAGTTTGAAAATTCGACACTGTTTTTCCTGAAAAAAAGGTTATGTGATAAAAACTGTAACTGCAATCTCTACTCGTTTTATTAATCCACTTAATTGGATTTCCTCAAGAAATGCGGCAAATGTCTAAATGTGCCTGTCCAACAGGGCTCCTTTTAAGTACCTCCCCCATCCATATTGTACAGTAGTATGATCATTGTAAGCATAAAGATTTTATCCTGTGTAAATCGATTATAGGACGCCTGCTAAGTGCAATGCTACTAGATGATGAGGCTTGATCAAGAGGACACCCTGCAGCTGCACTGTATTGGACTCCATCTTCATACACAATCTAAGAAAAATTGTTTCCTCCCTCTTGCTTTTTTTCCTCTCCTCATATACAGTGACTTGATATATTCTATATATAAGCAGGATGTTGGTATAGGATTTGATAAACTTGACTAACAGAACAGCATACAGTTAAATCAAAAACTGTACATTTTGTCAAAATTGCGAATAATTTGTGCTGTCACCAGTTCAAGCTTTGGATTACAAGTAATCGCGGTCTATCAATTGCACTAAAGTTGTACGTGCTAGTGAGAGTCGCTGGGTCTTTAAGTGTCAGAGACTCTTTAACGCTGTAATTCTCACTGCGCCTCTCTTTAACAAACCTGTACACCTTCTGTGAAACCTCTAATTATTCCAGTTTTTTCTCATAGGAGCCCAGAATATTTATTTAGGCAGCAGCAATTTGTTACCCAGAAAACAATGCTTTAGACTAAAATGTTCTATTTAAGTATAGTGCAGAGTAGTTCTTGTTCAGCAGAAAAATAGCATAAGTAGTATCAGGGGGATGGATTAAACGACCAGGCTGATGTATAAAACGAGCACAGGGGATCGGGGCAGGACACTGGCAATTTATACTTATTGTATGAAATATAAGTGTGTGTTATCCAAAGGCCATTTCCATAATGCAGGTTCTGGACAGAAGATAGGATTGGATGAATAATGGTCAGTATCTCTTTTTTTTGTATGTCACACGGTAGAAATGGATTATATCTTTTATGTGTTCATAATGATTAGGTTTCCCTGGGTTTATCTTTTTTTTACTTTTTTTTTATAAATAGAGGAACAAATAAGTTTACAAAATCCTTACATTTCATCTAAAAATTTGCCAAGATAAGGGCATGCTACATCCTTAGGGTGCTTTCACATGGTGCATTTTTGGTGCGGTTTTTTCAATGCATTTTTTGTGCAGGAAGGCACATTGAGATGCACAGATTCCGTCCGGAATCCGAACGGAAGATTGTGCTATCACAAGGTACTGTGGCCGGACCGCGGGGCGGAAAAACCGCCTGACGGGAAACCCATGCAGTGAGGACTGCTGCACGGGTTTTCCATAGAGCACAATTGTGCTCATTTTTGGACGGTTTTTCAGACGGTCTGAAAAAACGCAAACCGTCCAAAAACCTGTGCCGTGGGGACATGCCCTAAAAATGCACTGTGTGAATGCACGCTCAGCATCATTGTCAGAAGCCATATCGGAGTCCATCTACAGCTGCTGTGACGCGAGTAGGTATTTAATCATCTTAGGCCTTGTTCACATCTGCCTTTGACTTTCCGTTGCTGTTTTTGGAATTACAAAAATGGAAAAGAATGATTACCCATTTATTTCAATGGGGTTTTTAGTCCTTCAGTTTCAGTATGGCTCTTCTATCAATTTTATTTTTTTTTCCTTACAGAAAAACTAGCGTAACATTTGATTGGAAGGCTTGAAAAGTTTTTGACGGATCCCTACAACAAATTCACCTTTTTGGCTATAGGTCCATTCCACTAGTTTCTGTTACTTGTCGAGCACCTTTAGCCAAAATTCGCAAATTTCCTGAGTTCATGTGCGGGTTTGATTTGTCATGGTTCTGTACCCGGTCTTCTGCTTTCTCAAGTTACCAACTTCCTCAATTACATAAGCTGATTTCTTGACCTCCTCTGTATGTTAAAACCAGGATCTGTGTAGATAGTACCTTTTAAATAAAACCGAATTATTATCTGTCAATCTGTCCACGTGTCATCTATTCACTGTGGCTTTTGTCTTTGCACTGAAATAAAAGCTTCCACCTCTGCGTCTTGTTTGCACACATCTTCATTTACCAGATAGAATATATAGTTTTCAGCACTAATTTACAAGCGACGCGGTACAATGTCTTCATTTAAGATACACTTGGACGATTGTGCCTAAGTAAAATTGTTTCCTTGGCAACAGCTCCCTAAATGCAGCTGTTCAAACCCTGTACTTTAATCAAAATCTTTGCCTTTTAATTAGGTGTTAAATTAAAATTTGTAACAATATTTAACACGGTCTCTGAGACTCCCCCTCCCCTCCTTTTGTTGGTAGCATGATGCTCCAGTCTATGCATATTTTAGATGTACCAATTGTTTTTCCTATAAAGACTTACCAATTAGAACATTCTTATTAACAGTGCTGGTCCTACGAGGAATAACAGCTGATGCATTCTCATGTTCTGCCACGATTTACACCAGTGCGGCCACCGCTTACACAGGAGAAAACACAAATTGTTCTAACACCTCCAGCCCCACAGTAACTGTGTAAAAATAAACAAAAGCGCTAAAAAGTACATATCAACACATTAACTGCAAGGATAGATGCAGCAACCTAGGTGCAACCCACCCTAATCACTTATGTGATGACTCTGGTATTCCTACTATACAGAACTAGAACTATACAATGCATGTGTTTTTGTCGGTGGGACTGTGGTGACTCTAGCATCCTCTTCTTTGTTCCTGGGTCATGCTCGGCCACAGCAAGCCCTGAACTTGACATACCCGGTTTCCCCGAAAATAAGACCTAGTGCATTTTTAGTTATGCAATTCAGAGTTTGGCTGCTTATGCTGATGTTTGTGATGAAATCACTACAGAATATTAATACATGTTGATAATTTGTTCAGCAATAAATGTGAATTATTGTTCATAGAAAAAACACATCCTCTACAATTAAGTCTTAGCTCGTCTTTAGGAGCAAAAATTAATATAAGACACTGTCTTATTTTTGGGTAAACGGGGTAATGCTTTGTACAAGTTTTGTCCAGATTTTTCCTTTAAAGAGGACCTGTGACATCTCCTGAAAGGTCTGTTTTAGCAAATCTTTTTATTTCATGTGAAATAACAATTCTGCAGCATCTTCTCCTATAACTCTGTGTTGTGCGGTTCTTCTGTTATTCCTCCTAAAAATGTATTACTGGATCAGTCAGATGGCTGTTACCGTTCCAGTTTTCGGAGGGGTGTGTCCTTGCATCCAGTGACTGAATCGGCAATGTCAGATTGTGCAGGGACACATCCTAGCAGGTAACTTCTAGCTAACAAATCGGTCATTTCTAGGACGAATAACCGGGGGACAGCACAACATGAAGATATGAGAAGAGGCTCCAGCATTATTTCAGAGAACAGGATTTACTCACACATGTAATGTCTGCGGGGCCAGTTTTACAAAATTCTTACTGCTAGAGCACCAATTCTTGCGCTGAACTATCTGATACAAGGTATACTTACCTTATGGGTGTTTTCCAAGACTTTTACATGTCTTCCCAGGGCCAAATTTCCAAAAGGTGCAAAAAATTTAAAACCCCATATTTAAAGGGAATCTTTGAAAAATTTTTTTTTTTTTTTTTTTTTTTTACTTATTAACCCTTTAAACCGCCGGACCCCAATTTGGCCTCTCTGACAAAAGCCCCATTTTTGAAAATCTGCCCATGTGTCATTTTAAATGTGAGAATAATTTTTTGACTTTTTAAAACCTATCCTTTGTGATTCAGGGGTTTTTTTTCCCCCCGTGACACTTTGGGTTCTTAAGTTTATAATAAATTTTTGGGTTTCCAAAAAATGCTTGTTTAAATTTTTGAAAATATAAAATTTATCGTAAAAATTTTACCAATTTAAAACCTCAAAAATTTCTGCATGAAAAGACAAAATATTTAAATTCCACTCAAAAAATTTTTGATAACTACATCTCCCCAAATTGTCTGCTGTATTTTTTGGCAAAATTTTTTTTAAATGTCGTCCCTTTTTTTTTTTTTTTTTTAACAAACATTGGGGGGCCTTAAAAATTTTAGAAAGTAATTTTCATTTTTTCCCAAAAAATTTTTTGCAATATATTTTTTTGGGGAACCAGTCCAGTTCTAATGTAAAATTTTGAATGCCCTGTAGTTAGATACCCCCAAAAATGACTTCATCTAAGAAACTACCTCCTTAAAGAAATTAAAAACCCCGCATTTGGGAAGTTTAAATTAACCTATTGGGGAAATTTCACGGGAATTTAAAAAGCAATGGGGAAGTAAAATTTTTAAAAAACTTCACTTTTTTTGCAGTTTTTCAATTTTATACATTGACAAGAAACGGAAAAATGGGGATCGGGAAATGAAAATTAATTTTGTTTCCCCCAAATTTTCTGCCGTTTTCTTGGGATATCCCTTTATGGGGGCCCCCTAGTGCATTTTTTGGGCTCAACCACAAGCCCAGAATGGGGGGGGAGAAACCCTACTGGACTCTGGGGCAATCATTTTCATTAAGATTTTTATTTGGGGGGCCTTTTTCGGGGTTTGCGGCCCCCAAAGGGGTTCCAAATTTAAATTTAAAAAACCCCTAAAAAGCCCCCCTTTCCCCTTGGAAACTAAAAACCCCTTTAAAGGAAATTATTCCGGGGTTTATTGATTTGTACCCCCCCCCAAAACGGGCCGTTCAAAAAAATTTTTTTGGGCGTTGGGCCTCTAAAAAATTAAAAAAAAAAAAATATTTTTTCCAACCCGAAAATTTTAACTGAAAATTTTTAAATTTTTTAAAAAAGGGAATCTTGGGGAAAAAAACCCCCAAAAATTTTGTTTTAAACGCAATTTTTTCCAAGTTGCAATACCCTACATGTGGTGAAAAACTGCTGTTTGGGGGCCCCTGGGAGGGGGTACAAGGGGGTGCACTATTTGGCTTTTGGTTGGGACAGATAATGGTGGGGGCCCTGTCCGGGATCTCCAAATTTAAAAAGAAATAAATTTTATATCGTTTTTTTTTGTTTTTTTAATTTTTTTCACAAAAGAAGCGAGTTTTTTTAAAAATTGAGTTTTTATGTTTTTCCTTTCTGAAAAGCCATAGCTTTCAAAATTTTTTTCATAAAAAAGCTGCTTGTGGGCTTTTTTTTATGAATTAGTTGATATTTTATTGGTGGCCCAAAAGGGGGGCAAAAATGGATTTTTTTTGGGGGGGGGGGGTTTTATTTACTTTTTTTTAAGGTTTTTTGGGGAGGGAAATTTTTTACAAAATTTCAGCAAAACCTGGTAGTGGGGTTTTTTTTTTTTATTTTTTTTCACGGTCACGTCGGTAAAAAAAGACATGGGAATTTTTTCTCAGCATTTTAATTTCCATTACACGATACCAAAATTTGTTATTTTTTTTAAAAGTTTTAAATGCTTTTTACCCCAATAAAAAAACTTTTATTTGAAAAGGGAAAACCCCCCGTTTTTGCATCGCCGCAAATCTGAGAGCCATAACTTTTTTTATTTTTTTTGTTAATGGCGCTCAGCCCTTTTAAAGAGGAAATTTATTTCTAGACTGGGGTCGGGGGGAGGCACTGGAGTCGGAAAAACAGAATTTTTTTAAAGCATTTGATAGGTGCCCCCAAAAAAAGTTGGTAAATTAAAAAATGGGGAATGCTTGGACTGGGGGGAAAAATTTTGCAAGTGGGTTTAAATAAAATGGCCCCACTGATAGAAAAAAAAAAGGGTAGTTAAATTTAAAGGTACAAAAAACCCGAACCCGGAAACGCTGTTACAAATGGGGGAAAAACAAGGGTCAGTATTTGGGCCCTATCCTCTTTTAACAATTTTTTATTAAAAAACTTACACAGGGAATACCCATAAAAAATAACGATCTTTGCAGACATACCCAAGCTTCCCGTAAAGTAATCAAAACAATAGAGGGGTTTTAAAATGTTAATTTCAAAGGATCTGGATAAGTTGGAAGGGCCTTTGGGGAGGGAAAAGGCAGATAGGTTTTTAAAACTGATAAATGCAAGGTTAACAAAATGGGGGAAAAGAAAAACCAACAACATGATTTTCATGTTTAAAAGGAAAAACACTGGGTAAAAAGGGCATGGAAAAGGGCCCTTTGGAAACCTGGTGGAAAAAGTAAACTTAAAATTTTAGCACCAGTGTCCCGCAGCACACCAAAGAAATAGGATCATGGGGTTCATTAAAAGGGGCATAGATACAAAATTATGAAACATTATTCTCCCATTAAAAAAAGTCCCCAGGTTAGACCACACATGGAATTTGTTTTACAGTTTTGGGCCCCAAGGGACAGGAAAGACATTGTAGAGGCTTTAACAGGGACAAAGGCGGGCAACAAAAATAATAAAAGGGCTTTGGGGGGAAAATACATACCCGGGGAAAAATTGGCAAAATTGGGGTTTTTTAGTTTTGAGAAAAGAAGGGTTCCGGGGGGCATAATAAATTTGTTTAAAAAACATCAAAAGGGCCAAAAAAAGAAACTCTCCCCCAAGATTTTTTTATAAAACAGGGGTGTATCTAAACAAGGGGGGACCCCCTACGTCCCTTTAGGGAAAGAAAGTTTCTTTAAAATAAACATAGAAAGGGGGTTTTTTACTGTAAAAGCCCTGAGACAAAAAAATTCTCTGCCAAGGGAAATTTTCTGGGGAATTCAAAAACCGAGTTCAAAAAGGGTTTTTGGGTGCATTTCTGGAGCGGGAATAAAAAAACAAATTATAGCGTCTAGGATTCAGGAGGGGGGGTCAATTTTATCCAGGGGTTTTTTTGATTGCCAGATTGGAGTCAAGGGAAGGGAAATTTTTTTCCCCAAAAAAGGGGCAATTTTGGGTTTTACCCCCCATTGGGGTTTTTTTTCCTTTCCCCTGGTAACACCTTTCACAACCGGGTGAACTAGATGGGGCGTCTTGTCTTTTTTTTTTGCCTTACAAATATGAAAATATGACTGTAAAGGACTTTTTTTTTTTGCGGATGATTTTACTTTTTTTTTGGTAACAATTTTGGGGGGAAAAAAACTTTTTGATCGTTTTAAATCCGTGTTTTTGGGAAGGGAGGGGAAAAAAATTTCTGCCCAAACCCCAGCATGTTTTTTTATTTTTAATTTGCTTCCCCCGTGCATTTTCCGGGCAAGTTTGTTTTACTCCCTTTTGGGTTTTTAGACAAATTTTAACGGTATACCCAATTTTTTGTCGTGTTTTTTTTTTTTTTTTTTTGAAACACAATTTTTTTTGAAAAAGTGTTTTTAATTTTTTAAAAACAATATTTAAGCATCGCTAACTTCTAATACCAGAACTTTTTCATTTTTTTCCCTTTAAAAGACCCGTGAAAAGGGCTTTTTTTTTGCGGGGTGAACTGACTTTTTTAAATTTGGGACACTTTGATGTTTAATGCTTTTTTTTTGGGCTTTTAAAATCCAAATTTTATGTGCTTTCGGGATTAACAAAAATCGCAATTCTGGGACTGTTTTTTTTTTTTTTTGGCGTTCCTGTTTCGGGTTAAAATTTAAAATGACAGAATTTTTTAGGGTTTTGGGGCCCCTAAAAGCACGCAAACGATACCCCAAAAAGGGTATTTTATTTATTTTTTATCTTTTTTTGGGGCGATTGTAAAGGGGGGAAAAAGGGGGATGTACGTGTTTTTTTTTTTTTATTTTTTTTGTTTTAACTTTTTTACACTTTTCCCCCGGGGGAAATTGCAAGAACGATCGTTCAGATCGTTCGTCAATAGAGATCAGCATACGCTTTTACCTGTAGCTTGGGCTCCATGGCAACTGTCGTCACCCTGCCCACAATGCATTGTGGGGTTTGTGACAACCCCAAACAAAACCCGGAAGGGTCTCATTCAGCATCCGGGCCCGCCTGGTAGGAAAACAGTAGCGGCGCTCACGCCCTTACTTTTCCCGGGGATCGCGGGGACAGGAGCTCACTCCTGCTGGCCCCCCAGCTGCGATGTCCCCGACATCGGGGGGGTTAAACCCCCGTGGCCGGGGCTCACTCCAGCCGTGGGGGATGCGGCATGATGCCAGCGGTGAAATACCGCTGGTTCCATGCCGCGATCTTACGCGCTCCGCCTGTGAGCGCGCAAGATCGCCATGACGTACTCATACGGCAATTTGCGGGAACCCCTATCCGACATTGCCGTTGAGTACGACAAATGTCGGTAAGGGGTTAAATCAAGCCCCTGATCCATATTCTTTTCCTCTCAGTCGTTTTTATTTCCTGATTGTAGATTTCTCAATCGGTTCCGTCTATATGATTGTGGGGAAGACATTCTTGCTTGCACTGCTTTAACAGCAGTCAAGGAATACAGCAGCTTCATGCACATAGGATTCTTAAGACAGATTCTGTCCCATAGACTTGTATAGGAGAGTTTTCACTGTGAAGAGAGTGGAGAGGGGGAGCTGTGACATCTCCTGTTGTGACTGGCGGATTCTATGTTATCTGTACACATTGGTGTGTCCTGCTTTTACTGATGATGAGCACACTGCTGAAAACCGCTCTAAACAGAACAGGAAGGTCAGAAGATTATTAGGCTTAGTGGCCAAAGTGAAAACTGCAGGACTTAAGAATTTATTAAAAAAAATACTGAAAGTGATCTGGAAAATTAAAAAAAAAAAATAAAAAAAATTCATACAAAATGTGTTTAAAATAAAAATGTGAGTTAAACAAGAAGGAATTTTTTTTAGTACGCATACCCTTTAACTCTCCCATCACCAGTGTTCTAGCCCTGCCAGAGCTCACGTGTCCCCCATGCCTTCTGGTTCCTCACTAATGAGGTCACGTTCTTGGATCACATGATACTGCAGCAAATCGGTGACCTCTGTAGTCTCATGTAGGCAAGTGACTGCTGAAGCCAGAGACTGGTTGCAGCATCATGTGATCCATGAATGTGACCTTATCCATGAGGAAATGGGGGGGGGGGGGAGGTGGACGCTGGAGCTCTGGCAAGTTTTTGCGTTTTTAGTCAAATATTTTTTATTTTTTGCATGTATTCATGGAGGAAACCGTGTTCCTTCTTCCCACACTCTGGGTCCTCTGGTCCCATAGTTTTCTTGGCTACCATTTTTTAAAGTTAACTGTTACATTTTGAAGATTTAGGTTTTCTTGTGAGAAATTGTAATCTCACGTGAGTGTTGTATGAATGGGGGCATTCTGCCGAGAATTGCTTTGGCAGCAGGACGGGCAGAATGATTGCATAGTTAAGGCCGTTGCCTCAGGCAGTCTCGGTGCTAGGGACAAGTGTTGCATGATAAATTTTCACTGAGCACTAAGAACATCTGCAAATCTACAGTATCTACAGGATTAGCTCTCGCATGCCGCTGACTCAGAAGATTTTAGAGGATAAAAATCACTATTAAAATCCATTATTCTTCATTACCTCCTGAAATATTGGTCGTTTAACCAAACATCATATTTCTTTAGCACTTGGTTATACTCGATTTGCCTATGGAGTACTATTGGCAGGGTCAGTGCTGGAGTTCGGGAATTTGAGGTCTTGACAAAACATACAAATCTAATCATTCATTAAAAAAAAAGTTGTTTGCTTTTTACATAAACATTTGGCTCTAAAGCATTTCCTAAAATCTAATGCCAACATTTTGGTTAAGCCTATAAAACATAAGGCAATTTATAGCTTAATTGTACAGCTTCCAATTAAGAGATACAGTAGTATATTATTTTGAGTGAATGTCTCTTGTATGTGCATAAGACCATTAGGCCAAGAGCATCCTGCATTTAGTACTTACATTTTACTTCATTGTAAGCCACCATTATTGTCCGACTTCTCTGCTCAGTAGAGATGGGCATTGTATGGAATGAGCCAATATTTTTAGGTTTTGTCAGGTTATGGGTGGTGCATTCACTTACCTAACAGTATTCTCTAATGAATAGTATAGATGCAATATGCCATCTCCCTAGAGAAATTTCCAGCAGTCCTGTAGCTGCCCAGAAAGCTTTTCAAATTCACACATTCAAAATTATATAGTTAACGATGTCAAGAAACTTGGACAGTTACCTATAGTACCAGCTAACATATTAATGAGTGACCTGGCTGGGCACCATAGAAAATGTCATAGTATTCACTGAGTAATGCTGTAACAAGTCATCGCAACTTCTTCTTTAGAAAAGAACAACTTCTTTAATGTGAAACAATTACAACAAAACATGTGCAAAGGTATCAGAGCTTTTAGCAACAATTTCACGATAGTATCAGAGTAGAACCTTTAATTCATGATTCATCCATGTCTCCAGCATTGAAGCATAAACGCCAAGCTCTCGTGTGTGCTGGATTCATCACGGCTGCTCGGCCTACAGCTGACTGTTGCGTCCCATGCCTGTCGCGCTGTTGCTCCCGTGCCTGTCCGCGCTGTTGCTCCCGTGGCCAGTCGATCTGTTGCTCCCTGCCTGTCTCGCGCTTTGCGGTCGCCAATGCCTGTCGCGCGGTTGTCGTTCCATGCCTGTGCGCTGTTGCGCCCATGCCTGTTCCTTTGACGGCATGGGACGTAACAGGGCGACGGGCATGGGACGTAACAGGGCGACGGGCATGGGACGTAACAGTCAGCTGTAGGCCGAGCAGCCGTGATGAATCCAGCACACACAAGCTTGCGTGATGCTTCAATGCTGGAGACATCTGGACAGATCATGAGTTACAGGTTCTATCTTTGATACTATCGTGAAATTGATGCTAAAAAGCACTGTACATTGCATCAATTGTATTTTGAATGTTGCACAATAAAGAAGTTGTTCATTTCCTAAAGTAAGAAGTTGCGATACTTGTACTGCAATACTCTGTGGATATTATGAACTGTTTGGCAGGTGGGGACCTGCATATGCCGTTTAACCTGAATCTGAATAGTGCCGAGATTTATTTTGACACCATTGAAAATTGTCATGAGATCCCACTGATCTCGGTATGATCCACTAACCATGTAATGTAAATGAGGGCACGATTGCCTGATTTATTCCATGTTAAAACATACTTAAATAACCTCCTCCCCCTCTCTGTATTCCTGCTAAAGGGATCTGAGAAGGGTTAGAAGAAACTAGGAGATGAATGCCTAAAGTGAAGGCTGATGGGCAGTTGCTCCTTTGGCTCTCCTTACAAATAATGTACCCAAACCTTTGTCTATAACTTATGTAATACATAGACTGGGCTATGTCTGCCAGAGCAAGAAACACTCACCTCGCACCATCTCCATACAGTTCATATTCCCTATTTGGGAGGCACCTGCTCAAATGATATTATATATCTAAGGGAATCTGTCGAGCACATTTAAAAATTTTTTTTTTTTTTGCTAATTAAAGAAAGATGCTTTGTTGTATTTCTTTTTCTTCTTAGCTGTTTTTATTTTCTGACTATAGATTTTTTGTTTCTGTTGTTTTATTAATTAAAGGGCACAGTCCTCTTCCCCTGGGCTTGTGACAGCTTTAGAGAGATGCTTTACAGATTTCATGGGCATAACCGTAAACGGAGCAGACCCTTTGATTTCTTATAGATTTTTTAGACATGCTGTTTACCGGGGAAGGAAGTATTGTGCAAAGGGGGATCGTGACCATCTATTGTAAAAAGGGCGGACCCTTTCCACACACAGCGGTGTCTCAATTCAGTATTTTCCTGCCTATGCTGGTAGTATAATGTTGTACCGTGTTAGCCATAGAAAGTAGTGGGGAAGAGTGAAGAAAATCGGGGCGAGCCTTTTAGGGGCGAGTATTTTGATGGTGGGAGTTTTCAGAGGGGCTGCTCTCTTCCAGGCCCAAGGGTGTTTTTTATAAGAAACTAAAAATTTTGCAGACTTTTTACACAAAAAAGAAAATGGCCCCTTCAAAAAACTTGAAATTTTTTAAAAATAACAAAATACAATAAGTAGAAAGTTTTTTTTTACAACAGGCAAGAATAAACAATCTGGAAACTTGGAGGCGTATGGGGGATCGAAAATTTTTCTCCATCTTTTGCGCCCCTCACCTTTCAAAATATTGGACATAAAACGGCATGAATATTAATCCATTTTGCAGTTTAAATTTTTTTGCATTAATATAAATAGGAACATGACTTCAAGTTCCCCTTTTGAAGGTCCACATCTCTTTTATAAAAAGTCGTAAATTTTTTAGTTTCTTTTTAAACACCAGTCTGAAGAAGGAAACAATATCTTGAAAGGTCACCATCAAATGTACTCGGCCTCTAAAATACATCACCTGATTTCTTCACCCTTCTCCTGCCTATACTGATGAGGAGACTATTATTAGATCTAGTGGCCAAAGTGAAAACTGCATGACTTCCGGATTGTTTGAAAATATTGATAGTGATATAGAAAACTAAAAAAACAAAACAAACCCCCCCCCCCCCAAAAAAAAAAAAATTCTATAAAAAACTTGTTTAACATAAAAACATGAGTTAATGTCCTTTTCTGATGACCCATTTCCTTTAGTGTGGTTATCAAGTCTATCTCCTAATATCTTATTGGGAAATTTTGAGTTAATAAAGTCTCTACTTCTGGAGGACAACCACTTGAATTAAACGGGAACTCTGTTATGCTCAATGTGTCCTGTGGTGACACTGCAGAGACTTGAACACTTACTGTCGGGTTTCATCACAGATTACAGACGTGGGTGTCAATCTTGCCACAGGAGCTGGTATAGGAAACGGGTTGAGTCCAGACAGGTGGAAGAACAATAACTGCATTCTAGCCATGCCCCTTAATACACATGATTATTGGGGATAAGTAGCGGGACATTCTGATTAGCCTATTATCAGGTGTCCCTACTATAAATTAGTATTAGTTTCACCTTTTAAAAGAATGGCTAGTTAGATGAAATCCTATTGGACGTGATTTTATTCTGTGTGCACCGAGGAAGATGGATCACGTTGTCCATCTCGTATGGGAATAAAGTGACTGCTGGTGCTTTTCAGCCTCTTACACAAACACAAGGCGGAGAACAGCCACTTCCTCTGTAAATGGGAACCAGTCCAAAACTTTTTACTTTAAACAAAACTGGAAAGACTATTTTTACAGTCTTCCATTAAACATTCTCTGGACAACACCCTGGAACAGGAAACCACAATTTCTCTAAGATTTGCACAGGATGGAAATAGATAACATTCCTGCAGGGCTCTGAGTGCAATGAATAAGCTTGGCTTGTCCTAGAGGTCTGCGGTAAAATGACTATTCTCCGCCGTTTCCTAACATTTTAAATATAAATGTTAGTGAGAAATGAATAGTTCGACATGGAGGTATGGAAATAAAGCCGCACATGTCCACAGAACAGAGCAATTTTGTTTTTCATTCATTACATCTGCATGTTATAGATGATTGCACTTTGCCTGTAAGTCAGATGTTTTTTTCACACTGGTTAACATTAATTAGAACAGTGAATTGCAGATGTTGGAGGGTTTTGTTGTATGTCCTTTTGTATTTGCTTGATGTAGTTAGTTTTTTTTTTTTTTTCCCATTTTGTTTCCTCTCTTCCCCATTGTACAGCACAATAGATCCCCGTAACACAGCTACCCATAATAAGGGAAAATTGTTAAGCCTGATTCACACCTGCACTGTTTTCATTTTTCTGTTCTGTCATAGAAACAGTAAACCAAAATTAATGGTGTCTGAAATTCGCTATATGACCCACACCAACGGTGCTTGACAGACCCTCATTGACTATAATGGGGTCCATCATTGTGCCAGCCATTTTATGCTGTGAATTTTTTTTTTTTTTTTTTAACGTTTTTGAAGGATTGTATGATGGAAGCTTCTAATGAAACCTCCAAAGCAGATATGAACAGCGGCTTTTATGAAGAGCATTTCAAGACGTACATGTGTATATGTGTATATATAAAGAGAACGAGAGATCAAAAAAAATGAAGGGAACACTAAAATACCACATCCTAGATCTCGATTAATTAAATATTCCAGTTGCAGTAATTTATTCATTATATAGTGGAATGCGTTGAGAACAATTAAACATAAAAATGATCAATGAAAATCAAAATGAATATCCTATGGAGGTCTGGATTTGGAATGATACTCAAAATCAAAGGGGAAAATCAAATTTCAGGTTTATCTAACTTCAGTGGAAAAGCCCCAAGACAAGGAAATGAGGCTCAGTAGTGTGTGTGGCCTCCATGTGCCTGTATAACCTCCCTACAATGCCTGGGCATGCTCCTGATGAGGCGGCAGATGTTCTCCTGAGGGATCTCCTTCCAGACCTGGATTAAAGCATCGATCAACTCCTGGACAGTTTGTGGTGCAACATGGCGATGGTGGATGGAGCGAGACCTGATGTCCCAGATGTGCTCAATTATGCTTGGGTACAGGTCTGGGAAATAGGCAGGCCAGTCCATAGCATCAATGCCTTCATCATGCAGGAACTGCTGATACACTTCAGCCACATGAGGCCTAGTATTGTCATGCATAGAAGGAACGCAGGGCCCGCTGCACCAGCATATGATCTCACAATGGGTCTCAGGATCTCATCCCTTTACCTAACGGCAGTCGGGGTACCTCTGGCTGCACATGGAGGGCTGTTCGGCCCTACAAAGAAATGCCTCCTCCCACCATTACTGACCCACTGCCGAACTGATCATGCTGGAGGATGTAGAGAATAGGTGCTCAAAAATAAGGTATGCTTGTGATTCATTTACAAATAAGATAGAAAGTCAAAATGCAGAACCTCCATATATAGTAGTATTTATGGTAGGTAATTTTCAAAATATATTTATCCAGATAGGTAGATCGTGGGAACCCAGCCTTGCTGTGTGTGCATGAGGCCAGCATGAGTGGTAGACATTGCTAACTGCTTCATAAACCAAATGTGGACATGGAGCAAAGGTAAGGGTATAACTTGTAGAAGGTACAATATCAAAGACTGAATAAAAAGACATCTCATAATTTCTGAAGATCTAATTATTTTCGTTGGCAAGTCGGCTCAATGTCTCCCTATTATATACAGGTCTATATGCTTGTGCTCATTTTTAACATATCAGCCCTTATCACACTTTTCCAGTACATGCAGCACATATACCTTGTATAAGTCCTTGTGATGTGCATTAACCTGTTAGGAAAATACTGTCTCGTTGATTGCCATGACTATATATTGTTCCTAGAACTCTTGGGTTCCCATGTATTTGTCTTACTTCTGATGTACTCCAATAGGTATCATAAACTTGTATTAAAGTTTTCACTTTTCTGTCTTATTTGTGTCCGACACAGAGGAGTTTATCCTTTCACAACATTAATAATTGCTCAGTAGCTCCCCCTGGTACAACGTGAGATTGAATGAGGAATGATACCTGTCACACATGAGCCATTAAGTGATGAAATGCTGAGTTCAGCATTTACTTTCAATTATTCTTTTTGATTCATTTTGAGCTTTATTACTCTTATATGACAGAGGGATGTTGTGTATGAATTGAGAGGCACAGCAGGACACTGTGGATCTCCATAGATGATATATTATGGCTATGTTCAGCTCAGAGGGTGCATGGGGATGTAATAAGGTATTGTGTGCATAAGCCCTAAATGATATTTAGCCCTCAAAATAGTCAATACCGACAGTAAAAGCTCTGCTACTTGCAGTCACAGTACGGTTTAAGAACCTGTATCTAGTATATGTTAATTACCTTTCCCTATCATGGTGTCAAGTGGTTCAAATAAGTTTTGTAAGACTCACCACTACCATGGTCTCTGCTATTGGTGTCCGGGATAATTAAACGGATATTAAATTGGACCATATTAGTGGATAGGGAATTATACAGTTTTATAACATTTATTATATAATGAGGTACAGTTGCAGCCATGGGGATAGGTGAAATGGAATTAAACTGGACTATATAAGTGATACTGCTCCAGTCCTTTGTCAGTTGATGTCCCAGGGCCATACATAACCCCATAGAATAAATTACAAAGGGGGACACAATCTGTGCTCATGCCATTACAACTTCTCCCTAAATCGTAGAACATGAGGTCCTGCCTTCCCATAATTGACACCTTAATTGGGCCACTCCTCCTCCCACACCTCACCTTTTGGGCTTGGACTGTATAAGTTGATAAGGAGGGAAAATAGATTTTGGTCGATTCTCTCCCTTTTCACTTGTACTAAAGTGGAGCGTCTGCCTCTATACACATTGGAGAGACTTAGATTAAACGCACTTTTGGCCAACAGCCTCTTGAGCCTACAGGATACATGTACGCTGGGCTTGGTTGAGTGTTCGTGCCTTTGTAATTGGCAGAGGTGTGTAAGCCAGTGCTAGGATTATCTCCTGTGAGAGAAATAGAAGGTAGGTTGAAATCCAACATGACCGTTTTATTCTTTTCCTTGACATTTTCCACTGGGACAAGCAGCCCATATACTTGATAAAGGAAAGTGGGCCCAGACTTCCGATCCTGGCAGGACTGGCTAACTATTTAATGCAGCCTTAGCCATTGTCTGAATCCTAAATCAGGTGTCATTTTAAAGGGAGCCTGTCACATTGCACAGACTGATATGCTTGTAGCATGTTATAGAGCAATAAACATTAAAGGGGTTGTCTCACTACATTGATTCATCTTACCTCAGTCCTGTTTTCTCGGTTTCACATTTGAATTCAGGGGTGTGTTTACTGGCTTCTACTGGTTACTACTGGCCTGCAGGGATGAGCTACTGAAGACACCAGGTCTGTAGCTATAGCGACCAGAGGAGCTGATACAGCCCATACAAGAGGAGATATCTAGGAATAGGTAGGACACTGTTAATGGACACACATTGCAAAGTGACTTGTTTTTGCAAGATCTTTAGCATAAAAAGCAATCCTTAGAGTGAGACAACCCCTTTAAGTCCCTGCTTATTCTGGGGTAAGGAGTCCAGTAGGCGGTCTTATCAGTGATTGATTGACAACTGTCCTTGTATGACTATGCATATAGAGTTTGCTGTCACCGGACCCCTTAACAAAGAATAAGCAGGGACTTAAATGAATAAAATACTACTTATACTGAATCTCTTCCTACAAAACTATATATCAAACTGTTCTGCTCCGCCTGCTCTATAACATGCTGCCCGCTGATCAGCTAGCATGCTACTTGTAGGTAGCTCTTAAAGGGAACCTATCACATTGAACACAAATTGTCATAAAGGCGACCCCTTTTGCAGTCTTGTGCAAGTATGCACCCATAATAATAAAGTACTAATATGGTACAAGGAGCAATCGCCTTTACTGTATTAACATGTTTACTTCTCTATGAGGACTCCTGTAAGATGTATGCTTCAGTTCTGGAAGGAAACGTGCACATTATTATTAGATTTAGATTTGCAGCTTCCCTGACCCCTTGCGTTAAGATAAATGTAACGTTCTGCCGTGCACAGTTAGAGCTTATTTGGTTTTGGAAGTTTGCATTTGTCTGCATTGAGATTAGCACATTTTTCTGTGTTATTAGACGATTCATGGAGTGCAGATTGTGTAATGAAGAAACGGCAGCTCTGAAGCTCCGTACCTGGAGAGCGAGCATCAGACTTCATAATCTGTCATATTATGCAGGGAGGGAACTACTGATCTGGGTTTTATGTTTTGCAAGCTGCCTTATGGCCTCATGGGAGTAAGCCTGAAATGTATACATCTATCATCTGCATATAGTTATTTTTATCAAATGCCATCAGTACGCCATGCATGCATTCACTGTAATTTTAGGTAATTCTATATTCCACAATCATAAATAAAAATTGAAGATAAAACCGCCATAAGGGTTTTTAATTCAGTTCTATTTGTCACTGAGGAATGTTATCGAAGAAAACCTTATGTAAGTTACAATCTCCACAGTGTAACGTGAGGAGGTGGGGGAAGCCGGACCTTGACTGATGGATCGATAGGTTTATGAAAAAAATAAATATATTTTATAATTAGAATATATTATCATATTATGTGAAAGGGGATGTATTGCCTCATCAGTTCGGCTGTTCTCTTGAAGCTTGATCCTCATTTCCTGAAATTCAGGGCGTTTCCTCCCTCCCACTGGGGCGTTCTTAAAATGAAAAGGGAAAGACATCATCCCCCCTTTACTGTTTATTTCTTGGGTTTCCCGTGGGTCCCCCCCCCCCTCCACATGTCATGTCCTCTCACTATGCAGTCTTCTTTTTTGCAAGAGCTGTTGACATACCTGCATTCAGTCTAAACAGCCTTCCATGAACTCAGCACTGATCTCTCACAGCTGGACGGTTGCTACAGTTGAATCCAGCACAGATCCATCTCCGTTTGGACATGTCCCCACGGCAAGGGTTTTCGGACGTTTCTTCAGCCAGTTTGCGGTTTTTCAGACCGCCTGAAAAACCGGCTGAAAATGAGCACAGTTGGAAAATTGTGCTCATTCTTCCATCCGGTTTCCGGATGGAATATGAACACCTCAATGGGAGGGGGTGGGCTCTTCGCCGCTCATCGCGGAGATAAGCTGTCCCCCCTCGGCTGTGGGGATGGACGCAAAACCGGACAAATACCAGCCGGGTAAAGCGACCGGTATTTGTCCACTGCCGTGTGAACGCACCTTTCATGTTTACATAAGGCACCAACACGCAGGAACATTAAGGCACTGTTGCACAATAATGCTGTTTTCTGATTATATAGACAGCTGCAATGTCAATAGGAGCAGTTAGCTGTATAGAGTGAAAACATTTTCGGTCCTTTACACGCAGGAGCATTAAGGCATCGGGCACAATTCTCCTGTTTTCTGATTATAGAGACAGCTGCAGTGTCAATGAGGAGGCAGCTAGCTGTATAGAGTGAAATTGTTCACAGCCCCTAATTCTGAGTGAGCGGCAGGAACGCAAGCTCCGTGAATACAGCTGTCCGGGGGCTGAACAGAATGTAAATTATTAGAGCCCTCAGCTAATGAAATGCATGGAGGAGGGATCTGACCAGCATTGGAGAAGTTTGTTTACAGAAAACAAAGATAAGGAATACTGTGAATACAAGACAGCTTTGCTAATGACATCTAATTGCAAAGTTGCTTGTTTTCACTGTCCCTTTATTCTGAAGACCATTTAATGAAATGATGCAACCCCTTTAATGCAAATTATTGATGTAATGCTTTTCTTTAAGCGCTCCTGCTTACACCTGTATTGTACTTTGGCGAATTTAGTATGGATTCACATGGTGCATTTTTCCTCTACAGAAATACTTCATGTAACATGCAGCAGAAATCCAAGTGACGATCTCTGGTTTCTGTAGTCTATTTCACTTCACGTGGGTTTTATCGTGTTGTTGGATTTGGATGAGCCCCATTCTGCCTCCCGATACAGTAATCATGTAAATGATGGACATGCACTCACATTGACTGACGCAAAAAGGAAATAAAATAAAATTATGCACATTCCCTTACACAACAGTGAGATACTAAAGATGCCTTTCTGATGTGAAAATATGTTGTGTGAACGCAGTCCACAGCTCCGTACAGAGCCATAATGTCCACATCAGTCCATGCCCTGTTCAGATGTGATGACTGCCTTAGAAGTATTGCTCGTTTAGGAGAATACCTCTAGAATATGGTGCCTACTGCATCAGGTGGAGATCCAATGGCTCCAATGAATAAAGCAGCTGGGATGCCATGGACCATAAACATAAGCTCTATACAGGCTCGGACTGACTCGTAGAGCAGGGGAAACCATGGTGGGCCCATAGAACTGGCAGGTTTGGGGCTGCTTTGGAGGGTGGAAGGCAGAGAAAGACCAAAAGCAAGATGCAGAATGCAGTCATGTATAGCAGCTGTAGGGTGAGCCCAAGAATCAACTTTACTTGTGGCCCCCAGGAACCCTAGTCTGACACTAGATGTATATTGTGTATGAGGGGCAATCATTCTACAGGTATAAACTGGGCAGCAGCACAGAAGTCCAATAGGTAACGAGTTCCACTACCACCTTAGGATCCTCTACCTGCTGACTACTAGATTGCATGTAAGCTATGAAGCTAACGGTTACTGGTGAATTGTGTGAGCAGTACACAGAACTGCTCTATGATTATTTATAGGGCATTGGGCCCATTTACCGTTCTTAAATGGGCACTTTGTTCATTCTACTGGATACCACTTTATATTTGGCTCGATTTACACATCTGTTTACCAGCAGCAATTGTTCTGCACATTGCCTTGCAGCATGGAGCATCTTAACCTCCATTTTCTTTCTTTTTTTTTTTTTTTTTTTTTTTTTTTTTACAGGTGTTTTTGTCAGGTATGAATTGTATTTAGTCTGACATCCATTTTCTCTTTATAGGTAGTCTGGCATTTTGTTATTCATTTAGACTAGTTACCCTTCTTGTGGGAAATCTGTGTTTTGGTGTCCCTGTGGGAGACACTGAGCTTGCAGATGGGTCATCCACATCCCCATATTGATGTTAGGGGCATATCCGATACCAAAACAACCTATGATTGATTAAAATGCTGATGTGACCTTGATTTTGTGTTCAAGGGCAAGTATTGATGGTGTGCTAAAGTTGAAAGTTTGCTGTGAGGGCGCATTAGTCCATCAAACAACAGCTGTCATATAGTTACAGAAATATACATAGATTTTACTTTTAAACTTTTAAACCTTTTTTTTTTAACAAACGAAACCTCCTTCATCAGAGCTGTTGATGATTAAAGATGAACCCTGAGCAATCCTTCAGGGCTGAAATAAGTTCTCCTGCTTTGTGATCTCGTGGTTTTGCTTTCAGGGCTTTCTTCTCTGTATTGAAGCCGATCTAGAGAGTCGAGTGCGACATAAAAGTTTTTGACGATGGTGCCAGTTCGAGGAGTGTCTTTTGTTGCCGTTGATACCCATAAGTATTGTGTTTTGCTATTGGCAGTATAATTTTCGGCTCCATGTGAGACGAGCCGTTTTCACAAGATTGATGTGACGACCTAGAGTAGTGTTAATTAATCAGAGATAGGAAGGACTAGTGCTTTGAATTCCTAATGAGAGCTACTTTTTAATTGCTGCTCGTTATTTATAAGAAAAGTGGGTTGTATATGTGCATTTCTCAAAGGTTTTATAATAGTTTTTTTTAATATATGTAGATATTTTTCATCCATAGAGAGATGAGGATTTAGATCTACTTTATGCAGGTAATGTTCTAGGCCTGATTGAACATGATTATAGATGTCAGACACTCTTTCTATGACTCTTAAGTTTTAATAGCCATCTTAAATTTTTATAAGTGTTTCACAGTATGATTGTCTTGTTATAACTTCCAGTTCCCATACTGGTATCGTGTGTAATAAAATTTAATGTAAAGGCTATCCATTCTGATTTTTCTCTTGGTGAAATACAGTTTTCTTGGGCTTTCATCCATAAACAAATCACTTATTTGTCTCATTGTCTTCTGGATTGGGGTTAAAAACTGGTTAATTCCACGAGGCAAGAAGAATTTTTGAAAGAGCCGGAAATAGTGTGGTCTAAAAAAGTGGGACACGTTACAAAAAGATCTAGATGATTATACATGATCTCTCTTGTTACAGAAAACTTAATGTTCTCATGCCCCTAGGCTGTGCATTCAGTGTGCTGAGAGATGCTGAAGTTAGTTAAAGTGCACCTGTCACACACACGTTGGAGATGGCCTATTTCCTGGCCATATTAATAGTTGAAGACCATTTATAAGTTAAGAGCCAATGGTCCATAAAGTGATGGTAATGCTTCACTTACACAAAAAGATCTTAGAACCTAATGGAAATTGAATGTCTCTTATAGGCAAAATATTTACTGCATTATACCTAGTGCAGGGCTAAAGTGAGTGCCTAGCTTGTACACTACTGCAGGTAACTGTACAAATACACTTAAAGGGAATCTGTCACCATTTTTTTTTTTTTTTTTTACATATTAAATCAAGCCCCTGATAAATGTTCTTTTCCTCTCAGTCGTTTTTATTTCCTGATTGTAGATTTCTCTATTCGGCCATCTATATATGATTGTGGGGAAGACATTCTTGCTTGCACTGCTTTAACAGCAGTTAGAGAGATACTTTACAGCAGCTTCATGCACATAGGATTCTTAAGACAGATTCTGTCCCATAGACTTGTATAGGAGAGTTTTCACTGTGAAGGGAGGGGAGGGGGGAGCTGTGACATCTCATCTTGTGACTGGTGGATTCTGTGTTAAATGTACACAATGGTGACTCCTTTCAGTTTGACCCTGCTTTTACTGATAATGAGCAGACTGCTGAAAAGCTCTCTAAACAGAGCAGGAAGTGTCAGACTAATATTAGGCTTATTTTCCAAAGTGAAAACTGCAGGACTTAAGAATTATAAAAAAAAAAAATACTGAAAGTGATCTGGAAAATTAAAAAAACATAACCAAAAATTCCTACAAAATGTGTTTAACATAAAAATGTGAGTTAAACAAGTCATTTTTTGATGACACATTCCCTTTAACGTCAGGGGTTGTCTACTTTGTTAGCGTCGGCTCTGTAGTTGCAGGATGATCAATGAAATCATGTGCTGTCAGTGGCAGACACACAAATGAAAGGTCATTCAGAATAAAACCACTCTCCATACAGAGGGCTCCCATTTTTAAGACCTTTATCCATGAGAGTTTAAAGGGAAAGTGTCATTAGAAAATTATTATGGTAAACACATTTTTTTTAATTTTTGTTTTTAAATGTAGTTTAAAAAAATCCTGCAGTTTCCACTTTGGCCACTTGACCTAATAATAGTCTGATCATTCCTGTTCTGTAGAGAGACATTTTCAGCAGCTTCACCATTAGCAGTACAGGCAGGATTACACTGAAAGGTGACACCAATGTATATAGATTACACAGGATCCACTAGTCGCAATAAGAGATGATCACAGATCCCCACTCTCTGCATAGTAACTATTTCCCAGGTCACAGAGCATGCCTAGAAAACTCCCCCATATCAATGGATCTGCTGCTGTAAAGCATCTTTTTAAATGCTGTTAAAAGCAGTTCAGGCAAGATGACTGGCACTATAATCCTATACAGACCACAGAAGTCTAACAATATACAGTCCGTAAATAAAAAGCACAATAAATGCATCGGTATCTGGCTTTAATTGGTTAAAAAAAAATGACTTCCTTTTAGAATAGCCTTGGGGTATGTTCACACAATGGGTTTAGATGTGGATTCGGCGCTGAATCGGTCTCAGGATCAGCGCCCAGTTTGACTGTATTAAGAGTTTCAATCCTTATGTAAAATCGATGTTGTTCACATGATGCTGATTTTCGTGGGCACTGAATTCTTTTCACCGCAGACAAAGAACTGACGTCAATTTTTTAAGGTGGGTTCTGCGCCTTTCCTTACTGTATTTGAGGCAGAAAATTTGCCTCTGAAAGATGGCGTTTCCTCATCTGAAATCCACACTTAAAGGGGTTGTCTCACTACATTGATTCATCTTACCTCAGTCCTTTTTTCTTGGTTTCATTTTGAATTAAGGGGCAGGTATACTGGCTTCCACTAGGCTGCAGTAGAAGCCAGGTCTGTCGCTATAACAACCAGTGCTGGCAGCCTATCAGGAGAGATTGAACAGTCCTGTAGCTATAGCGACCTATAGGAGCTGATGCAGCACATACAAGAGAGGATATCTAGGAATAGGTAGGACACTGTTAATTGACACACATTGGAAAGTGACTTGTTTTTGCAAGATCTTTAACATAAAAAGCAATCCTTGTAGTGAGACAACCCTTTTAAAAGAGCAGACTTTCCAACGGGGAGATCACTGTTTCTGTGTTGACATTTTCAGCGCCAGATTCAGTCGTGTGAATGTCCCCTTTATAATGTATTTGAAAATGGGTTTCCTAAATTTGATAACCCCTTCCAATAGTGTAAATCGCCCTCTGATATTGGTGCCTTTTTATATGCACCATTGTAGTGTAAGAATAGTCTATTGCTGCATATTCAAGTTCTTCTAGATTATAAGGCATTGAATCACCATTTATCATGGCGGCTTATTTATAAATGTTCGGAAACTTCTTTAGTAACAACTTTTTTCCTCTGATCTCCAGGAATCTTGGTGCTATAAGGTAATGCACATCCTGGAACATGAAGAGTGGTTGTCATTGAGTGTTACTCTCGTGCATCCTCAGCCTTAGAGCTGTCATAAAAGCAGAAGATTCTGCCATTTACTGCTGCTTCGGCTTCTTTTTTCCCATTTGCCAACGGCAACATTGTTCTTGCATTTGTGCCAGTTCTTCTCCTCTGTCAGTTTTAAAGGTCTTCGAGTGTCAGGTAGTGGAAGAAACTGTCTCCCTTCGTCCTGACAGATCCTTCACCTATTTAGCGCAGGCCTCCAGAATCTGTCCTTCAAGTTCTATTTCGCAGCAAAGCTTGCTTTTCTGTTTATTTCTGATATTTGCCACCATCCTGGTGATCTGAACTGTTCGGGGACCAGTGCATTGTGGGAAGAAAGGCTGCTGTGAAATACATGGAAACTGCACATCATGTAAATAATGGAAAATAAAAGACTCTGATCTGGTTGTCCTGTTGTGGCTTCCTCTGCTGCATTAGATGTATGGGCATTGTCAGTGGTGGTCCTCTGCTTAAAAGGACTTGGTTAAAGGGGTTTTCTCACCAATGCTGTTTTTACAGAGCCACAGCCAGCTTCAGGCTTACACTTCCTGGTCAGGCTGTGGGGGGATTTATAGCAGTTACCGGCATACCCGCTCTTATTCCTAGCTGATCTTGTTACAGAGACATGAGTGTAGGATGTATGCAAACTGTAGTACACACGGCTACAGAACTCTAAAGGGTTAAAGCTTGTCAGTAACCTAGATAAACAAGCTCCTGATCTGGAGAGAACACTCAACAGGGAGTGAGTCACAATGGTTGAACAGGGCAGCTGGAGCAATAAGACAGGTGGTTGGTAACCTAGAGAAATGTGTGTACACGGAGACTTTTATCTCTACTTAACTCCTAAACAAAGCAAAATCAGAACAGCAATGTACTTCATAATAGTTTTTAGCTTTAAAAATGTAGATAGAGGTAAATAATCATTGAGGTGAGAGAACCCCTTTAAGGGCTCTTCAGGATTAGAAAAACGGTTGCTTTCTTCCAGAAGATGCACCACCCCCTGACTGTAGACTTGAGGCCAATTGTGAACAATTCTTTTAAGAGGAGTTTTCCAAGACTTTTAAAAAATCTCCTTACCCCCTCCCACTGTGCTTTAAGTATAAAAATAACCCATACTTACCTCTCCTACAACTACTGTTCCAGCAGTGCCAGAGCTCCAGTGTTTCTCACCTCCTTGGTCACATGCTGTTCATACAGGCTCGTGACTTCTGAGGCCAGAGATTGATTGCAGCATCATGTGACGACCTGGTGAGGGATCGGGGAGAAACACTGGAGCTCTAGCATTGCTGGAACGGTAGTGATGGGCAAAGTAAGAATAAGGTTTATTTTTTCTATTTAAGTCCCATGCAATGTGTTGGGAGGTTTCTAAAAGTCTTGGAAAACCCCTTTTAATATTGTTGGAGGAGATCTGCAGATGGTTCCCCTCCTTGCCACCCACTAGACTCAAAATGGATTATGATGTCTGTTGTCTTCTGTGCCCCATAAAGTCTTGCAACAGGTTTTCAGGGGCTTCGAATGATTATTCCAAAGATGGGCTATTTGTTGGACTGATTCATGTTACGATGCCAGCCTGCTATCAGCTCATATTGTGTAGCATGCTCTATCACAGTGCTTTACCTTTTTTTTTTTTTTTTTTATTGCTCCATTCTCCCCTTTCATTGTTTACAATATCATTCCCCCTCTTCCCAAGATCATCTAACAGAAAAGGTGCATTCTGGATAATATGCATGTAATATTGAAAATCTTTGCTCATACTTGGCTGAATAGTGGTCCCGAACCGCTTCTCTATCAAATGCATGGTATAATGAAGAGAGACCTTAGGGACCATGTTGCTCTATAGAGTCCATGCACATAGCACTGGTCATGAGCACATTGATTCTTCACAGTTTGAGTCTAACATTTAGTAGGTATATAGCCCAAAAAACGATTGGCCTGATTTTTTTTTCCTTCTGGTTTGATTTCTGATAGTTGTTACTCGTGTCCGCTTAGTGTGGATAGGAAGAACAAAGGCCCTCATTTATTATTATGGTTTTGCAAACAAGTGGCACATCTTTGGCACCGCATGTTGCGAACATATTTATTTTGGGCTTTTGACACTTTCAGCACAATCTCCAGCACGAGGTTGTGGCTTGGCAAGAAGTGGGCATGCTTTTGTGGGAAAGTGGACGTGGTCACAATACAACACATAGTGCCAAAATTCTGGTGTAGAAAGTATGGCAAGTAAATGTTTGTCTAAAAATCTAGACAAGTCTAAAGCTGCGGCAAATTTATCAATCCTCTTGAACCGCTCTGATTAAATCTGGTGTCCTTTTAGAATGCTTGCTAGATTTTCCACTGCCTAGGATGGCTTTAATCCCCTTCACATTGGAAGTGAGGACTTGAGGATTGCTACATCCAATATAGGACAATACAGAGTTCCAGCTCTTTTCCCAGAAGCCTTTAAAAATGTTTAAATTTAGCGGAGCGGTAAGTCTCAACACACCAGCATAGTGCTTCTCCCTAATAAGATATCTCGCCCCTTTAGAGCTACTCTCAGTGCCTCCCATCTAGCCAGCCAGTGAGTTCTGCTCTGCACTACAGAGTTGCAAACACCTCGAAACAGTTATATTTAGATGAACAAACTGGTATGGCTTTGAACCTTGCAGTATGAAAGAGTCTGATGCGACTTAAAGGGAATCTGTCGCCAATTTTTTTTACTTATTAAATCAAGCCCCTGATCCATATTCTTTTCCTCTCAGCCATTTTTATTTCCTGATAATTATAATCTTTATTTCTATAGCGCCAACATATTCCGCAGCACTTTACAAATTCAAGGGATTGTAGATTTCTCTCTTTGGCCGTCTATATATGATTGTGGGGAAGACATTCTTGCTTGCACTGCTTTAACAGCAGTCAGAGAGAGACTTTACAGCAGCTTCATGCACATAGGATTCTTAAGACAGATTCTGTCCCATAGACTTGTATAGGAGAGTTTTCACTGTGAAGGGAGGGGATAGGGGGAGCTGTGACATCTCCTCTTGTGACTGGTGGATTCTGTGTTATCTGTACACAATGGTGTCTCCTTTCAGTTTGACCCTGCTTGTACTGATAATGAGCACATTGCTGAAAAGCTCTCTAAACAGAACAGGAAGTGTCAGATGATTATTAGGCCTAGTGGCCAAAGTGAAAACTGCAGTGATATGGAAAATTAAAAAAGAAAATAACCAAAAATTCCTGAAAAATGTGTTTAACATAAAAATTTGAGTTAAACATGAAGTCATTTTTTGATGACACATTCCATTTAAAAATTAAAAATCCAATAGAGGGTGCTAAAGAGTTCCAGCTCTTTTCCCATAAACCTTTGAGTAACTTTTAGCCATTGATGGTAAATTAAGGCCATTGTGTTGAATTTCCAATGAAGGTTCGTATTATGGGATGACAGGTGTAAGTAGTGCACCATAGGCTGACTTCAATAAATGATGTTTTTATAGATGCAATGAGAAAGCAGGCTTTAATGGCTATAGCCAGTATTGGTTGCAGACTATCTTCCAGGGAAGTTCACGTTGCTCATTAGAGGTCAGTCTAGGTTAACCATCTTTGGTCATTCTGCTCTGCGTGATACTGATGCATTAGTGAACACTACCACACTAGCATATGTTAATCGCTGATGTGCTTTACTTAGGTTCCCTGCATAGCAGTATAGTTAACGCTTTTATATATACTCGGAAAAATATACAGTGTTTTACCATTTATAAATAGAGCTTGCAATTAGAGAGTGACCTTTCAAGGCGCTGTCACGTGTTTTCACTGCAGAGTGACATTAACTTCCATTATGTAGCACTTAAATTGAAAATCGCTAATAAGCTTCTACCTTAAACATAAAATCTTATAGGCTTATTCTCATGCCAGTGATTCACCTGAATTACTGCTCGTATTTCTCTGTTAGATCAAATAGAACAATCCCCCAGGTACCGGAAATCAGTCTGTGGACTGAACATAAAATAAACCACTTTCCTGAAGTATCTGCAGATACCAAACAGATTTTATATTGAAGCTTGCAGTATTTGGCATTGGGGGAGTGACCATATGATTAGGTTTTTTGAGCTACTTAATTTCCAGAGACAGCAGAGCATGTGTAAAATTTTCTTCTAATTGAACTAACCGGTCTGTGAGAGCCAAAATTCTTGCTGGTTGGTAGGCGATCATTAGTTCATGCATTAAAATGCAAATTAATTATTTAAAAATAATGCTATGGGATTTTCTGGATTTTTTTCTTTTTCTCCCAGTTGAAGTGCACCTACGATAAAAATTACAGACCTCTCCATTTGTTGAATGTGTGAAAACTTTCAAAATCGCTGGTGTATCAAATACAGGCAGTCCCCTACTTACATCGTTCCGACTTACATACGTCCCCTAGTTACAAACGGGGTGTGGCTGACATTCAACACTGAGTCACGTCCCATGATAACCGAGTGCCAGCATGCCACAGCTGCACATGAGATACAGAACGTTAGGTGAAATCTTCTAAAAAAAAAAGGGCACAGACAGGAAAACAAATGTAAAAACTGTCCCCTGTACTATCCCAATTTTTTTTTGCTGTAGTTACATTTAATAAATATACCTGTTCCGACTTACATACAAATTCAACTTAAGAACAATCCTACAGTCCCCATCCCATGTGTAACCCGGGGACTGCCTTGTACTTATTTTCCTCACTGTACATCCTGGTGGCTACTTTTTAGTATATTTTGTAAAAGTTGCAAAACCGCTGAGAAAGCTTGGATGAGGCGCATGAGGGATCTGATCAATTTTTAAAGCAGATCTGTCGGCTCTTCTGACGCGTCTTGTATTTTCTATAAAACAAGAATTCTGCAGTGAGTCGTCTTAGATCTCTGCCTGCTACCGATTCTCTGTCCTCCTGGAAATGTGTGAATGAACAGAGTGGATGGTATTTATACACAGTCTAAGGCTGGGTTCACACACAGCTGCGTGCACAAGAAACAATGTTCATGACCAGCAGACAATGGCCGCATGAATTTGCTGCCAATTTTGCAGATTCATTCACTGACAAACTCGTACGGTCATTGGAAGCACTTGTGGATGATGTGTCACACACATGCAGCTGCTTTAGCTTGTAAACCCAGCCTAATACTGTCCAGCTAGTGTCGTACTGCAGGGGCATAACTCCTACAACAATTTTGACATTGGAAATCTTTATTCCTTTACCACTAATTGTAAAAGAGAAACATTAAGATATATCTTTTTATTGTACGTTATTAAAAAGCGATCCTACATTGCCCTCATAGGTTAAGCTATCCAACCACAATTTCTGTAATCGCACAAATATTCCCCAATAGTCCAGGATATTACTGGCTCTCTAACTATCCGGTTTGCTATCCTCTGGACTATTAGGGAATATTTATACGATTATAGGGATGGTGTTTGCACAGCTTTTAACCTTTCAGGGTACATTTAGGCTAGCTTTTTAATAGTATACAATTTACAAGTTATATATGAATTTTGATATTGTGTTAGTGGGTAAGGGTTTAAGCTTGCCAATGGCAGGATTGTTGTAGGAATTATTTGTACACCCTACCACTACTTTTGGTCCTAAGTGTATGTAATACTACAGAGATGTACCCTGGTGTCGGAGGAATGATAATGCCAAGTCGTCAGGTTATTCATACATTTCCAGTGAAGTAACAGGAACGGCACAACACAGATTTCTATGTATGCTTCTGCATGTTTTATGGGAATTTTAGATATTGTGAACAGACCTGACCGGATGGAGGAGAAACCCTAGAACAGTGGGGGTCGGGAGTAAAATGGTTTCTTTTTTTTCCTCCAAACCTTAAAGGGAATGGTCATCAAAAAAAAACTTATTGTTTAACTCACATTTTTATGTTAACCCCCATTTTGAAGGAATTTTTGGTTTGTGTTTTTTAATTTTTCCAATCACTTTCGTATTTTTTTTTTAATTCTTTAAATCCCCTTAGTTTTCATTTGGCCATAGGGCCCAAAAGTCACCCTTCCTGCTCTGTTTTGAGAGCTTTTCAGCATGTGTTTCATTATCGGAAAAGCAGGGTCAAAATGAAAGGAGAAAACCTTTTGGGACAGATAACACAGAATCCACCATCCCGGAGGAGATGTCCCCAAACCCCCCCCCCCCTCTCCCCTCCCTTCACATGAAAACTCTCCTATAGACGCTTGGACAGAATCTGTCTTTAAAAATCCATGGGCAAAGCAGCTGTAAAGTACTCCTTTATGTTTAAAAGCAGTGCAACAGAATGTTTCCCCACAATCATTTATAGATGCCTAATAGAGAAAACTACAATCGGGAATAAAAGCGACTGAAGGAAAGCAATGGGGCAGGGTTTGATTTAATAAGTAAAAAAAAAAAAAATGGCAACATATTCCCTTTAAAGTTGGATCCGTTTAACTAGATGATATAATGCTGAACCCCCGGGGGGGACCCCGGGGGAACTCCCGCTTTCTTTTTTAGTAAGAAACAGTCATGGGGCCCTTTTTCTACTGATAATTTTAAACTTCTCCCCGGGATAAAGACAATTTACCCAAAAAATTTTAAAAAATAAAACCGCCCCCTTTTTTTTTCCCCGGGATGGGGGCTTTTAGCTCTGTACCCACCAGCGCAAACGTTTTAAAAAGGGGATCACATTTTTAAAAGGTTTTTCTTTTAATTACACCTGTTTTACATCTAATAATTACAACCTCCAGTTTCCCCGGTTCGGCCTGGTGCTGGTGCGTCTTCTTGTGATGTCTCGTTTAAACCGCTCTTTGCAACTTCAGGAATCAGACTTATGAGGTATTGATCCCCGGGATCCATTCAAGGACAGACAATATCGACTTTGTTACTCTGCATTGCTTGCTTGTCGCCTTTTCCATCCCCCGAAACCCTGTCAATGTACATTTCCCAAGGTTTTATGGGTGTAAAAAAATATTTTTTTATGAAGGAAAAAATCTTTTTTGGAAAATTTAAAAATTTTTGCTTTTTCCATGTTTTGCCCACTTCCATAATGCGCTGTATGTAAGTAGACTTGAGAGTCCATTACATTGACCTCTATAGGGGCAGCCCAAAGTTTTTTTGTTTTAAAGAAGTTTTTCCCCTTTAAAAAGTACAATTTAAACCAAGGGTAAGATGACTTACAGGGAATTTATCAACAATATATTTTTTTTTACTAAATTTAAAAAAAGCAAAACCCCTGATTTTTTTAGTTCTGTTCAGTCAGTATATGATTATGGAGGCGGCGATCTTGCCTGAGCTGTTTTTCACAACATTTAGAGAGAAAACTTTACAGCTCCGTGTCCAGAATTTTCTGTAAACTGGAGCAAACCCATTGACTTTTTAAAAGGAGGGCATACTCTGTTTCCGCGAGGATTCATAAAGCAGGGGCGGGGAAGAGGGGGAGCTGTTAAATACTCCTATTGTGGTTGGGGATTTTGTTATTATTAACATTTTTTATGACATTTCCCGTGTAATCTGCCCGTTCGGGAAAAAGAGGAGACGTGAAACGAAAGGGTTTTTTACAGAACGGGAAGGGGGTCAGACTATAAGGCCCCCAGTGGCCAAAATGAAAAAATGCACTTATCCATATTTTAAAAAAATTAATTGATCGTGAAACTGAAAAATTGGAAAAAAAAAAGGGGTTTTTTAATACAAAAACCATGATTAAAGGGGAAATAGTAATTTAAAAAAAATTTCCGATTTTTAATTCTTATTCCCAAAGGGGTTTGAAAGTTTTTGATTTGTTTTTTGGGGAAAAAAATTTTGTAACAAAAATAATTAAAAATTTTGGGGAAAAAATATCCGGTATTTTTCCAAAAAAAAAATTAAAAACCCTGCGTCGGGGACACTATTCCACAGGATTATCGTGTCATCGCGCCTAAAAAAGGGTTGGGTTTTTCACCCAAAAGTTTTTTGGCTTAAGTTGCAAGGTACCCAAAAAAAATTGGGGGTGCCCCGTGAAAAAAAAAAAGGTTTTTTTCCCCCCGGCAGAAAAAAAACCTCCCCTTTTTTTTTTTTTTTTTCCCCCCCCCCCCCCCCCCCCCCCCCCCCCCCCCCCAAGCCAAACTTTTAAAAATTGGGAAACCCCATAGGAAAAGGGTAATAGAGCTGATTTGCTCAGCGGACCCTTTTCTAATTTTTCCCCGGCTTTTATGCATTTCCTGCATAGTTTAAAGGGATTCATTGGGAAACCATTTAAAAAAGGGAAAAGGGTTTTCCCCAGCGTAATTGTACTGCAAAATTTCCTGAAGTACGGCCCCAAATATGGTAAATTTCATAGCTCTTTATTCAAGCCTTTTTATTACCTGCCGTTTTCCCCCCCAGTAATTTTCTGACTCGGAAACATTTTTGGAAATGCGACTGGCCAGCACATACCCTTCTCAAAACAAACCCCGGGGGTAGGGGGCGCACCCCAGTATGGGACCGCTGTAAATTTTTAGGAATAAGGGTGTGTTAACATACCCTAAAAAGGGAATTTTCTGGGAAACAGGAAAAATGTAGCCTGTTCTGGGCTAAGTCTACCGCTTTTACCTTCTATGGGTCCACCAAGGCTGGTCACGTATCGCCTTTCTACCTTTTTTTTTTCCCTGGTACGTTTGAAACCCATCCCCTGCCCCGGTATTTCATTTAACAGTGTGGGAAACCCCCCCTTAAATTTATCGCTAAAAGAATTTTCAAAAGGATTTTCATCCTGAAACTGTGCCACACTTATCAACATGGGGCCTTCTATTTTACCTCTATTTTAGCTCTTTTTTGCCCCTTTAAATCAAGGTGATCTGCAATACCCTAAACAACTTTTAGAATACTGTGCAACTTAAAGGGAATATGTCGCCAATTTTTTTTTTTTTTACTTATTAAATCAAGACCCTGATCCATATGCTTTGCCTCTCAGTCGTTTTTATTTCCTGATTGTAGATTTCTCAATCCAGTTGTCTATATATGATTGTGGGGAAGACATTATTGCTTGAACTGCTTTAACAGTAGTCAGATACTTTATAGCAGCTTCATGCACATAGGATTCTTAAGACAGATTCTGTCCTATAGACTTGTATAGGAGAGTTTTCACTGTGAAGGGAGGGGAGAGGGGGAGCTTTGACCATCTCCTCTTGTGACTGGTGGATTCTGTGTTATCTGTACACAATGGTGTCTCCTTTCAGTTTTTTCCCTGCTTTTACTGATAATGAACACACTGCTGAAAAGCTCTCTAAACAGAGCAGGAAGTGTCAGATGATTATTCGGCTTAGTGGCCACAGTGAAAACTGCAGGACTTGGGAGTTATTAAAAAAAATACTGAAAGTAATCTGGAAAATTAAAAAAAACATAACCAAAAATTCCTACAAAAGGTGTTTAACATAAAAATGCGAGTTAAACAAGTCATTTTTTGATGACACATTCTCTTTGAGAACAGATCAGCTTTACAATGTAAAGTTTCCTGCATTTGCCCTGTCGTACTGTCCTGAATTTGTATTCATGTGAATGAAGCCTTGTCATAAATTAATGGGTTCAGTTTCCATGAATATTGGTTCAACCCACAAAATGACCACCTCTGCTTGACACTTTCAAAGCCCAATAGACTTTTGACATCATTTGACTACGGACGGTTACAAGGATGGAATATAGAATGACTCTTCCACCATTATTCCTCTTGCTTCTTCTCAACATAATTAGCTGCTTGCACAATAGAGTGTTTAATTTGAGCAGCTGCCAAGACTCATTAAGTTACAGAAGTATTTCCTGAGATCTCGGTTGTTCCAATTGTGACTATTGTATAGGATGTGTTTCGCAGAGTCAGAAATAGATTTTGCCCCCAGTTCTTTTGTTTGATTGCGGGACTATGGTTGTATCCGAGCTTTGTACACAGATAAATCGGTTTTCTGCATTCTCCACTTTCTCAAATATTTTTTACATTCCTTATCACTTGACCATTTTTTTGTTGCTTATAAAATTAATGTCTTCAGAATTCGTCTTTTTTTTCTCCAAACCAAGTTGCTTTGTATAAATAACACCATAGTTTTTGCTGTAAAATCTATTCTATGGATGCACTTGAGAAGGAGTCCTTTTTGCCACTAGTGTGCTGCATATAACCGCACTAGGGAAACTGAAGGATTGTTTGGGCTTATTTAAAGGGGTTTTGCCACGATATAATGTTGACGTGGGATCCTCCAAAATGGGTATTTAATCACTTTCCTAAATATAGGTAATTTAAAAATGTGAAGCCACTGAGAGCTACAGCGTAAATTACATGCCCTTAGTTTCCTGACAGTTTACATTAGACACGACCAGGAGCTGATCTGGCCACGCTTGCGTTGTTTGCACTTCTTATCTGATGGCAGGGAACGTGAACAAGCTTCGAAGGGACTTGGGAGAAAAGATCCTGTGTCTTTTGTATCCATTGGTTGTAATGTAATTATCTGAGTAAACATGCAGATGCACCCTGCTCAGCCCTCCTCTTCCCCCCCTGCAGCAGTTCGTGAACAAATGAAAGACACTGCCTTCTCAGAGCTTATCTTCTTTGCTGAGCAGATAAGAGGGAAAAATGTGTGCACAATACATTTTATCCCTGTGGATTACCAAAAAAACATGTTTGCCAAGTCAGAGCTGAATGTCGGAACGTGCGGGAAGTGGTGTTTAAATCACAGGGATTTTTTTTTTTAAACACAGAAACACAACACCCTTTTTCAAGCCTCAAGAGGGGAGTATCAGCCTGTTAGGTGAGGAACTCACTTCTTGGCAAAACCCCTTTAACGTTGCAGATCTTAAAGTTGTTTCCGTATGGTGGAGTACTAGGCAGCAGACCCCATTTTTTATACTTGAAATGGTTTTTTGACTTTGTATTTAGGATATTTTTCAGTCCATGTCCAATAATGAGCAGATGTAGTGAAATTGCGTTACCCGGGGTTTCAAAATCACTGGCTTCATCTTGTAGAAGTCTGCTCGGAAAATACAACATGTGGCAATCAAATAAACTGTTTTACATTAGTGTGTTTTTTTTTTCAAAATGTATGACATAAACAGGGTAGGAATATGTGGTATTGGGTCTTTACATTATGGAAAAAGCTAAATGGGAGTGGCCAGCAGAGAGTGGAACCGCACCACTGCCACCTATCAGACCTAGCTTAGATCCTTGTTTGTCTGACAGATATGTCCCCTTTTAACCATATACATTAATGATAGAACACACACGCCTGAGTGTGTAAATTGACTTCCCTCCCAAACTGACCTCTTCAAACTTGGCTATTGGGCTTCTAAATGTGTGATAAAATGTTGTTGTCTCTAAATTGGCCTGACTGTCTCTGGGGCATTGGTACAGCTAATTTATGTTACCCTTATGCTATATTGGTTTCTGCTTAATAGTTAATTCATCTATAAGCTTCCATTGTATCCCCCAAAAACCCCCAAATTTTTTACTATCTTTGGGGGGAAAAGGATACACTCTCACCCAACACAACCTCTGCTTTAGTGTATTTTGCAGGAAAAGCTCCTGACTTATACAAATTTAATGAGAAAATAGTTTTTTTTGGGTTCCTGTAAGTTACAATTTTTAAAAAATTATTAGCCATTAATTGGTGGCCCCCACATCAAAACATTTATAAATAACCTTGATAATGATAAAAGTTTGGTGAAACCCCCTTTTAAACGGCTTGCTCTATTGCTATAGTGTGGTCTATAGCATGAAATAGAATGGTGGTGGTTGTTTACCTAAAGTGGTTGTCTGGGATTTGGAACACATGGCTGCTTTTCGAGAAACAGTGCCACACTTATTCACAGGCTGCACGTGGTGTTGATATGGGAAAATAGAAACAAAGGGGCTATTCTTCCTTTGGAGTCAAAATTAAACTTAAAATAACAAAGTTTCAAAACCGAGAAAGAACATCACAACATGCCTTGTTGCTGTGAAAATGCTTTCTGTTTTTCACAAATTGGTGACTTTTTTTATACCTTTTCAAATTTTAGATAAGAAGCATCACATGAACTGCTGTGAGGGTCATTTGGGACATCCTTATCTATAGCCCCTTTTCAACTCAGGAATGTTTTGGAAACACGGTGTAACTTCTGAAAAGGTGCCATCTTGGGGGTTTCACACATCTCTCAAATACACAGGCGGCCCTTTTGTTTAACACATTAATGACAAAAGATATACCTACGCTTTTACATGCGTATTATATATGTAGTGCCATAAAATAATATAATAATATAATAATATATAATATATATATATATATATAAATAGGTATTTACTAATACTTTAAAATAAAACTCAAAGGTCACACATATAAAACGTTTTTTCCCATCCCCAAAATATAAACACTCACTCCATTGATACAATAGGCCGTTTTTTGCAATACATTTTTAAGCCTTGGACAATTCTGGTGCTGTTAAAAAGAAATAAACCATGATTTCCTATTCCTGTACAACAGCTTTTTCTTTTCTGATCATTTTTTTGCAATATGTTTATCTGGTTTTAATTTGTAGCAAATTGACTCTTTTCCCAAAAAGGGAAAAAAACTGGTTGCTTTGTAAAATTGACAAGTAAAAAAGTTTTTTTTTTGCTGAAAAAAAAAATCTTTTATTTTAGGACTTAGTTGGGGTCTGCTTTGAAATTCACTAAAACACAGTGATAATTATATATGACGCAACTGAACCTATTCCCCACCTTACTCAGGAAAAGATGCCTGAATAATGCATAAATATCCTTGTCTTTCTGGATAACGAGAATATCCTTTTCCATAAAAAATGCATAGTCAAAAGATGGTACAAGTCGCTTTCTGTGCTTCTGAATTAGAATTTAATATTTTATATTTTTGTCAGCTTGTATCTGTAAAATGAAACTCACTTTTTAATGAAGAGTTTGAATAACTTGGCTTCAGATATAAAAATATCTAACAGTGTAAATTTGTTCATATTCATAGACCGCGGATCAGTGCCTTGTAATGAGTTCTTCACACCTAGTCCACTGTAAACGTCTAACATCTGAGGGATGCTCCTATACACAGATGGGCCCCAAAAATGTATACACAGTTCAATACTGATTACCTATGCACTTTTTCTTAAATTGGAATTTAATTATGGCGACAATATCTAATAATATATTGTCCCCAAGGATGTCCGTAGCCACGGCATTGACAAAGCCACCATGTGGCTATCAGTCAGGTATAGTCACCATGTGACCATTAGGGTGGCCACATAGAATGGTGGGTGAAAGATTTGGCTTTTGAGTGTTGCAAGACTATTTTTGAATTGGTGCCGGAAATTTTAAATTGGTGCCGGAAATTTTAAATTGGTGCCGGAAATTTTAAATTGGTGCCGGAAATTTTAAATTGGTGCCGGAAATTTTAATTGTGCCGGAATTTTTTTTTAAAATTAAAAATTACAGCGACAATATCGAAATTAATTTGTCAAACGTGTTGGTGGTTGTGTTCCAATCATGAGAATTTATTCTTTTCGTTCGTTTAAAACCTATAGCACTGTGTGTGAGCTTCCCAAGCAAAGACCTTGAAACAAGTCTCGCTTCCTTGGATGTGGTGTTGGAACAGTTCACACGACCACCAGAAAAGGCCATCAAACATTGTACATGTGAGACTGGCGATGGCAGGTGGAGCATTCTTAAAGGGGTTGTCTCCCCTCAGAGTTTCATAGATGCACCCTGTCACTACCTGATCCGACTGTCTGTAATTAGCCTACGAGCTCCATGCATTCACTCTGTGTATTCAACTCCATGTTTCCAGTCTGCTAATTAGCTTAGAAGCTTCTCTGCAACTGCTAGTAGGAGATTTATCTAAAGTAAACAGCAGTAATTACTAGGTTTTGTCTGAAACCGAGAGTCTCAAAGTTTTTTCATGTATGAAAGATCAGATAACACACAGCTCTCACTCTGGCTGCTGCAACCTGTATGATGACATCACTCCCTGCTATCACATAGAACAAACAGCAGGGGAAAAGGAGTAAACAGGTTGGTAACTGGGGGAACCAAATAGAGCCAGGAAGGTGATAAAATCATTTGTAGCTCCTTAACTGAAAAAGATGAACAAAGCAATATATTTGGAAAATGTCTTCATTTAGTGTTCCCTACATTTTGAAATCTATTCTTTGTAGACAACACCTGTAAGGAATAACATTGGAAAGATAGTACCTCATGTTTCGTTTATTGAACTTCAGGAGCATACTGGACATAAGTCTGGGACTTCCTGCTGTAAGAGGAGGAGGAAATATATGTCAGTGTGATCACAAAGCTGTCCTATGGCTATTTTGGAACTATACAGTGTGATAGATTGAAAAACAAAAACCTTTTTTTTGTTCTGGTAAGAGTGGTATGGGTACTGGTTATTTTAATTTTTTATCAAGACTTTTTAAGTTTACAACCCCTTCAACATAACAATGAGCCTCTTGAAAAAGCTGGCTGCGAAACGTGCGTCAAAGCTAATGCCCTCCCTGGCGACATATCCACCACTTTGGTAATGGATTGAAATATAGGTTACTATACAGTTACTTCTGTATCTGGTTTGATGCATTAATTTTATTTATAATCACTTGATTTGTTATATATTTATTTGTGTCCTTCCAGATTATCTCTGTTTTTTATTATTGGTGGATATGCCACCTTTATTCATTTTGGGGGGTATTTTGTGGTTTTAATGGTTTATAAAGTTTGTTTTAGTTGTGACGGATTATATATATGTTGATCTTGTAATAAATAATTTTTGGAATAAAAGTATTGACATGTTTATTATTTGAGTATCATATTTTCTATTTGGGTTTTTTAAGTTTACAACCCCTTTAACCTAACAGTGTGGTAGTAAAGCATGACTAAATTAGTGCATGTAGTTTTGTAATTTGTGTTGTCTATTATTCAGTACTATATAACATGATAGTGTCATAAATAAACAATAATCATTAAAAAATAATACACTTGACAAGTCGTTTTGCCTGAGGATTGCTTGGCCTAGATATACAGACTGCAAAAGTGCTTATTGATGTAGCCTAGTATACTGATCTAAGGTTTTGGTATGTATTACTGTACCGTGTCTGTATGTAATAGGTAGAAAGATATTCTAAAATCTACGTATATGTGTGTGTGTATATAAGCACTGCTCAAAAAAAAAAAGTGAAAACTTAAACAACACAATGTAACTCCAGGTCAATCACAATTCTGTGAAATCAGCCTGTCCAGTTATGAATCAACACTGATTGTGAGACAATTCCTCCTGCTGTTGTGCACATGGAACAGACAGCAGGTAGAAATGATAGACAATTAGCAAGACAACCCCTATAAAGGAGTGGTTCTGCAGATGGTGACTATAGACCATTTCTCTGTTCATCCTTTTTTGGTTGTTGTTTTGGTCACTTTTGCATAGTCATTGCTCTCACCCCTAAAGGTAGAATGAGGCAGTGTCTGCAACCCACAGAAGTTGCTCAGGTAGTGCAGCTCTTTCAGGATGACACAACAATGCAAACTGTGGCAAGGTGGTTAGCTTTGTCTGTGAGCACATTGTCCAGAGCATGGAGCATATACCAGGAGACAGGCCAGGACACCAGTGGAATTAGAGGGGGCTGTAGAAGGGCAGCAACCCAGCAGCAGGACCGCTACCTCCTCCTTTATGCAAAGAGGAACAGGAGGAGCAGTGCCAGAGCCCTGCAAAATGATCTCCAGCAGGCCCCTAATATCCATGTTTCTACTGTAACTGTCAGAAATCGACTCCATGAGGGTGGTATAAGGGCTCGATGTCCACGAGTCGGTGTTGTGCTTACAGCTCAACACTGTGCAGGGGAATTGGCATGTGCCAGAGAACGCCAAGCTTTGTGGATTTAACACTGGCGCCCTGTGCTCTTCACGGATGAGAGCAGGTTCACACTGAGCACATGTGACAGAGTCTGGAGACGCTGTGGAGAACGTTCTGCTCCCTGCAACATCCTCCAGCATAACCGGTTTGGCAGTGGGTCAGTAATGTTGTGGGGAGGCATTTCTTTGGAGCACTGCCCAGCCCTCCATATGCTAGCCAGAGGTACCGCGACTGCCATTACATACCAGGATGAGATCCTCAGACCCATTGTGAGACCATATACAGGTGCAATTGGCCCTGGGTTCCTTCTGATGCATGACAATGCTAGGCCTCATGTGGCTGAAGTGCATCATCAGTTCCTGCATGATGAAGGCATTGATGCTATGGACTTCTCTGCCTGTTCTCCAGACCTGAATCCAATCGAGCACATCTGGGACATCATGTCTCGTTCCATCCACCACCTGCTGCCTCATCAGGAACATGCCCAGGCATTGTAGGGAGGTCATACAGGCACATGGAGGCTATACACGCTACTGAGACTCATTTCCTTGTCTTGAAGCATTTCCACTGAAGTTGGATCAGCCTGAAATATGATTTTCCACTTTTGATTTGGAGTATCATTCCAAATCCAGACCTCCATGGGATATTTTGATTTTTCATTGGTCATTTTTGTGTTTTTTATTGTTCACAATACATTCCACTAGGCAATGAATAAAGAACTGCAACTATAATATTGTTCATTGACATCTAGGATGTGGGATTTTAGTGTACCCTTTAATTTTTTGAGCTGTGTGTGTGTGTGTGTGTGTGTGTGTGTGTATGTGTGTGTATACCAAGACACACACACCATATACCAAGACATTAGGTCAGTATATGTGGCTATATTAGATGTCCAATCTTTCTCTTGGTGTGTGTGTCATATACACACACACGTCACATTCATAATTTTTACAATACATTGTGGACATTTTTGCTTTTTTCCAAAGTTTATAATCACTGTAGACTGCGTTCTTTGCTGAGGAGGGAGGGGGCGAGTTTATTCCGTGAACCGTAACAACTGCTTTGAGCGTTGGTAAAAATAGGATTAGCTTCTCCCTGTGACAGATACTGTAGCTTTCATTGGCTGGTCTACCAATTATATTATCTCACAGCATTTTATGATTCTTTTCACTGGTTGTTAAAACTGCTAAACTCTCTATTTTTTTTTAAATTTATATTCTAAAGTTGACCATCTTTCAATCAATTAAGGGTATTGGAATATTACACATGGGAAAAATTGTGCTAACATTCCTTACTAGACTTGCCTTTTACATCCTATGTAAGTAGGTCCATGGCTGGAAATGAAATAAAACCGTGATACATAAACAGACTTTTTTCCCAATGTAAGTCCTCGGGTACTTGTTCATATTACAGCTGTGTCTATTGCCGTCTAACCCCAGTCTCTTGAATAGAGGTGAGCTGCGACGGCACATAACGCCTTTAAGAGCCGAGAGACCACAATGTCCTCCTCAGTCAATAGAACATTAAGTAACTATCACCATCCAAAGCCAACGTGTATTTATAACGTGTAATCCCTCAAAAGGACAGGTCTGCAATAAGCTAATAGAAGAGAAATCCGCCCCCTGATCAAACTGAGGTACGCAAGTAATTAAAAGTCAAAGGCAATACATCTGAAAGCTGATACGCCAGTTTCCTAACATGGCAGCCTTGCAGATGTTATTACATCAAGAGTGATATCTTGATAGGTGGCACATCATTATCAACAACTGTTGATGAAGTGCAGAGTGGATGCCCCGGGGAGGCCGTGCTAGAAAGGTGAAGACTTCTTAATTGGATTCATCTTCCATCTGAGTCGTGTAAAGATGTAATAAGAATGATCTCCACCTGGCACCCGCCTATACACTGTATCAATAAAATAAGATTAAAGCCGCACCAGTGCTCCATCATTTCCTAATTAGAGCCCCGTGAAGTAATTCTATAGGTGCTCTAATTGTTTTTGTCCAAAGGTAACCGACTAGCCGAGAAAATTGGCATATAATAGAGTGATCCAGCTAAAAGGATTGGCCATACTATACCGAATCTTTACAACGCATGATCTAAACACGCTGTTCTGCCACAGAGGGGCTAATTATCCTCGTTCAATTATATGACATTTGTCACACTGTAAAATAATACAGTCTTGACTAATAGGCTTGATTATATTATTTGGGGATGTTGAAGCTTTGAGAGTGCAGTTCTATGTGTTTATTTGGGGTTAATTATATGCTTCTATTAACAGCGGTGTTCTATTGATTGACATTTCAATACTAATTATTATTCTAAGGCTCGTTGTTGCCACTAGTATTACTAGATTTTAATATTTTTTATTATTATTGATGCTCACTTTAGAGCTTATTTGAACATCAATGCCAACTTTTGAGATTGCTAGACAGGGAACACTTGCTGGCTGAATGTTAGAGAATTTGGAAAATTTTTGATGCTTGCCTTTTAAAAATCATAGGAATGTGGCTCCTATCTATGAACAGGTGGGTGAATTTTTGGGCCGTTGTTTGGCTCTGTCATTGGGATGAATGACACGCTAAATGTTTTGCTAAACTACACATGTGCAACCCGTCAGTTAAAAGGGTTGTCTTATCTTTATAAGATCGAAGACCTGTTCTCAATATAGTTTATGAATATTAAATCATTGGGGGTCCGACTCCTGATGCCCTTGTCAATCAGCTGCAAGAAAATAGGCGTCCTCTTCAGTGCTTACATGTGCTCATAGTTGCCATACTTCTGTTAGCGACGACGCAAAGTATTGCAGCGTTGTCCCATTCACTTAGATGGAATAGCTCTGCAATACATTGTATTCCTCTGCTGTAACACAGGTACAGACTAAGGTAACTTTGTACTAGTACAGACTTGAGGTTCAAAATTGGAGGATACAATGTAAATCAGCTGATCATCAGGGGTACCATTAGTCAGACCGTTGGTGATATCAAACCTGTGGCCTATCCCCATGATGAGCCATCCGGATTAGGAGGCTGAATTATTATTATTTATTTTAAAGCGCCATTGATTCCAGGGCGCTGTACATTCGAGGGGGTTACATACATAACATAAGTCAAACGAGTACAATGATAAGTGATTAATGACAATTGGCACGACACAGGGAGAGAATAAGAGAATAAGACAAGGTCACAGATCAAAGCAATGAGCTTTTCAAGGGATTTGTCATGTTAGCTTCTGAAGTTGACATCCAGCCTGATCACCTTTTTGAAGGCCAATTATGACCAATATGTCATTCAAAAAATGGCTTATAGTTTATGGCCAGTTTGACCTCTCTGAAATCTAACCATTAAGGTGTGGCAGTAGTGAACCCCAGTATCCTGGTCTACCATGTCAGTCAAAGGGACGGTCTCTCCATGGTTTCAGAGCCACAGTCAGCTTCAGACTCGCACTCCCTGGTTAAGCTTAGGGTGGTTGTACAGCAGTGATTTGTATATCTGCTCTGCTATTCCTGCTACAGTGACATGAGTGAAAAAGATTTATAATCTGTAGTGCACAAAACTACAGAGCTCTAGGGTTTTAAACTTGGGTAAACAAACTCCTATGCTAGAGAGAAGACTCGGCAGGGAGTCACCATGGTCCTATGGCAGCTTGTGGAGCAATCAGATAAGAGACAGCAGAGAGAGGTGTTGGGTAACCAAGAGAAACTTATGTACACTAGTAGTAGATAAACCATCTTTATCTCCAGAACAAAACAAAATCAAAAACGCTAATGTATTTGGTGATGGTCTTCATTGACCTCTCCCTACAAGTTAAAAGTTAATCAATGCAGTGAGAGAACCCCTTTAAGGGTCCGATATGCTGAGATAAGTGGATTCATAAAGAGAGTTCCTTGGTTGTCAGAGGTCCTTTAGATGTTTTAAGGCCTGCACATTACATGGGGAGGACACGGTCCAAAGCCAACAAAATAAAAATGCCTAGAGACCACCATCAAGGAGTTGGTTGTTAATAATATTTTTTTTTACAATGGTATGTGTTATAAGACTTATTCTTGTAAGAAGAAGGACCGTTAGGTTGATGTGAAATGCAATCCACAACTCATTGTATCCAAGCAGCACTTTACAAAGGTGCTTATAATAAGACTTCCTGGCTGAATTTCCTGTCATTTTCTGCTATAATCCGATGACCTCATTGACTGTGGCCATGAGACAGACAAAGGCTGATACGCCTTATTAGTTCAGAGAGTAAGTGTTGCCAATAGCAACCAGATGACTCCTTCAACCTGCACTGAAAATATTACAGCTAAAATCCATTTACTTACAGTGGGCAACACCTTTATTAATTACAAAACCTCATTTATAAATGCAGAAAAGAACACCCCTCTATGATCTCATGCCCTCAAACTTCTCATTGATATTACCAGTTTAAATCGGCTGAATGAGGTACCAGGTTACATCTGCCCATAGTTGTAACTACTTGTGGTAGTTCGTTTCTTTTTGTTTGGTTCCATGATGGGAGCAGAAAGCTGGAATGAACAGTGGTGCCAGAGCAGTTACATGATGGGTGCAAAGTGTGCCCCACTATAATAAGGGTCAGTTGGGTTCATGTCATGGTGATATATATATATATATATATATATATATATATATATATATATTATATATATAAATATATAATATATATATAAATATATATATATATTATATATATATATATTTATATATTTATTATAATTTCTGCTTTCCTGACAGGGGTTTCAAACAGAATCTCATGCAGATTTGAACAGGACTTTACCCAAAATTATTATTTCAGGTTTGGAGCATTTCTACTTTTAATCAAGTTCCTATTGCCCTAGCTCCCCATCCTCTCTAATTGTTGGTGGTCTTTAGATTGAAATCTAACCTTTTTGAATGTAAATTTGTGATGATTTGTAGGATGTTGATTTTGTGTTATCACCTATATGTATGAATAAGTTCTATATGGCATGCTTACACATTCCAAATGCCAGTAGCACACTATCAACTTAAAAAAACCCATCCAAGGTACATAGGAATATTTGAAAAAAGCATTTCTGCTACTAGGGATACATGAAAATTTGGGGTTCCTAGTTCATACTTTTGATCAAAACTGCTTAAGCTCACCTCCTGATTTCATCAGGGGGACCCCAATGCAGATGGGTCCTAACACTAAATGTTACCTCTCATTGGCGCCTGTTCAGACTTCCACACTTCAGGGAGTGAAAGAACCAGCTAACTGAGCACACTGCACGGATTTAAATACCTGTGAAGGTGGGCGGAGCGCAAAAAGCCAATGAAGGCAGCCACTCCTCCATACACCGACTAAAAAACAATATTTGGCTCTGCACATCCAAAAACCTTTTTCTTGAAAAAGAGTATAGGCGCACACTGGTGCGGCAGTAACGCACACACGCACACACACGCACACACGCACACACGCACACACACACACACACACACACACACACACACCACAACCTTTTCGATCCCCCCCCCCCCCCCCACTATCCCGTTCACTCTCTGCCCCATCGCCAAAAAAGGGGAAAAAATACAAATCACGTGTACTCTTAGAAAAAATTGCGCAAAAATAGAAAAACTTATGCTCATAAGATTTATAAGTGCAGGACACCGTGGCGGAAAATCACAAACCTATAGTAATAGGCTTGGTCAGCCACTGTGGGCGTCCATTGTGAAACAGATTCACTAAGGCGCCCATTTTCATCTCTTTTTTGGAGGTTCTTAATGGAACCTCAGATATACATGTGAACTGCAGACATAGGTACCTTCCTCATAGAAGTCCTGCAGCTCCTCTCTTGACACTCTGTGCTCCCTCTTTTCACCATGATCTTGCAGCCACTGAGTCTCAGGAGTCAGGGGTGAAAAAGATGAGTGCAGGCACAGAGGCTGCCCCCCAAGACATCCCCCAACCCTCCCCCCCCCCCCCCCCCCCCCTAGTTCATAAACCAAAGTAACAATAACCAGCCACATCCTCCCTCCACCAAGTACCGAACAGGCTGCAGCACAGTAAGGCCTCGTTCACACGGCTTATTTGGGCACGGATTGGCGCCGTACTCCGCGCCGGATTTGCGCTGCAATACGGCGCCAATCCGTCCCTGTCATTACGGTAATCCACTGCTCTCATAGAGAACAGTGGATTCCGTCTCTTCTCCCCGCTCGGCGAATCCGCCGCGGGGGGAGAAAGTGACATGCATATTATTTACGGCGCGGACGCGCCGTAAACAATGCATTGTCTATGGAGCCGGGAGCGGCGCCCCCGCCACGCTCCGGCCCCGCCCCCGCCCCTTGTTCTGCTGCTGCCTGGGAATGTTTTCTCCTCCCTCCCGTTCTGACCCGACTTCATATGTTTACCACATCTTCTTTACTTGCTGCTGGGACAGTGCAGTGAAAGGCAGCACTGACCTTTTTATTTACAGGCTGCCTGGGGGGCTTCTCATTCTTCCTCTTCCCTCCCCTTCTGCATGGCACTGTCCTTCGTCTGCATCTCTGTACCGGGGAGGAGGGGGCCAGGGGCGTGATGAGCAGGAGAAGAGTCAGTGACGCGCTGACTGCTCGCTGCCTGCATGCTGAAGACTGTGGCTCGTCTGCCCGCCCCTACTCTCTCTCGCCCCCTCCCCTCTCTGTCCGGAAACTTTATTGTACTGTATGTGAGGGAGAGTGATTACAGCAACATTTAAGCATAGAGCCCGCTGGGGGGATACATAGACGGAACACTACAAGGCTAGTAGACGAAGTAGCTGCTCCCCCCACGGGCGAGGGCCCCGTAGCAGCTGCTTTGCCGGCTACCCCGGTAGTTCTGCCCCTGTGTGTGTGTGTATGTATGTGTATATATATATATGTGTATATATGTGTGTATGTATGTGTGTATATATATATATATATATATATATATTATAGTGGAAGTCTGAACGGGCTCCAGTGGGAGGTGTAACGTTTAGTGTTAGGACCCACCTGCATTGGGGTCCCCTTGATGAAATCGGGAGGCGAGCTTAAGCAGTTTTGATCAAAAGTGTGAACTAGGAACCCAAATTTTCATGTATCCCTAGTAGCAGAAATGCTTTTTTTCAAATATTCCTATGTACCTTGGATGTTTTTTTAGTTCATAGTGTGCTACTGGCATTTGGAATGTGTATGTATATTACTGCCGCACCAGTGTGCACCTATACTCATTTTTTTCAAGTATACGGCATGCTACCACCTTTTCCTGCTAAACCACAGATCAGAGGGAAGATGTAAGGAAGTAAAATAGGATTGCAGATATAGATATAGATAGATATAGATATATATAGTTTATACATTAGGATGTTGCATTACATTTACAGTTGAAACCAGAAGTTTACATACACTATATAAATCACATATATGCATGTTTTTCTCTCACATGAAATCAGAGTAAACCTTACCCGGTTTAGGTCAGTTAGGATTACCAAATTATTTATATTTGCCAAATGTCAGAAAAATGGGAGAGAATTGTTTAAGGCATTTTTATTACTTTCTGCAAAGTTAAAAGTTTACATACATTTCATTAGTATTTGGTAGCATTGCCCTTTAACTGTATGACTTGGGTCAAACGTTTTGGATATCCTTCCACAAGCTTCTCACAATAGTCGGTAGGAATTCTGGCCTATTCCTGCTGACAGAACTGGTATAACTGAGCCATGTTTGTAGGTCACCTTGCTTGCATCTGCCTTTTCAGCTGTGCCCATACATTTCAATAAGATTGAGATCGGAGCTTGGTGATGGACACTCTAATACATTGACTTGGTTATCCTTAAGCCACTTTGTTACCCATTTGGCAGTATGCTTCGGGTCATTGTCCATTTGGAAGACCCATTTCCATCAAAGCTTTAATTTTCTGGCTGATGTTTTGAGATGTTGCCACAGTATTGCCACATAATCTTCTTTTCTCATGGTGCCACCTATTTTGTGAAGTGCAGCAAAACAACCCCACAACATGATGCTGCCACCTCTGTTTCACAGTTGAGATGGTGTTCTTAAACTTCCAAGCTTCTTCCTCTTTCCTCCAAACGTAACGATGGTCTTTATGGGCAAACAGTTCAATTTTAGTTTAGTCAGACCACAGGACATGTCTCCAGAAATGTGGGTCTGGGTTCCTGTGTGCATTTGCAAACATTTAATCTGGCTTTTATATGTTTCTTTTGGAGTAATGACTTCTTCCTGGCAGGGTGGCCTTTCAACCCATGTTGATACAGTTCTCTGTGGATAATGACACAATCTTACCAGCTTCTGCCAGCATCTTCACAAGGTCTTTGGCTTTTGTTCTCGGGTTGATATGCACATGTCCGACCAAAGGGCGTTCATCTCTAAGACACAGTTTCCTTCCTGAGCGATATGATGACTGGACATTCCCAGTCATCATACAAACAACATCTGTACAAATTGTTTGTACAGATGAACAAGTCGCCTTCAGGTATCTGAATATTGCACCCAAGGATGAACCAGACTTGTGCAAGTCCACATTTCTCTTCCTGATATCTTGACTGATTTCTTTTGATTTTCCCATGATGTTACACACATAAGCAGTGTGTTTCTGGTGTGCATTAAAATACATCTACAGGGGTGTCTCGAAGTCAGATGTAGCTATAGCGACCAGAGGAGCAGAAGCAGCCCAAACAATACGAGAAATCACAGAAAAGTTAGGAGACAAACAAAGCAAAGAGACTAGTTTTACAACATCTTAAACATAAAAAGCAATCCTACTACCGAAACAACCCCTTTAAGTCGTGATGGTGCCATAAAAGTTTTATCTTGATGCTCATATTCAGGAACAGCGTGAGCTTAATCTGGACTTGAGGAAGCGCAGCAAATCTTCCCGTGTGTCTTTTAGCTAATGAGTAGTGTGAGATGGGAATTTTGTATAATTCCCCTGACTATCTCAAATCAACACGTAATGACTGCAGATGACATGTTTTCTGAATATTGTTGTAAAGCAAACGGATTGCATCATGTACCTGCAGATTTGGTGGACGTGGGAGTGTGAACAGCTACTCGGAAGTCACTGTATGCTTATCTTGTTGGTAGCAAGGATACACCACTTAGGCATGCTGGCTGCCATTGTTTTGGAATAGTTGAAGTCTAATTGGTGAACATGAAAGCTGTCCTTGTGCAGATAGTATTGTTGAGGAAACTCATAAGCCCCTATCACAAAAGTCTAAAATATTAACCCATTGCTTGACCTCTACTACTAAAATCGTTCTAACTTACCAGCAGCTAGTCTTTAGAGTACTCTGATATTTATGGGCGCTATCTGGTGCCTCTAAAATAAAATGACCAGGAAGTTCGTTGATACTTGCCCCTTCCCCTCAAAAAAATAAAAAAAATAAAAGCCATCTGTACTCGCCTCCCCCTGTTCCTCTGTCCCAACACTGCTTTTCTCCCATCCTCGGTATTCTTTCTTCTGCTTTTGATTGGGGGCATATTAATGTTATGTTTACTTCACTGTTCTGATCCCTCTTTATCTCCAAATGGTGATGTAGTGGAAGTGGCACCTGACACCTCTGTTTGGAAGTAGAAGTGAAGACTGAAGAGACCCAGCCCTGGAATGGGGTAACCAGAATTAAATTTTTTTGTTTTTATTTCTTAATAGAGGAAGCAGACAACTCTTTTAAAGTCCAAACCCCACCTTTCAAGAAATATCTTATTTGCAGTATATTTTTTAAAATTATGTACCTTTTTTTTTTTTTTAAATAGCGTTATATATATATATAACTTAAAGGGGTGTTCTATGTTTATAAAATGCTCATGTGTCAGCCCAGGAGGTTTTAAAATGGAGACAGGAATAACTCACTTATTTTAAAATTCGCTCCACTCCAGTGCTACCTCTACTCCTGGTGCACCCATTGATAAACGTCCCGATCAGTGCTAACCTGATGCTGCAGAAAATCAGTTCTCGGTGGCCTTGTGCAGTATGTCCAATAAGACTGCTGCAGCCTGAGAGAAACTACTGGTTAATCTGGAGTTTAGACTGTGAGCCCCAGTGGTAACCTAGACCAATGTAAGTAATGACTATGTCTACTCAGAGCTGTGGAATATAATGGCACTATATGAATAAAATAAATGTTAAAAAGCTGCAAGGTCACGTGAACAAAGATTGTGGCAGTAGCTGGATGCGTCGACCCTAGAACAGAGTAGGTTTTTTTCATTTTGATATTTTCTTACCCCCCTGACTGACGAGTGTTTGATAATCTTAGGACACCCTTTTTATGCATACAGTGCTGAATACAAACATCAGGTGAGAGTTCTAGGAGCGCCTCTTTCCTTTTATCCCAATGTGTGAAGGAGCGGAGTAATAACCAATCTTTGTAGGAAAAATATGGCTGTCAGGTTTTTTCGTTTCTTGACCGAGGTATCGTGCTGTATAGAAGTAGGCAGCACATGATAGGGATTCTTCTTTTCATATCCTGTGAGTCCCTGTGTCAGAGCCCATATTAGGCATAACGCAATTTATCAGCTACACACAGAGTGTTCCTTTAAGCCTTCTGTTGTGTCTAGAATTAATCTCGTCTGGATCATTTTTTTCCATTTTGTCAATTTTCTGTAAAATCTTGTTACATAATATAAGTGGTGTCTGTAATAATGTCTCCGACTTGGTTATTTCTTGAATCCTTTATCCTCTGGCCTTGACAGAAAGTGGTCATGGATGCTGCACATTACAAACTATATTTTCTGCTGAGATTATGCCGTACAATGTTCAGCTGGTAACAAGTGTCTGCCATCACATTATGTATACATTAATAGGACGCCAGAGAGTTTTTTTCAAGGCATTAGATGGAATTTATTACTGTTCGAGTATAGATCTAGTGACAAATCTTATTTGTGGTACAGAATTGCTCAGCGTTCCTGGCTTCGCTTGCCTCCTGGAGAACATTCAGCCTATCTTTTGCAGGGGATGTCTCCAGGATAAATGAGTAAAATCCATGGTTTACCTGATTAGATAAGGTTACTTTTATCGCATGCTTTGAATTAGCTTTCTTTGGTTTACGCTGCCATGTTTATACCGGTTTTGTTGCCCAAAGTTGCATCATCTTCTGAGAAAAGTCACCCTAAAGAACATTTTGGGCTCTTGGATGTGCTGCAGAACAAATGAGTTGACTGCTAGACGCCTGCCAAGATGTTGACAGTTTCCAGGAATAATTTCCTCTCTACACATCCCAGTTGGATGGTCTTCTTAGCAATATTATGTATTATAATGCAAATTTCCAGTTGGGCTCATGCCTTATTACAGGTTAATTAGTTACTAATGTGGCTTCTAAGCAGTGAACACTGCAACCAAAAGTGCTCATGTGCATATATAGTTGGATTTTCCAACTGGTTTTTTGTCTCTTTTTTGCACATGGGGGGCGGCTTTTGTTTGTGGATGAATGATCATGTTCTAAGTTTTTAGGAACGTCGGCGGTGTAAAAAAAGTCCGCCGGAAAATCCGTGCAGTGTGGGCTGCTGCATGGATTTTATATTTAAGTCTGTGTAAAAGGTTGGCAGTCGCTTTACAGATGAATTTCAAATCCGAAAAACGTCTGTAAATCCGAATGAAAACCTTTGCCGTGGGGACAAGCATTAAGGCTCCAGTTAACTGCAGCCAGTCAGATGGATATAATCTCTGCACCTAGTGAAGTCGTATAAAGACCATAGCCATCGCTTGGGTTATTAAATCGTTCTATGACACCAGGACACAGATCTGTATTTTGTGAAATGATTTTCTGTGAATTGGGTACTGCAAAAAAAAAAAAAAGTTACAATTTAAGTGTGCTGACCTCTAGTGGGAAAAAGCGCTGCACTACAGCCTGGTACAAAATAAATCAAATTCTATGAAATTGAATGGTATCTGTAAACTGAGCATTTAAGGGGTTGCTTGACATTAGGACAATCCACCAAATGAGGTCAGGCTTGTTTTTAAAAAGAAAACTTTTTGCTCCGTTTTTACACTGCGCTGTTCCCAGTAGAAGTAGAAGTTAATTAGACTTGTGGTTGCGCCATAGAATTTTGATAGCAAGTATTATATGTTTATTTTAGAATATCTGCGTTTTACAGGGGATTTAGCCCATAAGAACAAACCTTAGGACATCATATTAGGGCATGTGGGTGACAAATGCGAGACTGGATTAGTCAGAATGAGGAGTAGCTTCAATCATTGGAGGACGAAGCAGGGCTTTTTATCACACGGGCATCCATGCACTTAAAGGGGTTTTGCCACAATCTCATTTCATACCTCCTGTACCCAGCTCTTCACCTCTGTGCTCATAGGGGGTGCATGTGATTTGTTTGAATTGCATATCATGTGACCCAGCAGGATGACATCACCAGGCCTTTCCTCACCCTAATCAAAGAAGGTCTGTTTATGTAAGAAGCTGTGAGTAGCTTCAATGTAGCTCAGGTAAAACTTTTGCCTCACAGCACAAGGGTCTTGGGTTCAAATCCCTGCAGAAACCAAACCTGTAGATTTCTTTATCAATGCACATACCTCACTGAGGTTTCTTTTTATAATTTATTTATTAGCACTGTTTGACTAATTACTAAGGATATGTTCACATGGCTTATTGCGTTGCATAGAGTACGCGCCGCAATACGCCGGGTGTTTTGGAACTATGTTTGCCCGCCTCATAGACATGCATTGTCAGTGGCGCGTATTTGCTTCTATCAATTGACATGTTAATTCTCCCCCTGTGTGTACAATATGATCTAATTGTACATGTAGGGGAATGGCGGGGGAGAGAGGGGGCGACGCATAATCCATAGCTCTCTGTGAGAGCTATGAATTACCGCAATTGCGGCACGCATTTCGGCACATGCTAAGCGTAATACGCGGCAAAATAAGCAGAAATTACGCCATGTGAGCATACCATTAGGAGTACAGAGGACAGGAGTAGAATTAAAGCACCTGGGGTTTAACACTCAGTAGCTGCCTGAGAGGAGAGGTGATGTCTGAGCATGTGCGACCAGGACTGAAGAGGTCTCATCCCTGTTGCTATCCCCTGGAGACGAGCTATAAACAATGGATCACTAAAGGAACAGCTAAAACAGAAACGGTGCAGAATTTGTAATAATGATGACTGGTGAAAATGTTTATTATTTAATTTGCAAGCTTCCCACGTCAATCTTACTTTGTGGCAAAACAGAGTTCGCTTGCAAAAGTTGCTATATTCTATATCCTACCGCAAGAATCCATACTTGATACAAGTGTATATATGGAAGATTAGATTTATTTAGAGAACATATAAATTTGGGATCGGTAATTTAAAGTACTATAGCGGAACATTCTCCGATTGAAATTACATTGTAAATATCATTTTAATAAGAAATTTTTCTAGCATGTGCTGTCTTATTACCCACAGGGGACACACAGGGCAATAAAACTACATATCTATATGCTTTTATTGATATCAGCTGGCAGAAATGGTGCCTGGATGCAAAATGTCCTGATTTCACACTGCTCTGTTTTGTAGACTTCCGTTGTATTATTACAAATATTCACACAAATGCAGTTGTCCCTCCACATACAATGGTTATTCTGGAACCAATTAATATTGTATGTTGAAGCCATAACTCTATGGAAACCTGGTAAGTGGTTCCAATGCCCCAAAATGTCAAAATGAAGATGATGCAGTTAGTGAATACAGGTAAAGCAAACAGTCAGAGCTGCTGGAAGCTGGAAATCGCTTTCCGTTTTGTGGACAGGAGCTTTATACACAATGTACCAGAAAAAAAAGAAAATGTGGCCCTCACCTATCCCAAAGGAGCCACTGATCCTGACACGTAAAAAGAGCACAGGACATGTAGTTCCGCACTGTACTGTAGAGAGGTGCTACTAGACCACCAGTCACTGCATGCACTTCACTTGTATGGATGCTTTAGAAGTAAAGTGTTTGAAAATTTTTTCAGATTATTGTATTTTGAGTGTGATGTCAAGATACAATGGTCTCTCCTGGGACATTATGGGGCAGATTTATCAAGGCAGTTGCGCCAGAATTCTGGCTCAATTTGCGCCAAAAATGTCTTACAAGCTTTACGCCACGTTTAGACAGTTTCCTCTGCGCCTCGTCCGACAAAGGGGACCTGGCCTTGTAAAAGGGGAGGGATTTCATGGGAAAAAGAGCGTGGCTCAAATGCGCCAAAAATGCGGCAGAATTTTGTTGCAGTTTCTGGCGTAAAAGTAAGCGAACTTATGGGTGGTACAAAGTTAGACTAGACAGTTCTAACCTGCACCAGATTTATTAACACTATGATGAATGTGGCACATTGTAACTGTCTAGTCTAACTTTACATTGTCTAAGAGTTAGACACTATTGATCTGCCCCTGTATGTTGATGTTGGACTTGGCCTCCCAACCAAAATACCTGCCTGTAATCCACCGGGTTCTGTTTCAGGATTTGTCCTGTGTGGCTTGTTGACTGCTCCTTTTGGTTTATTCTTCTCTCCGTTCCTGGCCTACTCCTTTATCTACATTTTACTACGTCCGTTGCAGCTTTGTCTGATTTTTGAGTTCTTCAAAATGAAGTTTAGAATGTAACCCTCATGAAAGGTGTTTGGCTTAGAGGTTTTAGCTTCGGGCTGAACAGTGAAGAACAGATAAGGTACCAGCCTGAAATAAGTGACGCATGATTTTCGGTCCGCTTCCAAGTCATTGGTATGGAGCTGGTCAGCCGAGATGTCAAGAGGATTAGTGAAACTAATTAAGATTGCTTCAAACTAGAAAGTTGAATGTGGCCGGCTTGTCCATATTGATGGTGCCATTTGTTGAAGGTACAGTGTGCAATCTCACTGCAGAGGTTTTATTTGTCTGCACTCTGTGCGGTCTCTGACACAATCCGGTACTGTCTCCATCTGCAATTTAGACCTAGAGTCGGCCGTATTAAATCGAAGAATGACAGTGTTATGAATGAGCTGTCCTCTAGTGCATGGGATTTGTACAAGAAGGCAGAAAATACATCATCAGCTGTGGAGTACTGTCAATGTAAAGTGAACCTGTCATCCGTTATATGCTGCTCCAACAATTGGCGGTATGAAATAATAATAATAATAATCTTTATTTATATAGCGCCAACATATTCCGCAGCACTTTACAATATAAATGGCCATAAGCTCCCTCCTTCAAGTAACTGTGTATTCTGAATACTGCGGCGTTTCAGACAAGCTAGCTTACAAAAAGACCCGGACACCAGCACAAGTGTCTACTGAGCGGCCCTCGAGCCAGTTTGGTATAAGGCCTCGCTCTGTGTTCTTATAAAGTAACCAGATGGGGAAAAAACTTCCCGTGTCTAAGGCTAGGTTCACCTCACGTTTGATCACAGTGCAAAAAGTGTATGTTATAACGAATGTGCGAAGCATAACCCAAACGCACACGATTTTGAGCATACATTTGACATTCTTTTTTTTTTTTTTTCTTTTTTTAAACTAGCTTCTCTATTGGCTGTCATTTTTCCCTGCAATTTGATTGTGTAGGTCTGCAAATATTTGACAAATACTAATGTATACGTTTTCAAATCTTGTTCGCATTCACCTGTATAAGTGTTCAGTCAGCAGGAAACAGAAAAACATGCTTTAGTTTACACGTTTCTGTACAACTATAAAAATGCAGCACCCAGAGCTTAAAGGGGTTTTGCCACAATCTCATTTCATACCTCCTGCATCCAACTCTTCAACTCTGTGTGCTCTGAAGGGGGCGTGTGTGATTTGCTTGAATTGCATATCATGTGACCCAGCAGGATGACATCACCAGGCCTTTCCTCTCTCTAGTCAAAGAAAGGTCTGTTTATATATAGAATTGTAAGTAGCTACACTGTAGCTCAGAAGCAACATTTTTGCTTCACAACACAAGGGTTCTTGGTTCAAATTCGTGCAGGAACTTAACCTTTTGGATTTTATTTCCTCTTTATCAATGCACATACCTGATTGAGGTTTCTTTTTTTATTTGCACTTCTTGACTTATTACTAACTAGTCCAAAGGACAGGAGTAGAATGAGCGTAGAAGCAATATATGGTTATGCACATCAAAAAAACATTTTTGAAAAAAAAAAAATGAACTTAGGTGCAACACTGGTGAGGCTGTAGTATACATACATATTCCAATAACAGTGGCATACTATAAACTAGAGCACTATCAAAGGGGACAAAGGAATTTTGAAAAAAGCATTTCTGCTATCTAGGATACAAGAATATCTAGAGTATCCTAGATAGCAGAAATGCTTTTTTCCAAATTCCTATGTCCCCTTTGATAGTGCTCTAGTTTATAGTGTGCTACTGTTATTGGAGTAGAATGACAGCACTTGGGGTTTGAACGCTCAGTAGCTACCTGAGAAGACAGGTGATGTCTGAGCATGTGCGTTCAGTACTGAGGAGCTCACAGCACTGGTCATATTCCCTGGAGACGAGCTTTAAACAATGGATCACTAAAGGAGCAGCTAAAACAAAAACGGTGCAGAATTTTTAATAATCATTAGTGGTGAAAATGTTTATTTTAATTTTCAAGCTTCATTTTGACTTTGTGGCAAAACCCCTTTAATGTCATAAAATGGATACCAACGACCTTTACTGTGGCAATACATCCAGCCATTACGCAAGGCATGCATTTAAATACATGTTTTTTTTAAAAGACTAGTGGATTAACTTGATGTACACCTAGCCTAAACTCAGGACAGCACTGAGCAGCTTGTATTGTAGTATACATACATACATGCAAGCTGCAGAAGCCTAAGGGTAGAACACTTGTAATAAAAACCAATTTCAAGTCCATTTATTTGTATACGTGCATTTTATACAATAAAAAAAAAAAAAAAAAGTTCAACGCGGTTTATAGCTTTTAAAAGGGATTTTTAGAATTTCAAAAATGGTCTCCATTTACGCGGCAGAAATTTGGTGCTGAAAATGTCGACGCCAAAACTGCGAAGTTTCCTCATCACAAATTCCACACTTGCAAGCAAGGAATTCGGATGAGGCAACGATGCTGAATTTCATGCTTGGAATTTCTGCCGCCTCTAACTCCTATGGGTGGTGTGTAAAACAGCTGAAAGAATTGACACGTCAGTTCTTTGTTGGCGCTTACTATAAGTGATGAAAATACGCAAGTAAAATTCGTGTTGTCTGAACGATTGCTCTGATTTTACATGGGGTATATTGGGCGTTGTTTTACTGTTGGACTGGGCACTAGTTCTGAAGCAAATTCAGCACTGAATCCACCCCCATCCAAATCTGCCATGTGAACATACCCTAAATGAAATTGTACCACTTCTAGCTGTGTGCTGGACTAGTGTTGCAGTTTAAGCATCAAGTAACTCCAATGTTGGTTCAAAGTCCTGTACGTCAATCAGCTGGCAATTATCTGATAAAGGTCTAGAGCTTAACTCATGAAATAATCCAATAAAATGAAAAAAAAAGTTTCATTTCAGCATCCACACCGAACTAAAAAAATGAATAGAAAAACCTTCGTTGTATCTTAAAATGCAAGAATTTCTGAAATGCGTAAGCGTTATACTATCTCTTTGGTTTTGCAGTTAAACACTATTTAAAGAGGTTTTACCATGAAGGCATTTAGCGCGACATGAATAAACGGGGCTGCGCTAGAAGTCTGGAGTCTTTTCAGCCCGTCATCTAGCGCAGCCCCATTCGCTATAGTGTTGATTCGCCTGCACACCAATATCAGGTGCATTACAAAGTGCCCTGGGCATGCGAGAGGAGGGGCGCACTAGAACCGTACGATTTATAGCTTCAGTACAGCAATTTCAGGCACATTACTGCTGAAACAGGTAAATCACTTTCAAAGTGGTTTATCTAAATCAGAAGTGTCGTCTGAGCGCTAGAATGCACCTGATTTATGACCCGAAGTAGAACAGGTTCATAAATCGGCGCATTCTACACCATTCTTATGCGCTTTAAAATTGGCGTCTAAGCGCCATAAATCATACGTCGCCCTTAGAGTCTGTTTTTTTTTTTTTCCTGATATAGCTTTTAGTGTGTTCAGAAGGGGGTGTGTATGATTTATTTGAACTGCATATCATGTGACCCAGTAGGCTTCTCATCACCATGCCTTTCCCCACAGTGTGCTCACTCTAGTTCAACAAAGGTCTGTTTATGTCAAGACCTGTGAGTAGTTACAATGTAACTGAGTGGTTAGCATTTCTGCCTTCCATCATAGAGGGTCCCAGGTTCAAATCCCTGCAGGAACCAAACGTTTTTTTTTTTTTCACTCCGTGCACATAATTGAGGTTTTCTCCTTTTATTTATTTGATCTGTTTGACTAATTTCTATGGAATACAGAGGATAGACATAGAATGACAGCACTTGGGGTTGAACACTCGCTCAACAGTGAATGTGTGTGAATACTAAGTAGGGAAAAGACTGACAGTAGCTTCCTGAGAGGAAAGGTGATGTCCGAGAATCTGTGACCAGGACTGAAGAGCTCTCGTCACTGGTCATATACCCTAAAAATGAGTTGTAGACTCTCGATCACTAAGGTAGCAGCTAAGACCAAAACGGTTCAGGTTTTTTAATAATGATGAATAGTGAAACTGTTATTTTGCAAGCTTCCCACATCAATTTTACTTCATGGTAAAACCCCTTCAAGGGAATAGGGCAACACCAGAAACTGTCAAGATTGGCATGGTTCGTGGGTACAAAATATCTATAATTTTTATTTTTTTACCTCCTTTCACAGAAAAAACGTTGTTGTTTTTTTCAAATGTGGTTTCCTCTGATATTAAAATATCTAAAATAGTGTGAACCCAGCCTTACAATCAAAGAGTCATGTCGTATCTATGAACTTAAATGTATTGGAATTGCCACGGCAAGGCTGAAGTGCCAATCCGTTATCAGATTCTTGTGAAGCCATTGGATGAGGTCGACAGAGAATAACAGTAGCCACAGACAGATGTAGTTTCAGCTTACATCCCCATCCATTTCAATGATGGTAGGTTAAGGCCAGTTCTACACGGCATTGGACAAAAAACTCACCGAAAACGAAATCCTAACACTGTTGATAAAACTGAGGTTTTTTGTACATTGCGCGTCAAAAACCGCTAAAAAAAAACCAACCGTTTTTTGGCGTTTTTTTGCAGAAATGCACAACATTATAATTGCTGTGGATTTCTGCAGGTAACACATTTATAAAAGTCCAGCGCTTAACATAGACTTCAATAGTAAATGTTCTGCCCTGCTCTGTCGTTTTTTGCACCATGTTACAAAAAACAACCAGCAGCAAAAATGAACAGAAAAAAAAAACCTTCTGTGGAGACAACTGAACGTTTTTACTATTAAAATCTATGGGACCTGTTTTCAGTCGTTTTTTTTTACCAGTTTAAAAAAAAAAAAAAAAAACGCTGAAAAAGCGACAAACTTTGTGCAGGGAAGACACAGCCTAAACTTTACTGTTCCACCCTGTGTAAAGGGTGTAAAATAAAGCATCACTCTTGATTGGTTAACATCATCTTTAGACGGCTAGTTTTTTACATTCCTTACATTCCCCATATGTTTGTGTGATAATTCCCCACCCCATGGCTGTGATATTGCATATATTCTGTATATACTGCATATCTGCATGTGTGTATGTGTAATATATATTTATATATATATATATATATATATATATATATATATATATATATATATTATACACACTGCATATATTCATGTTCCAGGGTTGCCTTCATTTAGTCACTTGTTTGGCCTCCTCTGTGATTTATTTGAGTATATAGTGTATTGAACATAAGTATTTTATGTTTTCCCCCAGAGAACAGAGTGGTTGAACCTAAGACTTTCTATAGATTAACACCCAAGATAATACTCTCAAGATGAAAAGCTGTAAGAAAAAGTGCAACCCCTGCAAAATCTGGATTTGCTACATCCACCATGATATAAATGGTGAAAATGAATCCCATGACCCTGGAAAGAAGGCAATCAACTGTGGTCTGTCTGCTCTGTTAGAAAGTCAACTTTGACTCATCTCCTAATAGATGGAGTTGGTTCATATCTGGGGAAGTGTATGCAGTACCGTGATCTACAAATAATTTTCAGATTTTTTTTCCCATACTTTCCCTGCTTCTTCACTTATCTTTAGTAGGATTAGTTGGCAGTTATGTTGATTTATTTTTATTTTTTTTGTAGAATTATAAAGTAGTCCAGATTTTAAGATTGATATGAGGTACTTGAGCAAAAAATGTAATGCTTATCCGGTAGTAGATATGTCAGAGTGTGAATGGCGGATAACTAGACATCAACGCCGAAATAATCCCTCTTTCAGTAGTATGAGTGCGGTCTCTTTAGTGCCACCTATTTCGGTAGTTTCCCTTTCCATTAAATCTGACTCGCCTAGACATCAGCATTAAAATGTTGGCAAGTCCTGCTGATATCAGCAATGGCTAAAAGGGCTACTCTACTGCCCCATCCCCTCCACCTACTCAATGTTTGCTGCTCAGGAGAATCCCAGTTTCTGATCACTTGAAAAAAAATTTGGTTAAGTTTATGTGAGATGGAGAAGCAGCAGATTTGCACGGGGTAAATCTGCTGCAGACTACGGTGGTAAACCATTTTAAAATATCATTAATGTGCTGCAGACATTTTTTCTTCCCAGAAATTGACCTGCCATGCAGAATATTTATTTCTGTAGTGTATTGCCTGAAGGTTTGTTGCAGATTTTTCCCATTGACTTGAATGAGGAAGTCGGAATACACAAATCTCTAATCAATATTCTGTTGTGGATTTTACTGCAAGATTAAATGTGGTTCCATAGCAACTGTGCATTGCAAGACCACAAAGGCTTTATTTCCTCCATAATCCAAAGAAAAATCCACAACTGCAAATTTACCACCAGATCTTTGTAGTTTGGTGTTGATTTAGCCCTGCAGACTGTTTGTGGATTTGTTGCAGAAACTTTTCATAGCAAATCCATCTTATGTGAAATTAATCTTAGAGGGGTTTTCTTATTCTTTTAAACCTCCCGACCACCCCCCATTGTGCTAAATTGGACAACCCATACTTACCCGTCACCACCATTCCAGTGTTCCCCTTTGGTTCCTCACTAATGTCACATTAATGGATCACTTGATGCTGCAGCCAATCTCTGACCGCTGTGGTCACAAGCAGTACATGTAGGCATGTGACTACTGAGGCCAGAGATTGGTTGCATCATCTGATTCATGAACATGACTTCCTATGTGGGGGACCTTGGGGGGGGGGGGGGTGGGAGGGACACTGGACCTGTGTCCAGGAGGTAAGAGGTTTAAAAATCTTTGAAAAATTGTTTTAGGGCTAACATCCACCCTTTTGTTCGTTTTATCTGCAGAATAACCTTGCTATACTGAGAGATTTGGCCAAACTCAAAAGAGAAGGTAGATTGGTAGTTCAGCTCTTGCATTTCGTGGGGAAAGTAAGTTGCACATTTTCCCACCTACAAAGAATGGACAGGTCTGTAATTTTTATTATAGGTTCACTTCAACTGTGAGAGGTGGAATCTAAAAATAAAATTCAGAAAATCACATTGTGTGATTTTTAAATAATGAATATGCTTTTTATTGCATTAAAATATTAGTTGATACAATAGAAAAACAGAACTTAATATCTGGTACAGAAACCTTTGTTTGCAATTAAAGAGGTCAGATGTTTCCCATAGTTCTTGACCAAGTTTACACACACCGCAGCAGCGATTTTGCCTCACTTCTCCAGATCCAGTTTCGGGCCTGTCACTGGGCTACATGGAGTTTCGGCCCCATTCAGAGATTTTCGATTGGGTACATGTCTGGAGACTAGGCCTAGGCTAGGCCGCTCCAGAACTTTGAAATGCTTCTTATGGAGTCATTCCTTAGTTCCCTTGGCTGTGTGTTTCGGGTCATTTGTCATGCTGGAAGACCCAACCACGACCCATCTTCAATGCTCTTACTGAGGGAAGATGGTTGTTGGCCCAAATCTTGCGATACATGGCCCCTTCCATCCTCCCTTCAATACGGTGCTGTGGTCCTGGCCACTTTGCAGAAAAGTTTCCACCCTCATGCTTTAGTTGGGAGGGTGTTCTTGGGGTTGTACTCATCCTTCCTCCTCCAAACACGGCAAGTGGAGTTGATACCAAAAATTTCTATGTGACCAGATGGTCATTGGCGAACTTCAAACCGGCCTGGACATGTGCAGGCCTGAGCAGGGTGACCTTGCGTATCCTGCAGGATTTGAATCCATGATGGTGTAGTATTACTAATGGTAATCTTTTGAGACTGTGGTCCCAGCTCTATTCAGGTGATAGCCCAGAACTACACAGGATGACCTGGTCAGATACCTGACCTCTCTCTGAATCATCCTTACCCTTCGAGGTGAAATCTTGCATGCAGCCACAAACCGAGGAAGATTGACAGTCATCTTGTGTTTCTTCCATTTCCTAATAATTGTGTCAACAATTGTATCCTTCTAACCAAGCTGCTTGCCTATTGTCTTGTAGCCCATCCTAGCCTTCTGCAGGTTTACAATTTTGTCCCTGGTGCCCTTGGACAGCTCTTTGGTCTTTACTATGGTGGAGAGGTTGGAGTGTGATTGTGTAGACAGGTGTGTTTTATACAGCCAACAAGTTCAAACCGGTACAATTAGCACAGGAAATGAGTGCAGACTAGGAGGGCTTCTTAAAGAAAGACTGACAGGCTTTGAGAGCCAGAATTCTTGCTGGTTGTTAGGAGATCAAATACTTATTTCATGCAATAAACTGCAGTTAATTATTTACAAATCGTACTATGGGATTTTCTGAATTTTTTTTTTTTTTTTTTATTCGGTCTCTCACAGTTGAAGTGTATCTGTGATAAAAAAAAAAAAAAAAAAAAATTACAGACCTCTTCGTTGTTTGTAGGTGTGAAAATTTGCAAAAACACCAGTGTATCAAATACTTATTTTTCCCACAGGATGTGGAAAATCCAGAAGTCTGGTATCAAGTTGACCTTAACGATGCCAAATTACTGGAACTTGGCTGTAGTGATAAAGGATTTCTATCGTTGTTTGCAGTTATATATAATTAAATGCTGTTGACGGGTTACTCCGGTAATGAGAATGATGAAACCGAGTGACCTCTAAGGTATTAATATTCTGCAGAGTAACCTGCTCTTAGCTTAATTGAGCTGTAATGACGGATGGAGAGGACACTTACAATATTATGCTTACGTCGGACATCCACGGCTTTGCATCTTGCTTATTATTCAGACGTTTCTTTTCTTTTTTTTTTTTTTCTGGGCATTTCGACAAGAAGAGACACAGCTGAAGTGCAAATCTATATTTAGTAGACACAGGATTCTAGACAATAAGATCATTCTTACTTTAAACATTTGTTCTTTGCTGGGAATTGGTATCGAAAGCTCTGATTAGACGTCAGAAGCTTTTTGTATTGTAATTGTGAATCTATTGAAGATGATGGCAGTATTAAACGACGAATGCAGATTCAAACGCCCCGTGTTTGCCAGTATAAATTACACATTATATCGTGTGTACAAAGCTGGAATGATTCAAGGAAGCAGCATGTGTTATTCAGTCAAGGGGTTATTAATTGTACCGATTATTGTGAAATCTGCGCTTTTCAGAGAAATCAGGTGCAATGGCAAATTTTTTGCTCCAGTGAAACAAAGAAACTGTATTACATGGCTGTGTTTACGTAACCTCCAATGACATTAATTCGCCAAATGAGTTGAGGGGTGGTGGGAATTTAATGCGAGTGGCCACACTGCTTGACCTCATGTTGCGTGAGACTTTATTTTACTTTTATACTTTCTCAGAAAGTATGGAAATGGATATTCATAGTTTCAACTTGGTTTATGCAATAGGATCCTGTCTTCCATTTTAACCATATCAATTTGAGAGCCAGACAATGTGTCATTTGTTCACTGGATCAGTCAAGTCTGTCACCCTGTCTGGCACTCTTCCCCAGACGTTTAAGGTCGTATAAAGGATTGTCTACCCTTTATGTTTATCTATCTTGGGGGTAGACCCTTAGGCTATGTTCACACGGCTTAATTGCGGGACATAATTACGCCCCGCAATTACGCCCCGCAATTACGCCGTGTGGACGGGGGCGGGGAGCGGGGGGAGTGAGCGGGGGGCTGGCACCCTTCGCCGGCCCATTAGACAATCACTGCTAGCGGCGCGTTACGCCGCTAGAAAGTGAAAATGCAATTTTTCTCCCCGCCGGCGGCTTCGCCAGGGGGGAGAGGGGAGGACGTTAATCCATTTGTTCTCTATGAGAACTGTGAATTACCGTAATGAATGGGCCTTTTCGGCCCGTAATTGGGCACTTCGGCGCGTAATTACGGACCGAAATACGGCCCATTTTTAAACCGTTGTGAATATGCCTTTGGGTCATATTAATGATTGTCTATTTTATATTTTTTCTATCTTAGAGGTGGATTTTTTCGGTTATATCCATGTCTTTTCATCCTCTGTTTGTCTAGCTCACTAGTTATGGGGTAAAAGTTGTATAAAGACATACACACATAAAACTACAGACCCTATTGTATATATCCTCCATATAGTATAGGGCAACCTTATCAGAAAGAGTGGCAATTACATTGGAGACTTGTCTTGGTAAATAATTAAATTTAAAGGACATAAGAGAGGGGACAGTTTGGGCCAGTCATTTAAAGTCGGGCCGACCCTTTTGGGACGCTTCCCTGACTGATTGATTGAATAAGAGGGCTGAGCAACATAGGGAAAGATCATCCTAAGCGAATGGAATAGCTACCCGTGAGTATATTCCAAAAATCTTTTTAATCAAGTTTAAAAATAAAAAGTTAGATTTTAAAATAGGGGATTTGTAAAGGTGTGCAGTGAATTAGAAATCACAGATCCTGGATAAAATATTTTTTGTTTTCTATGTATGAATCACTCTTCCCCATTCTCATCATTTTGAAAGATAGCAGGAATGTGTACATACACACAGGTGACCATCACTAATGTGCTTGATGGATCATCTCTCCATGCATAGTGGATTATTTCAAGGCCCCGAAACACTTCTCATAGCAGTCAGTCATCTCCTGGTCACAGGATCCTATGTCCATGTAGCTGCTGTAGAGCATATCTATGAATGTTGTAAATAGCAGCTCAGGCAAAATGGTGGTCTTCTAATTGTAAACAGAAATTTAAAAACAAGTCTCCAATCGCAAAACAAAAATTTAGAAGAAAAGAAAATGTATTGTTATCTGGTTATAACGTATAAGGTAAGTATTTTCCCTTTTAAGTATCACTTAGTAAAGGATAGCATGTAGGTAAATGTATTATGGTAATGCAGCAAAGCCCACGATTAAAGGTTTCCCATAAATTAGAGGTATTTCCAACTGGGACCTCTGGCATACTGACTGGAAATGCCATAAATGGAAGCAGATCCAAACTCTTGGACCCACAGCTATCCCTATATTGAGAACAGGAATCCGCTCTCTGCTAATTTCACTGGAAGTTTCCGTTACAGCTGAATAGGTGTAGATGGCTGTACGCGAACTCTCATTGAAATAAATGGAAAGAGCCGCAGGTGCGCAGCCACCCATCTGTTCTCTGCAGCTGTAACAAAAGCGTGGATGGGGGATAGAGACAACCATTCTTTAGATTAAGTGCCAGTCCTGCTTCTGGGACCTGCACCTGTCAGATACTTGTGCTTATTGGCACATTTTTCTAAATGTGTCTAACTCATTTTCGCCTAGAACAACCTGACTATTATGTATGTTTGAGGGCCACAGAGGGCTGGTAGGATTCCTAGTTAGTGCTGTCACAGCTGTGCCACTGTCTGAAGATTGCTTAAGAGTGGTGTGGAGGTGCTTCAAATCCAAGATGTCACCCTTTCCCTTTGCTGGTGTTATGATGATTGCATTCTCCAAGGAAAATGGAGAGTCAGTCCTTCTCCATCCAGACTTTGTCCATTCCTGTCTGCTATGTCTTAAGTATTCCCCAGCCTCATAAAACTATATGGGGAACGGGATTCGGCCCACAAGCTTTGAGTTTGACATTTGTGCTAGAGGAACAGACATTTTGGGGATCTCTTTTCAAATGGCAATGGGGAACCTCAACAGAGATCCTTAATTTTCCTTCTAGGAAAAAGCATTCCATTTTGTCCATTCGTTATCAAGCATGATAGCTGAAGGGTATTGACAAAGGTATCGGGAACGACAAGTGCAAATACATATTTACACGTTGAAAAGATAGTATTAACCCCTGTTTATCTTCTGCCAAAGCTTTGCATCTTAAGTTTTGAGCTAATTAGAATTTGATCAAAAGGTGACGGACCGGCTCCTTTTTTGCTCTTCTAGTTTTGACAGGTTTTCTAAACAGAATCCCAATTTTCAAGTGTTTTGCTGATTTAAAACAAATATCTGAATTCACAATATTGGCTTTGAAAAGTCTTAGTGCTATAGATGGGCTGATGTTCCTTCCACTGTTATGGGATTAAAAACATTTAAATATACGAAAAAGTTTGAAACATTTTTCTTGCCATATAAGATATTATTCGTTCAGTGTTTCCTTCTCCTCTATTGTACTAGACACCGTAATGTTTCTTTGTATAGATACTACAATGTTATGGAGATGAATTATAATATTGAAAAATAGATTGACTGTCGAAGTGAAAAACCTTGAAAAGGGGTTGTCTGGTGAAATCAAAAATGTAAAGATTTCTCAAATTGCTCTCCTGTTATGGTTTGTACTCATTTTTGCTGTATGTAGCCTTCCTTTTTTGCAGTTAAGCAGCAGCATTTCCTTTTGCCCCAGGATCCATTGCTGTGCTTTGTCTATCTTCCTCCCTCCCTGACTACGTCTCTGTGCACAACCCACTGTTTGCTACCTGATGCTTAAAGCCTTGGGGGCAGGATCATAGAGCTGTGGCTTCAAAGGCTGAAGTGAAAAGGAAAAAAAGAAAGCCATGCTCCTTTGGTCACTTGACCTCCTTGACTATAGACAGAGCTGTTTCCCGTGTGCGGAGAGACTGTCTGAGCGTCCAATCATCGAATAGCTGATGTAGAACAGCAGGAAGCCTATCGGAAATGTGATGAAGGTACATTACAAAAAATCCTTACTTTTGGGAGGAATATTATTTAGAATAGAATTTATCTCTCCTGGACAAACCCTTAAATCTGGGCCCTTTTAGAGTCCCTTTTTCAGAAAGGAGAGTGGTGGAAAATACATTCCCAGCATGTTGGGACTTGTTTCTGTAATAGTCACAAGTCAATGAACACCGGGTTCTATCGGGAGAATATGGCGAACAGAAGGATTTGTAGAAATGTTACAGCGCATAAAGAAATATCTCCAAGAGTCCGTCAAGAAAAGTTTAGCCAAACAATGACTAATTTCCATCTGGAAAACTTTGATCTCCTAAAACAACTTTTCTTCAATTTCATGCAGATGTCTGATTTTCAGATGACAGCTCTCTGTCTCTAGTCATTGTCTTTATTACAGTGGAACTTTACCTCCTCCGTGCAGAAAAAAATTGTTTTTTTTTTTTCGAAACCCGGAGACAAATCCTGAAAGGGGAAGATTTATAAAACATGTGAAAATATATGCACTTAAAATTTCATTGTTGGATTTGTAGACCCGATGCAAAGTAATGGGTGGCTCCAAAAAAACCCGAATTTCTATCTTTTTTTTTAGTTTTAAATTTTTTTTTCATGGAGCAACTTTTTTTTTTTTCGTAATAGGTTCACTTTCACTCGTGTAATCCAATTTTCATTGGGAGAAGCTTAGGCTGGACATAAGTTTCCTGGAGAAATGTAGTATTACATACAGACCATTCAAATAAATACAGTGGTGGCCACAAGTTTTTGGCCCCCCGCAATTCTTCAAAATAAAAACTCAGTTTTTTCCTGAAAATTTATTGAAATCCAAATTCTTTGGTATAAATATATTCAATAATTTTTCTTGCAATTTAAAAAAACACAAAAAAGAATGAGACAAAAATCAAAACATTGATCATTTCAAACCCAAAAAATTCAAAAAAAAGGGCCCGGGCAAAAAATATTGCCACCCTCAGCCCAATAGTTTGGTAGCACAACCTTTAGCCAAAATAACTGCGAACAACCCCTTCCAGTAACCATCAATGAGTTTCTTACAATGCTCTGCTGGAATTTTTAAGACCATTCTTCTTTGGCAAACTGCTCCAGGTCCCTGAGAATTGAAGGGGCCTTCTCCAAACTGCCATTTTTGAGATCTCTCCACAGGTGTTCTATGGGATTCAGGTTCTGGACTCATTGCTGGCCACTTTAGAAGTCTCCAGTGCTTTCTCTCAAACCATTTTCTAGTGCTTTTTGAAGTGTGTTTTGGTCTTTGTCCTGCTGGAAGACCCATGACCTTCTGACGGAGACCCCAGCTTTTTTCACACTGGCCCTATATTATGCTTGCAAAATATGAATTGTAGTTTCAGACTTCATAATGCCATGCACATGGTCAAGGGTTTCCAGTGCCAGAGGCTGCAAAGCAACCCCAAAACATCAGGGAACCTCCGCCAGTTTGACCTGTAGGGACCCGGGTTAAATTTTTTTTGAATGCCTTTTTTTTTTTTTTTTTCTCCTGTAAACTCTATGTTGATGCCTTTTCCCAAAAAGCTCAACTTTTTTCTCAAATGAACAGAGAACAATCTTTTAAAAAGTTTTAGGGTTTATCAGGTAAGTTTGGGCAAAATCCAGCCAGGCTTTTTTTATGTCTCGGGGTAAGAAAATGGGGTCTTCCTGGGTATCCTACCATACAGTCCCTTTTCATTCAGACTCCGACGGATAGTACGGGTTGACACTGTTGTACCCTCGGACTGCAGGGCAGCTTGAACTTGTTTGGTTGTTAGTTGAGATTCTTTATCCAACATCCGCACAATCTTGCGTTGAAATCTCTCATCAATTTTTCTTTTCCGTCCACATCTAGGGAGGTTAGCCACAGTGCCATGTGCTTTAAACTTCTGGATGACACTGCGCACAGTAGACACAGGAACATTCAGGTCTTTGGAGATGGACTTGAAGCCTTGAGATTGCTCATGCTTCCTCACAATTTGGATTCTCAAGTCCTCAGACAGTTCTTTGGTCTTCTTTCTTTTCTCCATGCTCAATGTGGTACACACAAGGACACAGGACAGAGGTTGAGTCCACTTTAATCCGTGTCCACTAGCTGCAAGTGTGATTTAGTTATTGCCAACACCTGTTAGGTGCCACAGGTCAGTTACAGGTGCTGTTAGTTACACAAATTAGAGAAGCATCACATGATTTTTCAAACCGTGCCAATACTTTTGTACATCCCCTTTTTGTTTGGTGTGGAATTATATCCAATTTGGCTTTGACAATTCTTTTTGTGGTTTTCCATTGAAGACAAATTAAATGAAGATAATACCAAAGAATTTGTGATTGCAATCATTTTCTGGAAGAAACTGAGTATTATCTGACAGAATTGCAGGGGTGCCAATACTTTTGGCCATCACTGTAGCTTTGAATGTAAAGCATTGATGGTTCTGTTCCACCAGTACAAAAACAGCTTTGAGCTCTCGCTCTTTCTTCATTAAGGATGGTCTTGATGAGTCTTAATGAGATCTTCTTTAAAACAGGAAGCCATTCCTAAAAACAATTTATCCATTCTATAGACTTGGGTTGTAACATTGTTGTATCCGGGCTTTCATAAAGATACAGTCTAAAATATTTCTTTGGGGGACCTCTGTAACTGTTCATACATCGAATAGTAGATCTACTGCAACCCTTAACCTGGAAGAAGTAGAGGGGGGGGGGGGCAAAGGTTTTGGCAGACAACCCATAAACTAAATATAATGGCTATGGTATTGTTAGAATTACAACATCTGTTGGACTGACTGTTCTCAAATCCCATGACATATAAAATAAAAGTCCAGTTTTTAATAGAAATAAGTTGAACAATGGCGCATATTTGTTTCAATGTAAGAAATCCGTGTTGCATCCCATGCAATTGGCCCCATTTAAATGGGGTGATCCATGTCCAAAATGGCAGCAAAGCATTAAAAAGGACTTGCCATCGTTCCGAATATTTCTGTTTTAGTAAATATTTGTGTTCCCCATGAACTAACAATTCTGGAGCATCTTCTCTTATTACGGTGTTGTGCTGTTCCTTTTAGAAATGTATGTACAGTCTGTGTCCAATCGGTGCTTATTGTGTGTTCAGGGACACACCCCTGTAGAATGGTTACACCCATCTGACAGATTCAGTCATTTTTATAGAAGGAATAAAAGAGGAACAACACAGAGTAAGATGCTGCTCCAGTATAATTGTTTAACGGGAAGCACAAGGATTTTGTAAAACATAAGTGTCAGGAGATGTCCTAGGTCCAAAACCGGCAGAAATCCAATGGCTTAGGTTTCCAGCACATAATTTGTGGTGATTTTTCAAACAGAAAAAACTGTCATGTACATAGACCGGATTGAACAGTCATACATCACACCATGTGTATTAGAGTATGTTTGGGGATATGTTGCGTGTCGCCGTTTCCTTGGCTGGCAGGGTGTAGCATTCAGCCCATCAGTTTTTTTCCCTTCAGACTGGAAAGCTTCAATGCTCGGCCAGTCATATGAATGTACATACATCGAAGAATCCTACTAAAACACGACACTACTCTTTTCACTTTATTGACCAGTGTTAATCAAAGAACCATTCAAGTGAATGCGGTGCAGACACTGGTGCTGGACTTAACACACAAATAAGTGTCATTAGTGAGCATGTTGTCTGCTGGGAGCCGGTTCCTTCAAGGGACAACTTGTCAGAGCTGACTAATGTCCTTGATACATCAGTGGAGGTGCCTTGGAGCTGTAGGGGGAATCGTCAGACTAGACCATTATTCTCGATGCTTCCAGGAAGTTGAGTAATAAGGAATCTGTTCTTTTGGATCTCATTAGTTTCTCACAGCATTTATGGTTTTATTAAATTTGTTAACTTTTTTTCCTCACTTTTAAGTGTACCTATAGATCGTTAAAGAAGCATACCCTCGCTCTGAGTCATGTTTCCTGAAGCAAAGTGGGCTCCAGTGAATTAAGATGGGGCTCCAATTAGACCACAGGTCCTTCAGACAGCAGATAATAGGTCCCAAAGTATTTGAGCAGACAATCCAGTAACCCAGATCAATGTGTGCCAGTGCAGCATGCCTGCTTTCGTTACTACAAACAATATAATTGCCACTGATCCCTAGAAGGTAGGGACTATACAAGTTTATTTGTGCTGTACACACCGCGGCATCACAGACCTACCGTGGAGCATTAGATGAGATAGCATGTTGGGTCAGCAGTGGTGCTTTACAAAAATCCAGTCTGTTAACTGGTACTGTAGTTCCTTAGTTTTCAAGACAGTGAGGTAAGACACCTACCATTTAGTAGGGTATGGCATTTCCTAGAGGGTGAAAAAAAGAATCCCAAAAGACAAAAAAGTTGTTTGACACGTAGCATCTTCAGGAAAAAACATTTTTTTTTTGTTTGTTTTTCCTTTGAGAGGTAGTTTTTTGTTTTTGTTTTTTTTTTTTCTTTTTTTTTGTGCAATTTAGCATTTTTGGGTCCACTATGTTTGTATTATGGAGGGAAAAAAATTTAAAGGGGGAATTATTGAATATTCCTGTAATTCATCGTACATGCATGTTATGTGAAAAATTTCACCTGGTGCCATTCGGAGACTCCATTGCAGACTGTGAAAAATTATGGAAAACAAATAGCGCAGAAAGCTGCATTGGTTTTTCCATTACAATGAAGGACACCACCACAGGAGCTGGACATACCCAGTTATATTCAGTAGGACGTGCTTGATGTTCGTCGTGAATTGTGCCTGGTTCCACCTCTGAGATGGATGCTTTGAACAGAACTTCTAACACAGATGTGAACAGGCCTTATACTAGATTTTGAGTGGCTACTAAGTTGTGATTCCTAGAATATGCAGATTTAGCAGGGATGAGTAATTTTGTCAAAAATGCTTTATTCTGGGAGTTAACATTTAGGAACCACCCAAAGGTTTGTGGAAGGGTAGGTTCAAATGTCAGACCTATTGTGGACAAAATCTGAATTGGAAATACAAGGTATTGCATGATTTTACTTAGAGGCAGTATTCATCTCCGATATGGACCTGGGTTAGATCCATTTCAATGGAGCCAAGTCCCATTCCACCTCCTGGAGTGAATTCTGATGAGGAGCTGCTCAAAAATATGAATATTTTTTTCCTACGGGTTTGAACTACAGCATAGACTGGCCATTCAACTAAATGGCCAATGGAACAAACAAAGATTTAAACAAGGAACCACATTGTATTTCTAGTTCAAATCCGTTGGGTGAAATTACCCTCAGGCCTGGTTCACATCCGCGTTGGTGGTTGAGGGCGAAAACTTCAACACAGGTTAAACTGGACTTGTCTCACGATGGACACAAACAGCGGCTGACTAACCTTATTGACTATAACTGTGTTTCTATGAGGGGTGTCCATCATTGTAATGGAAATACTAGTGCAGCATATTGTACTGATTTTTCAGTCCTTTTTGACAATCTGCAGGCTTCGACCGGACCTCCGAAGTAAGTTGTAAACCAGGCCTCCTCCTTAGGTGGTTCCTAAGCTCTGCCTTCCAGAACATGCAGGGCTCAGTCTTTTCTTAAAGTATCCTCTAATATTGCCATGTGTTGGGTTTTTTTTTTGTTTCCCATAGTAATACAACTAAACCTACAAGTCTAACGTCAACAAGATATCCAAATATGTGATGTAACATAAATGTGTTTTTCTATCTTGGATTTCCAATTACAAGGTTACTTGCACAGTGTGAAGCAGTTTAAGGAGCAGTTCTTGAAATGACACACTGCTGTCAATTAATATTCACACAGCAGAAATTGCATAAAGAGACCTTTTATGTGTGGCTGATGGTTTTGAAAAAGTGTATCTGGAACATGTTCCCTTTGGCTATTGCTATTATTATTATTTAATGTATCCTTGGCGTAAGGGAGGCCAGTCTGCAGATGAAGCGCCATATGCACGGATGACCCGAGGCGCTCTCTCCCATTCCTCTTCTTTTGTTATCCCGCTTCAGAGCCAGTGTGTTCTGCACATTACAGTGTGTCAACTGTGGGTTGTGGTTCTAAAGGAAAATGTCAGCAATGGTTGTTTTTTTATTCTGCACATAGTAATTCAGCTTCTTATATTTGGTCAAATTTGAAATACACAGTGTGTGTGTTCTAAATTTTTTTAGAAGGCCTCTACCCTAAGGCTTCGTCTACACGGTAACAGTAAAATACCGTCTGATTATGTTATATAATCTGACCAGTATTTCACAATCTGTATTAGTTTTTTGCACGTGGTTTTCGGTCGTTTTCGGCAGGTCCACGTTGAACAATACTATAATCTGCCGACAGTGGTTTATAGAACATGTTCTACTTTTTTTTTTTTTTTTTTATCATATTTGAAATCCCATCTATGGGGATGATTTAACGGTCGTATTTTTCGCAGATTCTAAATATTGAATCTGCATGAAATCCGACTGTAAACCAGTGTAGACCTAGCCTAAGTGTGGCTTCAATACTCCAGCACAGGTGCCCCACCCCAAACATCTATTAGTCCCTGTTAGCAAGGATTAGACAAAAGTTGGGGGCTTATTACAAAACAACCAGAGTTGACCTTGTCCCCCTGACCACCGCTTCATCATGTCTTCTGCTCTCAAAATCTTTACAATCCTTTACGTACAGTTCATGTCATTGTTGCAGTGTGATCTGATCAGTATGTCAGCCTAGATTTGCATGCATTACAGTAATTGCCTCCATTATTATAGGACTCTGCGGCTCGAACAGGAAAAAGAAACCTGTGGTTACAATGATTTAACTTCCCATGAACGTAGATGGGAAGTTCACGGGAGTAGAGCATGACAACCTGTTGAGTGTTAGTGTCAGGCAGCAGCTGTCGGCATGCCCTGGTCAGTTTCTTTAGGTGATGTGATAACAAATTTGCCACTTAATTGCAATGTTTGGTGGAATATTCCTTTTTTTCTGCTTTTATACCTCAATGATGTCAATAGTTCATGTGGAGTTATTCATTCTTTTCACCTTCTACTTTTGTTAGCTGTACAGTGTGGACATATGAAACCGACCTAGTCCAAGAACCACTTTTATTCGAATATAGTTAAATAATTCTAATACATATTGTATTGGTAATTATGTCCCATTATTTGTAAATCTGTTCCAGCGCGTATCGCGTAAGATTTGCGCAATACTTGCCTGTCTCAAGTATCCACATGCAGTAGGGACGGTTTCTAAGAAACCTATACCATCAGTAATGTATAAGGGGCTATAGTCTCCTTCAGTTGGTATGAATACCTTCTGGGATCTTCAGGTTCCTAAGGCCCTGTACAATTACTCAATGTGTCCTGGTTTATCTGTGTTATGGGGGTCCAAGGCCACTTGTACACCCATGTATTGTGAGGGTTCTGTAAAATGGTATGGTGGTTCTGTGTGAGAGGCACTTAATGCCTGCACAATGGGAGCTTCTGTATAATATATGGCACAAAGGAGAAAGGGTTTAGTATGGAAACATATATTAGTCTGTGGGTGCCCTATTACAGCTCTATACTACAAGTCCAAAATAGGACCATGAGTGAGGCCCTTCTATGAAGCCATCAGGCCACACACTATTGGGATTACTCACAAATTGTCATTTACTGTCCCTTTCCAAGAAGTAAACGTTTAAATGCTGTAATTTTTTTATTGCCAGCATTATGTAACCACAGTAATTATATTTTATTAGTGCTAATTACAGAAAATCATTAAATAAAATTCTTGTCCTGCTTATTCCCATTTCTTTGAGAAGTCAGACTTCATGCTGTCAGTGTAGCGCCCTTGTAAATGACTTTGGTGCCATCCCAAGGACAGGCCCCAGCAACGTTGTTACCATCTTCTATTTAATGAACAGAACCTAATGCGTTTCTAATTTCTATTTTCCAGTCCGGATTTCACAGTGCTTGTATCTTGCAGTAACCGTGTCTGATGGCTTTTGGAGATAGTATATTCAAAATTAATTTTGTGTGCTAGGAGCCTTGTTGGAAGGAAGACTCCACCCTGAGGAAGTTGAATCAGGCCTGTTTTGATTAATTGTGCCATCTGATACAGTGTTAATCACCTTCCCTGCCAAAAGGAAAATGAATGTTAACAATTAGACTTTGTCTGGAATCAATGCTTTGAATTTGTTTTTGTTAGGTAGCCAGTTGTGCAATGATCCCGGTAAAAGAGGAACATCTAACATTCCTTTGTTCGGTCTTGGTTAAAGTTTCTTCTAAAAAATACATTTTGTGAGCTGAGCAGAAAAGACTATAAAGTGCATCTCTTCCTCTGGGGGACCCAATTTGGAAATGTTGTAATACTAGATTTCACCTGTGGTGGTGCTGCAGGAAAAGATGATGGGGATACACAGGACTATGTACACACGTCGTATTAAGGTGTGTACTGTGTGTGCCACAATACGCCATGTGTTTTAGAAGTATGCACTGTCCAGCACATACTTCTAAAGCACAGGGGCCCCACTCACCAGGATTATCAGCGGCACGCAAGCGCTGCGAAGAAGGGACATGTCACTGCTCTTCCCCCGTGTAAAATACGAGATGACGTAATTCATAGTTCTCTATTAAGAGCTATAATACCGTAATTGCAGCGTGCATTTTGGCCGTATTAAAGTGCAAATACGAGGTGAAATGTGCACCACAATAACACCATGTGTACATTCCCCTAGGTTCATAACTGGGGTACCCAGCAGAGAACCATTATATGATAATCCTATCATGAATATTTTTGCCATGAGGCTTTATAATCATTATAGGACTCTTCCAACTAAAAAGGATTATCCAGTGTGGACAAGGATCCTTTATCATTCCCCCAACACTGCGGGAAGATATAGGTACAGGTAATGAACATGTGGAATCATAGGGTTAAATTAAACATTGGGATATAAACCTAAATACAATTCTAATAGGAGTCTGCTATAGGCCCCAAATATAACAGACCCATGGAAGATTTACTCCTCATGCAAATAGATTAAGTGCCGGCTAATCAGAATGAGGTAATTATTATGTGGCGACTTTTAACTATCCAGACCATCAACTTGGGAATCTGAAACCTAGTAGCTCTCATTAAAGGGAAACAGGTTTTTTGACAATACCTAATGATGATTACTTTCGCCAAATGTGCAAGAACCAACTAGAGGAAAGGCCCCTTCTAGACTTAATATTGACTAAAAATATACCTGTACAAATAACAAAGGTTCAGTTGAGGCACCTAGGGAATAGTGTGACCATAATAACATAAAATTTCCGTTATAGTCCTATCAATAGAGTTTTTTGTTCCAAGGAGCCAACAAAAACACAGGAATTTTAGGAAGTGCTAAATTTATTTTTGCTTAGGGATGGCCCTAAACCGTATGACTGGGACAATGTGTTAAAAATGGCAGAACACTAAAAATGGGAATATTTGTTAAAACAATCTAGGATAGCCACTGGGAGAGGTACATACCTTATGGAAATAAAAAAATAAGAAACAGGAAAAACCCAATGTGGATCAACAGAGATGTAAAGGAGCAATAAAAAACAAAAAGAAAGCGTTTCACCTACTAAAACGGAAGGGCATGAAGTGAGGCACAAAGACGCTATAGGGGAGAAAAATAAGTGTTGTTAAAATAAAGGATCAAGGAAGCAAAGCTGGATACGGAAAGACATATTGCTATATAGAAAGTAAAACTAACCTAAAATATTTTTAACTAAATAATATAGTTTAATCAAGATTAACAACAGAAGAATGGATTGGCCCTTTGTGAAAAAAAATCTGAGGTAGAGATGTAGAGACGATGAGAAAATATAAACAAACCTATTAAACACTTTTTTCCTCCACATATTTTACCAGGAGGGTATGAGCTTCATGTTTTAACAGAGGGAGATGAGGTTAGAACTCCAACCTTAAGTTTCGTTGCTTACCCAGGAAGAAGTGCAGCTCCGCCTTAGGAAGATTAAATAGACCAATCCCATGTCCAGATGGCAATACACCCACGAGAGTTGCGGTTGTAGCTCAAGGTCATTTAAGTGATGTCATAGATAGGAGCTCCAATTCTTAATATTTATAGGACTCGTCTAATTAACAGGTATGTCCCAAAGATTGGCGCATAATGGTGGTGCAATTATACAAAAAGTGGTCAGAAAAGTGATCACAGTGAAACTATAGGCCAGTTAAGACTTAACCTCTGTTTGTAGTAAAATGTTTGAAGGTATTCTTCAGAGATGCAATCCGGAGTAATCTCACTGACAATAAATAGTATAAAAGACGCCGTTCCCAGCATGGGTTGATGAAGGATCTGTGGGGTCCTGTCCAGAGCTAATCTCATCAGCATTCTATGGAGGAAGTCCGTTGCCAGACTGTGTATCGGGGTGATGGCACTGGATGTCCCCATATATTCTAGCTTTTTCTAAAGCATTTGATACGGGTGTCCACATCAAAGTTGGTAATAAAATGAGAATGCGTTGGACGGGGGAAAAATGTGTTAGTAAGGTGGGTATGCAACTGGCTTCACTGATAAAAACAAAGTGGTAGTAATAACGTACCTACTCTGACTGGAATTGCTGTTACTAGTCGGTACCACAAGGGTTCAGTAATTGGGTCCTCTGGCTCTTTAACATTTTCATTAATGATCTTACAACAGGGATAACACAGTAAATAATCGATCCTTTTGCGAAGATACTAAGCTCTGAAAGTAATCAACACAATATAGAGATAGATGTGTTAATGAACGAAAGGGATTCTGGATAGTTGGGAGGTCTGGGCAGAAATGGCAGATGGGTTTTTTAAACGATAAAATGAAAGGGTTTATCACGGGAGAGAAATCCTTACATGATACATGTTAAATGGAAAAAGGCTGGGTAAAATGACAGGAAAACGGGGAATCCGGGGGACAGTAAATTTAAATTAGCACCATGTCGGGCACAGCCCCAAAACAAATGGGTCAGGGGGTGAAAAAAGGGGGCAAGATCACATATAAAAATTTATTCTCCCTTTAACAATCACTGTTAACCAAAAACAGGGAAATTTACAAGTTTTGGGACCATGCAAAAAAAAAGACTGTGAGCTGAACAGTGCAAAGGCGGCAACAAAAATAAAAAAAGGACTGGGTGGACTACAGTACCCAGAAGATTAGCAAGATTAGGGTTATTTAGTTTAGAGAAAAGTTTGGCTTCGGGGGGGACATAATAAATATGTTTAAATAAAATCAAAGGTCAATATAGAGATCTCTCCCAAGATTTATTTATACCCAGGGCTGTATCTAGAACAAGGGGCATCCACTAACGTCTTGAGGAACAAATTTTCTACATAACATAGAAAGGGATTCTTTACTGTAAGAGCAGTGAGACTATGGAATTCCTGCCAGGGGGACTTGTCATTTTGAAATTCAATAACGGAGTTAAAAATGGTTTGGATGCATTTCTGGAGCGTAAAAAATTTAAAAAAGTTATAGGTGTCTAGGATTCGGAGAGGGTTCATTGATCCAGGGATTTTTCTGATTGCCAGAGGGATGTCGGGAAGGAATTTTTTCCCTAAATGAGGACAATTGGCTTCTACCTCATTGGGTTTTTTGCCTTCCTTTCGGGAAATCAACACCTTAGCACACAGCGACTGTGTGCGTCTTGTCTTTTTTTCGGCCTTACAAACTATGAAACTACGAATTAATTTACAAGTGCCTTCCTTTTGTTAAGCTTGTGCCTTTAGACACTTGGTATAGCACATAGGAGCAACAGAGCAGTAGGAGCCTATGAAACAGGAGGCTGATCTTGGGCTACGTCAATCCTATTGGTCAGTGCAGCTAAGCCTTGATTATGGGTCATATGTGATATCGGCATAAATCAGAGACTTTCACTGTTTTGCAGCAGTTTCCACATTGATAACCTGCCAATTTGCAGTAGTAGACAACAGTACATGTGGATGGGGTCCCAGGTTATGGTGGATTCCTGTCTATGCAATCTCTTAACGTGTCAAAAAGTGGTTTAAGGGATTGTCCAAGATTACAAAACATGGTTGCCGTCTTTTAAAAACAGTACGTCCTCTGTCACAGGGATGTATTGCAGCTCGGCTCCATTAAAGGGAATAGGGTGGAGCTGCAATACCAGAAGCATCCTGTAATAGAGGTGGTGACGTTTTTGAGGTTTTTCTAATCCTAGACCGTTCCTTTAATAGTAGAGATATTTAAATATGGGAACAGCTACCATGGAACCGAAGTGTTACAAGCAGCCATATAAATGATTGGCCATCCAGTGGTGCATTGGGTCATCAATTGCTACTGCTGGTTTGGCCACTCTGTTCTGACTCGGAGATGGGAGTGATGGGTAGAAGAACCACCTGACATCTGTAAGCCATTTACAAGCGAACTTTATGAATGGAAATACTTGAAAAAAAGTGGTTCAGCTATGTTACAATAGAGGTTAATTATTTACACTTGATAACTTTTTTTTCTATCAGGGGCTTTATAGGGCTTTGCTGCAATAATTTGAATTTCCATTAGTTAATTAGGTCTTTTCAGAATGAACCTCTGCTACCTAACAGTATGTGTGTTTGAAATGGTCTCTTTCTAGATGTGCACTCAAAGGCATTTCATTGTGCTGACTGTGTATCCCATTGGGTGCCTCAATTGTTCCCCTTCCTCTGCAGCGATGCCAGATTTCAAAGCAGAGCATTGTTCTCTGAATAATGAAACACTTTGACCAGCGTTAGCGTTTTTTTTTATTTATTTTTTTTTTAAATCTGTACTTGTATCAGCTGAGCTTTTGTTTCTGTAGTGTCCGATACCTCATCAATCTGTGACCTTTAGTAGAAGAGGACTATGGATTCATTCATTGTATGTGTCACATGTTACACCACTTATGTAGTCCCAGATGCAAAAGTAATACCAATATAACAAGCTATACACAACTGAGAGGACATCACTGCTATGTGATCACCGTTTCATTGCTAGTTCAGAAGTAGAATGTGTTGGTTCAGTGGTTAAGTGCACTGTTTAAACTTTATTAAAACCCTTTGCCACTTATTTGTGTAAAGTTTTTAGGAATTATTGCACCTTGATATAATCTGCTAAATTCTTCTTATTTAAATAAAACCATGAAAACACTGTTGAATCTTCTGACATCATGTTCTAGAGTTTGAGGAGCAGATTTCATTATATAAATTATAGGATAACATTTAATATAATATTCATTAAAATATTGGGTTGCTTGGTGCTGTCTCTCATCAATAACTAGTATGTGCATGCAAAAATGGCTATACATCGAAAAGTAGGACCGCCTATTGGACTTTAAGCCTAGGATGTGCAGTGATTTAGATAAGTTATACTGAATTTTTTCCCACAAAACCTTATATCATCTGCTCAGCTCCACCTGCTCTATAGTATGATGCTGATGGATCACATGACATGTTCCCTTTTAAAATTTCCTTAGTCATTACTAGAACTAATCCTGCCCTCCTCCTCCTCCTCAAAATACATGAAAACCAAAAGTAAAAGGTTTCCATTCCAATTCCTTACAAGCTCTGGAAGGTAATGGTTCTCCCTGTGGAGATGTTGCTGATGTAGGGAGGATTACTGGCAAAAATTATGCAAATTAGCTCCAGCAAATAGATGATTAGACAGTCTGCGGGGTGTAATATATGGTATGTACTACTTGCTGGAACTATATTGTATGTTCTAGTACTACAATGTGTGCATGTGATACTGCACTGTTGTCCAGCCTTTGCTGTGTTGCAGTATATTATATATTTTGTATTTAAAGACTTGTAGGCATAAAGGTAATTTCAGTAATGGCTGTCTTCCAATAGAGGCCTCTGGTTTAGCTGATATCCTTAGTCACAGTTGAAGTCTTTTGCATTGGGTCAGACAGTGATTTACAGAGAACCTACCTTTAGATGGTGTCGGAGAGAAAATTTGCTTTCTTGTATTTAAAAAAAAAAAAAAAAATTGCCTACCTTTCCCCAGGGAACCTTGCCAGGAGAGCTGGTACCCCTATAGTTATGTCAAATATCCAGCTGTGGTAGGGAATTTTATAGGCAATGCTTTCTGAGACACAGGAAGATCAGTGGAAGTCATAGGATGGGAAAACCTGAAATACTGAAAACCTGAACTCTTTATGGCTACTTATGTCTGCATTTGTACCATCCATTGCAGTGGTTTAGTGTTCAATGACCAGTGCAGAGGTTAAATACATGAATCATAGGGCCATATTGCAATGTCCTCCCCCGGAGAGCTTCATCAGCTACATACTTTGTGTTCTTTAATAATCTATCTTTATATAGGTTGGACGTATGAATTTTACAAACCACAAATCCCCAGCTCCATCTCCACTAGATAAAATTCTGGATGCTGCAGTCACCGCTAGGGGGAGCTAACTGTGTGATGATTTATATAGCTAGTATTAAACCCCATGTAAATAAATATCCATTAAAGGGGTTGTCCCAATTAAATCATTGATGGCATATCAATGTAGGTCCCACCTCTAGGACCTGCACCCATCTCCTAAATGAGCCCAAAATAAACATGCATAGGAGTTCTGAATACATCCAAGCAGCTGTAATCGTAACTCCCATTCATGTCTATGGGAGAGTCCCAACCACCTCTCCATTCAGAACGGAGAGAAGTTTTGGGGCTCCTTAAGAAGATAGCTCATCATTTTCTAAAGTGGGACAACCTGTTTAAGCTCCACTGGGGTTAAATTCCCTCATTGATCACAAGCAATTCAGTGTCAGGGTCTCTCGCCATGGGCCAATGGTAGGTAGTCAGCTTGTTACAGATTGAGGCTAAATGTAACTGTTGTGCATATGGCGTTAGCTTTGATTTTTGTGCATTATTATTACTATATAAACGTGTATACATAAACATGAGGTTGTGATTCACGGTCCATGGCATATCAAAGACAAATTAAACCACTTGTTGAAATGAACAATATACTTCTAAGTACCATTTGTGCAATGTGCTACCAGGAAAACTTATTTTCAATTTCTCTGTTAATTTCCCTGGGGATTTCCGTAGCAATTATTACACGTCTGGCCAATATTTGCAAGAATAATTTTAGCTTTCTGTTAATCAATTTCACTATTACATTCCTAGCCAATTTTGTCAAATCCTATTCCTGCAATATTCCCAGCACTGCACAATATTGTATTTTTGTTTGAGATTGGCAGAGTCATTGGGGACAATGCAGTAAAAAGGAGGAAAAATTCTATTAAGGTAGGAACAGTAGAATTAAATTTGTTGACTTAGTATACCTAGTATTACATAATTTTTTGTGTCCATGTTTTCTGAATATTCTAGGCTATAATTCTTTGTTTTTACTACACATGTCCTTTTTACTCTATTCCTTGTTGCCACCACTAGGTTATCAGTCTGTTTTCCCTTGTGCATGGTTAAAATTAAACGGAATAGGAGTACAGAGATCACCCTCCCCCCTATTGGTGGCAATAAGCAGATACAATTTTTATAACTGACTGTTGGTGGAATAACATAGGATAGTTGATCTATACTTAAAAAAATGTATTATGTATTTTTAAAAATTTTTTTACCATTTTTAGCTTTTATACAGGAAAAATTATAGCTATTTTTTTTTTAAAAAAATTGTTGCAAAAAGAGGTAGGTCCTTCAGATTTTCTTTGGGGAAAAACACTTTGTTTTCCCATTGTCATCCATTAGTAAGTAACCCAACCTTGCTTTTTTTTCGGATGGTGTTCTATGGGAAAAATAAGGAGACGGGGGCAAAAGGGGGGAACTTTCCAAAAAACATAAAAAAAAAACCAAATTGGATAGGTTGCACCAGATGACAGTCCCTTAGGGTGTTTTTCACAGGGGCCGTTTTGGGCGTTTTAAAAGGGGGTTTCTCCACTACATTGTTTCACTCCCCCTCAGTCCTGTTTTTTTTGGGGTTTCATTTTAAAATTCAGGGCGGGGTTTTACTGGCTTCAAAAGGTTTGCAAGAAGGCCAGGTCTGTATTATAGAAAAACCAGTGCGGCGCCTATAGGAAAATTTTAAAGGGTTTTTAAAGCATAGAGCCCCTAGGGTGGATCCCGCCTATACAAGAGGGGGGAAACTCCGAATATAGGACACTTTAAAAGGGACATATTACAAAGTGACTTTTTTTTTTCAAGATCTTTAACATAAAAAGCAATCCTTGTAGTGGACAACCCTTTTACTGCCTATTTAAACTGCCCTTTTTAACCCGAAAGCTTCTTCTAGTTAACTAAACTGTTTGGAATGTGAGTAATCGATTACGGTGTTAATAATCTGCAAGAGTTCAAACACCATAATTGATTACTCGCTTTCCAAGCAACTTAGATAACCGATAGAAGCTCGCTGGCAATCAAGGCAGTTTAATTTCACCGCGCCAAAACCGCACCGTGTGAAAGCAGCCTCATGGGCTCAGGTTCTTCTATAACAGGGCGTTGCCCCAATAATTTTTTGGTTCCCCCAATGTTTTCCCATCTCTCACATCCATTTTTTCCCCCCTTTTTAGGTTTTCTATTTTTTTCTTTTAAAATCCTAGCTCAGGTTTTAAGCCCCAAAAAATTTCTTTCATTGGCGGATCCTAATCATCACAAATCATGTAAAACTTGGTCATTTGCATTTCCTCTTGTTTGCTGTTTTATAAATCTTTTTTCCCACATTTTGGTGTTCTTGTTCTTTGACGCCCGTTGCCCCTTTTCTTTGTCTTGGTCTATATATTCTTTGATGCAATTAGCTCTGGTCAGGGCACCTTTATTTTTCTTCAAAGCTTGTTTTTACACTGGGGGATTAAGTAGACCGTTTTTTAAACCCACCTTGACCTCTTTCCGAAAATGAAAATTTTTTCTTTCTCTGTTTTAAACCCCCCTTTTCCCCCCCCCCTTTCATCTCCACCAAAACCGTTTATTTTGCAAAAACTTTTTTTTTTGTTTTCTAATTCAAAATCAAAACCTCCCCTTTATAAATGCTGTTGTTTTATTCTTTTTAAAAAGCGCGGCATTGTATTTGACTTTTTTAAAATATGGCTCCTTTCTTTTCCCGACTTTTTGAAAGGCAAAAAATTTTTTGCACTGCTGTAAAATAGGATGGGTGCCTTTTGCACTGAATGATGGGAAATGCTTCATAAAGTCATTTTCCAATGAAGATACTCCCTTTCTGTTTGCCCCATTAGGGCATAAAGATGTCATCATTTATCCCCGCACTGAAAAAGGGGTTTCTCCCCCACAAACAGTCCTTTTCCATGTAGGGGAAAAAGTTTAAAAACGGACTTTTTTTAATACTTGGGGCTTTGACTTTTTTCCCTTTTCGGGATGAGAGGACCCATTCTGCTCATAGGTTTCTCTGTTTACTGTCCTGCTCTCTTTCTGATTAGACAGAGCATTGAGTGATGCAAAAACCAAAAAAAAAATGGGGGAAAAAGCACCCGTATCCCAAAAGACCCCGTATGGCCCTTTTACATGCAAAGGCCTTCAGTGTGGGGAAACCTTTTACTCACCACCAAGTAGTCCCAAAATAAAATTTGGAGGGCCGCAAAAAAGCAGGAAAAAGGTTTTTTCCCCTAGTGAGTACAAAAACCAAAACGACGTTTCAGCCCTCAAAATTTGCCCTTTCTCAAGCACAATGCAAATCATATTTTATCCGTTTTTGTACCCACAGCCTCCAAGCTAATTCATAAATTTTAATCTCATGAATAATCTAGTGTGCAGAAAAAAAAAAAAAAAAATGCTAAATGATTGTTATTATCACAGTGCAGTATGTACATTGCTGGCTTGAGAAAGGCCACACTTTGGGCTGAAAACGTTTTCATTGGTGTTTTTTTGTACTCACTATGGAATAAACCCGGTTTTTCCCCTTTACGGCGTCCAAATATTTTTTTAATGTAAGCATGGAGTGATGAAACCCCAAGACGGCTGACAGCTTGAGAAAAAGTGTTATCTCAAGGTATGGGGGTTCAACGGCTTAATTGCGGGACTAATTACGCCCGCAATTACGCCGTGTGGACGGGGGGGGGGGGGGACGGGGGAGCGAGCGGGGGGGGCCCCCACTTTTGCTGGCCCCCAAGATTATCACTGCTACGGGGCGTATACGCCCCTAGAAAGTGACATGTCAATTATTCCCAAGCCGCCGGGGGGGGGAAAGAGAATAATCCAATTCTCTATGAAACTTGAATTAAACCCAAAAGAATGGGCCGTTTTCGGCCCTTAATTGGCGCACTTCGGGGTGTAATTACGGGCCGAAATAGGGGGGCCCATTAAAGCCCTTGAACATGCCTTAACAAACAAAGGGAGATAAAAAATTTTGTTGTTTACTTTTAGCTTTGAAGCCCCCCTCATTTAGATTTACAATCTCCTTCTTTGTCGTGCAATTAGAAGAGCCGCAAATACAGAGCTGATCTGCTAATCCTTGCTATAGAAACACCCACAACCTAACCAGACAGCTTTAGGGAAGCGAGCTGAAGCTCCTGTGGGTTATAAAAACGGGGACGATGGGACAAAAACCCCTTTAAAAACCCTATGATCCAACCCATTCGGGGACCCTGTTGGGCAACACTTGGGGGCTGGGGGTTTTGCTACAAAAGGCCAGCCTCCCTTCATGACAACAGTTGATCAGAAATCTGACCTCCGACGATCAGCTGATCCTGGTTTGATTTTGAATGGGTTAACGTGATGTGACAAGCCGTACTCTAGTTCCATTTTGAACGGACATTCAGTGGTTCAGTTTTTTCTCCTCTTACTCCCCTGGGTATGTGTCTGACCCAATCTCCTGTAGGACCATCCTCGTTTGCAGTTATCAGAATTCGGTAAATAACACGGTTTGTGTCTTCCGCTCGTCAGCAGAAAGTGGCTGTTGTGATTCACTCTGCTTCATGTCATTGAGTAATGAGAACAGTAAGAGAATTGAATTTCGGCAAAGTACAAGAAAAACACACAGAAAAGGTAGGAGATGGGCAAGTCAGTGTGTGGCGGTAAAGCACCCGTGTCCCGTTAGCCGGGCGCCTCGTGCGTGATAAATCCTGTGTTTATTTAACTGACTGTCCTACCATGAACACTACATACTGCACTGTGCATAATACAATCATTTAGCATTTTGTTTTTTTCTGCATCACTAGATCTATTCATGAGATTAAATTATGAATTAAGCTCTGGAGGCTGTGTGTACAGAATCGGATCAATATGATTTGGCTCAGTGACGACTAATTTAATACAATGCTGCTTGCTGATTTGCTGTGCGATGTGTTATTTGTCCAGTTGGGGGCGATAAAGATTTGGGATGCAGGAGGGTAAACAGATTCAAAGCGAAATTGGATCTGGTAACCCTTTGTGTGTCAGGTCCACTTGCTCGTGTTCTGTTTGTATTTGGCATACATTATTCACCAGGCCACATCATTAGGCTAGGAGATTGCTTGAGAGTAAATGCTGGCCTGGCAGAACGCTCTAAATAAAACAATAGACTGAATATTTGCCCATCTGTCGGAGATCATGGGTCTCTCTCTATGTGCTGGCTCTGTACTCCAACACTTCATATTTGTTTCAATGAAAAAATCTCAAGATGGCAATGTGCAAAGTAAATTGTGAAGACTTCTAGTAGGCAGGGTCGGATTAGCATATAAACAATGCAACAATTATTAGATTATGGATATGAAGGATCAGAACTTGCTGCCATAGCAATGTATCTGAATACCTGAGTAAGACTACAGTGGCTTGTCATTACCGTTCCTTTCAGACACCTCAAGCACAATGGGCAAATGCCCGTCTAGCTGCAACCTTGTGTTTATTCTTATTATCAACACAATCGGTAGCTAATTACCAAAGCTGTATGTGTTGTTAAAGGGGTTGTCTCACTACAAGGATTGCTTTTTATGTTAGAGATCTTTTAAAAACAAGTCACTTTGCAATATGTGTCCATTAACAGTGTCCTACCTATTCCTAGATATCCCCTCTTGTATGGGCTGCATCAGCTCCTCAGGTCACTATAGCTACAGACCTGTTCAATCTCTCCTGATAGGCTGCCTGCACTGGTTGCTTTAGCTACAGACCTGACTTCTACTGCAGCCTAGTAGAAGCCAGTAAACACGCCCCTGAATTCAAAGTGAAACCAAGAAAACCGGACTGAGGTAAGAGGAATCAATGTGGTGAGACAACCCCTTTAACCGTGGCTCATGTACAGGTCCAGTATTAGGAACATTGATATGAGTTGCAACTTGAGTTCCCAAAGCCCAACTTTCTACACAATTTATGTATTATTGCTAAACCCAAAGCCACCTTGTTCAGTTTATTACCTTGCAGCACTGGGAACTTGGGTTCAAATCCGACCAAGGACACAACTACACACTTTGTATGTTCTCCGTATGTTTGTATGTTTTTAGGATGTGGGGGTAAAACCAAGAACCTGAAAGAAACCCACAGAAATAGGTACCTGTAGAACTTGGAATGTGGGTACAGGGGCCTATTCATGTGATGATCAGTGATGTACTACACTCCGGAATGTGTTGGTTTTATAAAAATGAATAAAATATCGGAATTAAACAAAATGTTTCTTTAACTACACTGCTCTTGACCATTGGTTGTGCCTGGTATTGCAGCTGAGACCTAAACAATTTAATCTTGTACAACACCATCAAAGACCAAACTTGCGTTAAATTTGTCTGATGGTGAAGGAGTCGTATAACAATATTACTGGTTGGCTCCAGCTTTTGCTAGGTCCTAGCTTGTATTTAGCAAATTCTTACTTGATAGGGAGTCCTTACCTATTAGCCAAGCTACAAAGATGGTCTCTTACTGTGGAAGACTAATGTATCCATGCATTAATCAGAGCTCATTGATTTCAAGGGGCATGGGGTAATGCTTTGTTTCACATGTGGTGGTGCCACAGGGGAATTGAACACTTACAGCCAAGTTTTCCCTTCAGATTACAACTGATTACTGGGGTCCCAGCCAGGGCCATCTTATGCATTGGGCACACTAGGCAGTTGCCCAGGGGCCCCACAATCATAGAGGCCCCAGATGGTAATTGTATGTCCCAGAAATTCTGCTTATTTAATGGTTTGTGTGTACTTAGGAGATGCAAACAGTTAACCATGGTGGATCGAGGAGCCATTGCCTCCCTGTTCTGCTAATTAGTCTTGTAGGCTGCCTATAAGCTGGTGTGATGTAGGGGGTGTTATGATTTGGGGGTGGTTAGAGACACGGCCTGGTGTGAGGTCATGTATTTTGGCAGGACCCACAGCACTGCTATTCCTGGGGGCCCATAATGATGATCGGACAGCCCAGCAGTAGGAAACCTAATGATCAGTCTATTTCTAGGGTTTTGTGCCCGATAAGTGCCATCTGCTTGCATTGTTTGAACCTTGTTTTTTAGTACCACTTGGTACATGGTCAGTTTTCATAGCCTGGATGATGTAATCCATATAGATTTTTTATGGTGTGTTGCTTTTGATTAAGACTTCAGGCTTCTCATCATAACTGATGTAATTATTGGTGATTTTGTGTTAAGCAGCTCCTCGCAGCCACCAAACTTGAGTGACTCGTGCCCGACTCTGCGGCACAATTACAGTCCCTCCCTGCTATTTTCATTAAGAGATGTCCTAAGGCACTGGAATCGGACATTTTATCTTCATCTCTCCACCTCTCTGCATCCGTTCCGTGTACAGCGGCTCTCTACATGTTGAGGTCACACTCTGGTTGCTCTAAGGATTTAATCAGTATTACATTGTGCCCTTTTTGTAGAACCTGGGCAGCAGAACTGATGTCCTCCAAGAGAGCGGATTGGAGAATTTACGCTCACCCTGCGCTTATTGTGCTTTATGCATTATTAATGTCCACATTAATAGGAGCGAAATGAAAAATACAGATGGAGTAGAATGTCGCTTATTAATTGGTTCATCTGAAATCTATGGGACTTTGGGATTTAAAACATTACTCATATTGTATATTTCTTACCAGTCTGAATGTACATGTGTTGCATTCCATTATACTATGTTTAGATTTATGTACCTCATGATATTATCTATTACAAAGGTGTAGTAAAATTTTACTGGCTTCCTGTTAACTCTCAGGCTGCGGGATCTCATTGCTGCCACTTCGGGAGCGCTGCAACCTTGTCCTTTCTGTATCAACCAATATTGGTTTCAGTGCTGTACATTCCCTTTCAAAAGATTATCGGGGCTTTTAACACTGATGGTCCTTCCTCTGGCTACATCATCAATATAGATCAGTAGGGTTCTGACCCTATCCGTACCAAAGCTAAACAACTATTGGAAGGGTCAGCTGCTATTTTTAAAGGGGCCTTCTCCAATCTGCATCGATGGCCAATCCTATTCCTTATTAAATATATGTTCGTTTCATCCAAGGGCTCCCTAATTTCTACTGTGACTCTGTAAATAGTAGGCCTTTTATTTATGAAAACAGATACCGATGGCAACCTGTCAGTCCTCTTTTATTTCATATAGTGCTCTGGAGCGGAGTTCTGATTGCTTTCTATGGGAGGCACATAGTGATCTTGCTAGACCCTTCACATACATAAGGCTCAGTATATTCTTTATCGAGAAATAGGATCACTTTATGAAACATCTCCCGTAGATGGTTGGGAATTATTCTCCTGCTTTTTTTTTGTCCATTATCCATTCTTCTTCTTGACACTTGTTCACGGTTTCCCTAAATAGATATGTTGCCACCATCTCAATTTAACTCTAAAGGGACACTGAAGCCTGAATGGTGTCCTACCTAGTCCAAGGTTGTAAGTGGCAGAGCATAGGGCTTCAATGCCCACCATGGAGTCCCATTGTCCCACCCCTCAGGTTTTACCATAGAGACACAGTGCATCAATTTCTTCTTGCATCTCACTCTTGTGTTATTCGGCAGCTCTACATTTGACAATCACAGGAGTTCCAAATAAAATTGTTAAAGAAATGATTAACCTCTATGGCAACCGCTCCTCTTTATTACATTGGAAGGCGCTTTTTAATTCCAGCACTGTCCACACTTTTCATGTGCATTAGTTTCAGTTATCTATTTTGATGCCAATGAACTCTATAAATTTAATTTTGCATTATCTGCTTGAGAGCGCAGCAGGCTTTTTGCATTCGCTAATATGTGTCAACTGTTCAATTGATTGTATAGGAATTGTGTGAATAGCACATTAAATCTAGTTTTTCCACTTGGCAAATTTGGTCGACTGTAGTTTTTAGAAAAGTAGAACAGGAGCATGATTAAAAAATAGCATAACTTCCTGAGCCGTGGGGCATAGTAAAGATATGGTCATGTCGCTCCTTCCAACCTAGCAGTGTAGGCTCGGATTTCACATTTTTATTCACACCATTTTAGTTAAAATACGGTTTTTAAATGCAAGTAAATGGCCGCAAATAGAGAACATAAAATGCCCAACCCTGTGTTCACACAACTAAAGCAAATACAATCATGGCTAAACACATTGCCTCTGTTGTGCTGCCCTACTTCAAATATCTCTAACAAATGTTTCTGCATGATTGGAGTAGTAGTCTCCACAAAATCACAGGAGAGAGCCCCCTGAGTTATGTATAATGGTCTCCCTCTATGGTACATATGGCCTCGCACATCTCATTTTATGTTACTAATTTATCAGAATCAAATCCTCAATATTTAAAATGTTCTTAGACAAAAAAATATAGTTTTCAATTTACTGAAATTAATTGTTGAAGAAATAACCCTAATGTGTAGTATAATACATAATAGAAGTTCCTTCTTTGATTGGATACAATTAATTTGCTGTTCTGTAATTTAAGTTAATAGCCTTGAACTGCTGAATGCTGGGATTGAATTACCGTGCTGTTATTTCATTAGCTTTTCTTTTTTTCATAGGGCTTTTTAGGACATTTATTCAGTGTATAAATCCGTGGGAACTTGGGCTGGACTGGCATGTTGCATACTGCTGGAATTTAGGCTAGGTTCACATCTCACAGGTTCCGAACCAGGCCAAACAGGGGATCACATGGCGTCTTTTGGGCCGTATTTTGCAGGAATGTACAATACAGTACCCAGGGATCATACGCCGTATATTTTAAGACTGTAAGTTTGCAGGTGCCTGCAAAGAAGCGACATGTCACTGCATTTACATGCCAGCAACTAGTTAATTATAGGAGACACAGATGTGTTTTGGACTCTTGCGGGGCATTTTAGAAGTTGAAATCATGTGCTTGTAAGCGTGTAATTTCAGTTACGCTACCAATGAGGGCTGCAATATGCTGTGAACCAGGCCTTACTGTGGTTTTGCATTGAGTACCAGTAAAGTGCACCATTTTACAACCGTTTTGAAATAAACCACACCTGGTTGTATCTGCTTCATGACACCGCCGCCGCCTTGGGCTGCAGTAGTTGAAATATAAGGCAAAATTCAAACTGTTCTTAAAGGGGTTTTCTCACTACAAGGATGGCTGTTTATATTAAAGATCTTGCAAAAACAAGTCACTTTGAAATAAGTGTCCATTAATAGTGTCCTATCTATTCCTAGATATCCCCTCTTGTATGGGCTGCATCAGCTCCTCAGGTCGCCATAGCTACAGACCTGTTCAGGCTGTCCTGATAGGCTGCCAGCACTGGTTGCTATGGCTACAGACCTGGTGTCCTCAGCAGCTCATCACTGCAGGACAGTAGAAGCCAGTAATCGCTACTGAATTCAACAATGAAAGTGAGAAAACAGGACTGAGGTAAGATGAATCGATGTAGTGAGACAACCCCTTTAAGACACCTTTAGGATCCTCTGTTACTGGTGTCCATTCAGATACTCGAACAAAGTATCCTGATGGCTCCATAGGGAGTCTCTTTTTGGGCTCTGTTTCCTGAACGGAAATAATTTTTGTGGTGGACAAAATAGTGCGATTAACTGCAATATGTTTTCCAGTGCAGTAAGTGTGCTTTCAGGAAACAGAGCAAACCTAGACCAAAAGTAATTGTGTCCCCATTGATACCTCTGGATCTGTTGGGATACTTTTTTCAGGTCTCAGTAACATCCTAACATGGAATTCTGGTGATTTTAGCATTCGAAAAAGTGCTGAAAACACAATCAACTGCCCTTTCTGCTTGTAAGTGCTTAGAATAGTCCATATAAATGTAGACGTGCCTTCATGTTGAATCTTTATTGGACTCGATACATATTGACCCTAAATGGCTCTGTATTTCAGTGTTTTCATCAGAAGTAAGGTTTCTTGGAAAGAATGTCTTTGTAGCAGGACACCTAATAAAATATGAAAAATGGCCCCATGCACTTCAGATGCTGAGTTGTGGCTCTGTAGAGCCCCACCACATACCTGAAATCTAAAGCATGAAGGTGTGCGGACACTTACAAGCCATGAATGCTACACTGGAGTTTAAATATTCACATAAGCTAAAGGGAAGAAAGCTAGGACTAAAAGGGACCGCACGTCCAATAGGTGGCACTAGTCTTCTCCACCACATTTAAAAGCCTTTCATAAGCTTATTTGAATATTTAAATTTGGCTCTTTAATGGCTTAGATGAGACTTTAAGGGACACCACTTCGAATATGTGGTGCTAGAGTCTTTCATCTATTCCCTAGTGGTTATTTTATCAAGCAGTAATATTCAAGGAAGTCTAGAACATGTATTTGTGAATCCGTTTTGACTGCATTACTTTCTACCTTCTACAAATATATTTTATAAACTTTTATGAGTAATTGAGAATATTTGCTAATTCCATTACCAGTTAAATGATATTTTATTAGACTTTTAAACATTTATAACTTGCCTACTATGTTGTTGGAAAAAATAAAAGAAATATTCTAGTTTTTCAGCCGTTGGAAAGCCATTTAAATGATGCATAGAAACACCCCATAAACGTAATCCATAGTTATGCTCATTTGTGAGCACGGAGTGGAGTGAAAACCTTTCTTGTTGGAATGAGATCGAAGTGTATCTTGTGTTGTAGTAAGACCTCTTTAAAAGAAAGAATGCTGCGTCTCTCTGGAGCTAATGCCACATACTTTGTATTCTCTTGAACGTCATTCTACGGGTGGAAGTGCAGCTTTTCTCTCTTGAACCTCCTGATCTTTAAACTCGTAAGCATTCCGTGGTACGTTCTGTTCTATAGCTCAAGCTGCGAACAAAGAATTATACTCGTATTCTCTATCATAAAGTTGAAATTCACACCGTGAAGAGTAATGTTGTCTTATTTATCAGTTTACCATGGACAGGTCTCACATATGTGATGCTTTCCTAGGAACAATGACAACTGCATTTCAATAGTTGCATCCGTACGCTTGTGTCCCTTCCCTTATAATGTTACTCTAATGCAGACCACCAGTCTTTGCAAAATTCTATACCGATTTTATTTTATTATTTTCTGGAGCTCTGTCTATTATAAACCTCCAAATCCCTTTTTCCCATCAGAGTTGTCCCATTTTGTACATTGATGTAATATCACTAGGATCTGCCATCAATGATGGACAGGTGGGCTCCCATCTCTGGGACCCCCATCTTTGTCAAAAACAGAGGTTTCAGAGCTTGTTCTAGAGAGAGAGCTTGTCGAGGCTCTCACATTGATTTTCAATGTGTATACAGTGAGTATATAATAATATAATAAGAATAATTTTTATTTATATAGCACCAACATATTCCACAGCACTTTACAATTTAGAGGGTAAACATACAGACATTACACATTAAAAGAACTTACAAATGAGACACGAGGTATGAGGACCCTGCTCGCGAGAGCTTACAATCTATTATGAGGTATGGGTGAGACAAAGGGTTAAGAAGTGCCAGGTTTACAATGGTCCAGCCATGTTACATAAATAGGAGGTGGTTTACATAAAAATTGGGTGACCCTGCCACCCTGACACTACATCTATATACAGATAAGTGCCTGTGAGTGCCCTAGTGTAGGGAGTGACACGTGTGTGATAGCAGTTAGGGATCTAAGTAGGCCAGACTGAGAAGATGTTTTCTCAGGGCCCTCTTAAAACTATGAGAGTTGTGAATGTGCCTGATCGCCCGCGGTAGCATATTCCAGAGAATTGGCGGCACACGTGTGAAATCTTGGAGACGGGCATGGGAGGTTCGAATGATTGAGGAATGTAATCTGATATCATCAGCAGAGCGGAGAGCACGGGTAGGGTGGTAGACGGAGATGTAGGGGGGCGCAACACTGTGGAGAGTTTTATGGGTGAGAGTGGTGAGTTTATGTTGTATTCTGTACTGAATAGGTAGCCAGTGCAGTGACTGACACAGGGTAGAGGCATCAGTATCAGTATATATCGGTATCAGTATATATCATATGTCACCATTAGAAAAAACCACAAGGTAAAAAGCTGCCATGCACACCCAGTAAAAATGAAAAGCCCTTGCTGTAGCATATATTTCATGAACAGGACATTTTAGAAATAATTAAAAATCACACCGCCCTACCTTAGTCCCCCCTCCCCACCCTTCAAAAATGTTAAATATTTCTAGTAGTATATGCAACATTTACTGTAAGGCTATGTTCACACGGCTTATTCACGGCGTGTGCTTGGCAGCAGGGGCGGGGCAAGGGGGGGCGGCAGCTCGCTGGCCCCATAGATATTCATTATCCACGGCGCGTAATAATTGACATGTCACTTTAAATACAGCGAGCGGGGAGAGGAGACGGAATCCATAGTTCTCTATGAGAACTGTGGATTACTGTAATGACTGGGACGGATTTCACCCGTAATTCCCGCAGTACGGCGCAAATTACGGGCTGAAATACGTCCCAAAATAAGCCATGTGAACATAGCCTAAGGCTTTGTCTACACTGCACAGAAAAACGTCTGTTTTTTCAGCGTTTTTCGTTTTCTAAAAATTCTGGGAAAACGACTGTAATCATCTCCCATAGACTTCTATTGTAAAAACCTCCTGCTGTCTACACTGAGTTTTTTTTCTGCTAGTTTTTTTTACTGGTCGTATTTTGCAACATGCTCTAAAAAACGCCAGACTTGGGCAGAAAATTTACTACAGGAGTCTATGGAAAGCGCAGACGTTTTTTGCCGCGATTTTTCAATGAAAACCCTCCCAGGAGACCCAGGTGGGTGTTAATAAAGGTTATACCTGATCAAATTTGCATGCAAGTGTCCAAAGTGTCCTTTTTTGTACCTTTTGTAATAAAATGATCATGCTTTGGCCGCTAACGATTTTTGCGCAATTCATATATTTTTCGCTAGAAATACGGTTTTTATGGATTTTGGCGTCAGAATCCATTTTTTTGCGGATTTTGGTGCTAAAATCCTTTTCTTAACATATTTTGGCGCTAATAAAGTTATCTTGCTTCTGACGCCCAAAAATGTTTTTTTTACGGATTTCGGCGCCAAAATCCTTTTTTGATGGATTTTGGGGCTAAAATGCGTATCTTTACAGATTTTGGTGCTAATAAAGTGATCTAGCTTTTGACGCAAAAAAATACGTTTTTTTTATGGATTTCAGCACCAGATTACGTTTTTTTTAACAGATTTTGGTTCTAAAATCCGTATCTTTACAGATTTTGGCGCTAATAAAGTGATCTCGCTATATGGAATCTGGTGCAAAATTTAATAAAGCAGTAGCACGCAGCAGCACACAAAGCACAATGTGCTCAAAATGGCTACAGTGATCTAAAGGAAGTGACTACTTAACATGTTATCTCCACCTGTAGGGTATAGTTTACATCCAATGGCTTAATTTGTGCATACATTAAAAAGCAGAGCAAAAACGCTCCAAAAAACGAAAAACGCGCCAAAAGACGGATGTTTTTTCAGCTGCTTTTGAAAGGCAATGGACAGAAAACTCCGTTTCATGAACATTTTTAGTAATTCGTTTTCAGGTCGTTTTTTGTCCATTGCAGTGTAGATATAGCCTAATAGTACATAATCTAAAGCTAGGTCAAAGTGAAACATATTGACAAAGGATATTATGTTGCATTAGTGTGCAGAGTAGTTAATGCTGTGCCATACACACATATTCCTATGCTGCTGCATCTACAGCGTGCAGGAAAATAATATTACGAAGTAGACCAAAGTGACCAGATATGAAATATAAAATGCCAAAATCAAAACATTTCCTCAAGTCAAACATCTGGAGGAGGAGGCAGCAGGAGAAGGAAACCAAGCCCTCTACTCCTACTCTCACCGCTGGCAAAGCTTTACTGGTGACATAACTGGTAGTCAGTGGTTTTCTATCGTTTAGTGGGGGGATGCCCTTTAGGACCTTATGAAATGAAGCTGTCATGTAATTTTGCTATAGAGAAATAATAAAAATAAGTCTCGAGACGAGTGCATTGTTCTCTTGATCATTCTATCTTCCCCGGCAGTAATTAGAGACACTTAATTAAACTAAATGATCCAACATTTCTGTACAAGGTTTGTCCACTCCATGGACTTATAAGCGTCCTCTTATAAATACTGCCTCACTGCACCATGATCCGCTGTCTCTGCCTCATACTGCTCGTCTATTATGGTTGCCCGCTTCCTTTTCCTCCTCCGTAATCTGAAGACACATGTATTTGTGCTCTTGTGTTGTCTTTTTATATACTTTTGAAGTACAGTCTGGCAGGATACGGTGCAGTGTATTTACATTGTGTAAGCAAACAATACAGTATTTGCTACCAGTCTTTGCTTTGGCTATCCCCCAGATAAGTATAAATGTGCATATCCGATCCATGAGCATGCTTGGTCTGATCTCTAGATGTCAATTGTACAATCTAGAACCCTTAGGTTTTAGCTTTTTGGAAAGTTATTGTTGTTGGATTCTTGTTTTTGAGAACCTATTAAGTACTCTGAGGTCATCATACATATGCAGAATTACTAGAAATCAGATGAGCTGTCTAATACAAATAAAGTATCAATGGAACGTTCTTGGGAAAACGGATACTCTGGACTATGTCTGGGGTGATGCATGATTTGATTTGCTTTGAATCCCTGACTATTAGGAGAGCTTTAGGATTAAGCTTAGTTTAACTCAATGGAATAGACTGAACAAAGCTGGTTTTAGGGAATTTTGGAGCGGTTGCTCATGGTTTGATGGATTGGTAAGAGTATTTTCAGATACCCAAATTGACCAATGAAGCCCCTTTGATGGTGTTTGGTCTCTTTGGAGATACAAGGAGGGTGTTGAATGGACTCCTTTCTAGAGCCTGTACATGACTTACATCCTATCTGAAAGCCAAGCAAAGCTGGATAAGAACAGCTCCATTCGTCTTCACAATTAGTGGTGGTTTCGGCACACGAATCCTCTGCTAATCACGGACATGGAATGTGTTCTGAATCTGAAGTCGTGCTTTAAAAGGGGCCTCTGGAAATTTGAGTCTGATTTCTCTGTGCAGCTGTTTCACTTGACCTTGACACCAGTTTTGTTACATTTCACCAAGCATTTTCTCGAATGTTTTCTTATTCCTTATGGAGTGTTACTGCCGGCAACTAACTTTTAGAGTGCGTTTACACGGCAAAGACCAAAAAGGTGGTTTACCCCCGTATTTTGTTGTTTTTTTCCTACGGGAAGGCTTTTGTCTCGTTTGCGGTTTTCGCTCCCACCTTTACACCCACATGTTCATGTTTTGCCCGAAACCCGGGTGGAAGAATGAACATGTAAGTTTTTGGGATGCCGGGGGTGAAAAAAAAACATAGGGCGGAAAACTGTCGGGGGGGGACTGCGCAGGATTTTCAAACTAGTCATGGGAGAGCTTTTGCTTGTCGTTTTTAAAAGGGGGTTTTTTAAAACCAAATAGTTTGAAAAGCCGACCAATAAGCCTTGCCGTGGGGACAAGCCCTTAGGGTCCATTTCTAATAAAGTTCTTACATGGAATTTTTTTTAACTCCACGCGGATTATAACCTAGAGTATTTTTAAATTTGGTTTGGGAAAAGGGTTTAGGAGCTTTCTATTGCCTGCGGTTACTCCCTTTTCTAACCGGGTTGGCGGGACGTGGTGTTCTTTAATGGGGTGGTTGAAAAAGGTAAAAAAATTCCTATTTACCAATACTTCATCTTCTTTCAGAGAACTTCCATGATGTTTAAATGTTAGTTTCTTAAATATAAAATTTTAAATTTACTTTATATTAAATATTCGTAGCTTTAAAAACTCTGACCGAGCCTTTTGCGATTTTAAAGAGTCCTTTTTCAAACAGGTGGATACGGACCTGAGAACTGGGTAACTACCAGTGTGGATTGTAAAGGCCTTCACCAATCACCCATAGACATTGTTGATTACACTGCCAATATTAAAGATGAGTTTCCAGGGTTTCTAGGGATGGTTTGGGAAAAACATCTCAATAAGACTGGATAAAAACACGGGCAAAAAAGGGTGATGCTTCTCAAGGGTTCACTGAACTCACAATGAATAATTGATGGGAAAATGATATATATGTGTGAGGCTCACAAGCAAGGTATAACCTCTGTTATAAGGTTTCCCCGAGGAGTACCCCCAAAGACATTACAATGTATGTATCTAGACAGTAGATAATTAATTATTCCTACATTTTTTTTTCCACTTGAAGATATTTATTACGTTTTCTAATGAGACCCAAACCTATGTGACTTTTTAAAATGTCCGAAAAAAAAAAAATTTTTTTTCCTAAAACTCACCGCTGGCCAGGCTTTCCTGGGTGGGGGGTAAAGGGTTTTTGATTTTAAAAAACACCAAAATACGGATGAGATTTAGAAAAGAAAGCTTGAATACTTTTCAACTGGGTTTTCAACAAGGGGGAGAGGACCCTGCCCGGAGGGTTAAAAGCTACAAAAGGGGGAAAAAGGAGGCGAGGGGAGACATGTTTGTGGGGAGTATGTGGCGGCAGGGTTATTGTATTTTAGGCAATCCTGAAGAAAAGTTTTCAGGGTTTCTTTTGAAGCGGGGGAGGTTAAAAGAGTCGATATGTTTTGGTGTCGTTCCAGATTTTTGGGGGGAAAGCCGAAAAGCTTGGAGACTTATGGAGGCCCCAAAAAGGGAATAGAGAAAAAGGGCCTGTGAGGGGCGGAGACAGTGTCGGACTGGGAGTCTGGGGCCCCAGGGGTTGACTTGGGGGCCCACCATACTTTACAGAAAAAAAAAACCCGGGCCCCTCGGGCATAAAGGCCCATTTTTCCCCAATAATACAGTGTCAAAAACAGAACTGATTGTGTATTTCAAGTAGTCCACATTTGTCATCTAGCATATCATAGACCAGGCAAGTAGCTCCATCCATACCCCCCCCACCCACAACAATTGCCCCCCACCCACTACAATATTCCACTCCACCCACATACAATATTCCCCCCCTCCACCCACTAAAAATTCCCCTCCCCCACAACAATATCCCCCTCCAGTTCCCTTGGCCGCACCCCGCCACTTCTAAAAAAACACCAGCAAATAGTAAAATGTAACCCTACACGGGTCAACAGGGGGCCCTGACCTGGGATTATACCCCTATAAACCTAAACACCGCCATAAAGGCCCAACACCAGCTCAGGAAAACCTACAAAACGCCAAAAAGAACCCATAGAGTCAGACACGCTCAGGTAAAAACCAACAAACCCCCATATAAACCAAAAAGAGGTTCCCAACACCACCAGGTCACATCCATTCGTTAACAGCACTATCAAATATAGAAGTAACAAAACCCCCGAAATCAGGTACTCACCGGGGACGTCCTATTGGGAGCGTCTCTTCTTTCATGGTCTTTTTTATTCCCTTTTTTTTTTGCATCCGTTCCCCACCCCCCATAGACTTGTCCCGGCCACAACTCATCCCGCAGAAATTTACAAAAAATTTTAAAACCTCAAATTTTCCACTCTCTACATTTCCACCTCTGACAAACTTCCCGGGGTGGGGACAGGGAAAACCATAACTTAGAGGCCTGGGATCCTAAGGGGTTGGAGGGTGGGGGGAAAACAAAAAACCCCCCGGAGAAATGCTAAACTATGGGCGCGCCCTCTCAATTATATACCAGGTAGGTAGACAAGACCCAGGTAGGTAGGGGAAAAAAGGCAAGGGCCCCAGTCTGTAGGTAGGTGGTTTCCCAGTTAGGAACTGTAGGTATTAGGGGCCCCTTTATATGGGGCAAGGTTTATACACATAGGGTTCCCATGAAATATTTTAAGGCAGTTAAGGCTCCTTTAGGTAGAAACAGGTAGTTAGGGGTCTCCTTTATGTGTCAGGAGTCATGCCCCCCCCCCTTTGTACGTGTAGGTAGCCAGGGCCCCCTTTGTAGTCAGGGCCCCCCTGGGGTAGTCAAAAGGGTCCCTTTAGGTGTCAGGGCCCCCTTGGTGGGGGTCCCCGTAGGTAGTCAGTGCCCCCTTTGGTCCAGGGCCCCTTGTATCAGGGGCCCCCCTTTGGTCCCGGGGCCCCCCCCTTTTTAGTCAGGGCCCCTTTGTACGGGGCCCCCTTTTGGGAGCAGGGCCCCCTTTTGTAGCCGGGGCCCCCCTTTTTAGCCCGGGCCCCCCCTTTGTAGCCAGGGCCCCCCTTTGTCCAGGGCCCCCCTTTGTAGCCCCGGGCCCCCCTTTGTACCCGGGGCCCCCCCCTTTGTACCAGGGGCCCCCTTTTTAGGGGCCCCCTTGCCCCCCTTTTTAGGGGCCCCTTTGCCCCCCCTTTTTTAGCCGGGGCCCCCTTTTAGGTAGCCAGGGGCCCCCCCTTTGTAGCCCCGGCCCCCCTTTTAGAGGGGCCCCCGTGCCCCCCCTTTTAGGGAGCCCGGGACCCCTTGTAGCAGGAGACCCCCCTTTGTAGCCCGGGCCCCCCCTTGGGGGCCCCGGGGCCCCCTTTTAGGTAGCCAGGGCCCCCTTTTTTGTAGCCCGGGCCCCTTTTTTGGGACCCGGGCCCCCTTTTGGTAGCCAGGGCCCCCCTTTGGTGCCCGGGACCCTTGTAGTAGGGCCCCTTTTTCATCGGACCCCCCTTTGTACCAGGGGCCCCCTTTGTGCCCGGCCCCCTTAGGTAGCCAGGGCCCCCCTTTTGTGCCAGGGCCCCCCTTTTTGGTAGCAGGGGGCCCCCCCTTTAGGGAGCCAGGGACCCCCTTTTTTGGTGCCAGGGGCCCCCTTTTTGGGAGCCCCCCCTTTTTAGCCAAGGCCCCCCCCTTTACCAGAAGCCCCCTTGTAGCCAGACCCCCTTGAGCCAGGGGCCCCCCCTTGACCCGGGCCCCCCCTTTGGTTAAGCAAAAAAAATGTCCCGGACAAAAAAAAAATGCAAACTTTTCTTTTATAGAAATATATATAAATATCCATACAAATTCCTGGATTTTTTCATTGCATTAATATATAACAACCTGCTTAAAAAATATGAAGGCATCATATAAAGCACATTAGTGCAAAAACTTAGCTGTCCATGATTATGTCCATACGTTAGTGTACAGAGAGTGGTAACCTGCGTCTGCCATGCACATCCTCACGTCCGGGCGCCACAGGTGACGTTTCGGCGGAAAACTCCTCCTTCCTCAGACCGGCGCTAACCAGGACGATCCTCCCACCACAGGTACCTAGTCTAGGTGGGAGATGACAAGGGCGTGGACGAGCTGTTCCAATGCTTACTGAGATTGTATAATCTATACATACATACGTGGACAACCCCTTTATATACAAAGAATGTTTTATCTGTCTCAGATCTTGCTACTGACACAGTGCACCCTCAAAATTCAATATTGATTTGGTTAAAAGATGACCATCATAAGTTCAAACCATAACTCTATAGGAATCTAGTAACTGGTTCCCAAACCCCAAAATGTCACTAACATGATGCAAAATGAAGATTATCTAAATCGTCTGCTTAATTTTCTTTACAGCAAGTCCTTGCATACAACAGTCAGAGCTGCTGGAAATCACTTTCTGTGTTGAGGACAGGAGCTTTTTGGGTCATGTACTTTATATACAATGTACCAGAAAGATAGAAATAGGGCCCTCGCTCTGTGCCCAAAGGAGCCGCTCATCTTTGGCAGATGTAAAGAGCCGTACAGAACATGTATCACTGCACTGTACTGTAGAGGGGCACTAATAGACCTCCAATCACTGCATGCACTTCACTAATACACATGATTTACAAGTAAAATGATAATTGGTTGGATCTTCCAGTCAATCGCATGAGCCGCAGATCAGCAATGTCTTGACCACTGCAGAGCTGATGCACTATCAGCCCACTCCCACTGAACCCATACCCCCCCCTCCATTCCATACCCATATCTCCCCTACCCTGCTGTGACCCCTTGAATAAACACCGAAGCTTGAATGGATTTAAATGGCCACAGCACCATTTAATTAACAAAATACAACATAAAGTTGTTATACAAAAATATAACACCACATAATATAAATCAATAATATTATTATATATATATAAAAAAATAAAAATATATAAAAAATATATATATAAAAAATAAATAATATATTATGTATAATATATGTGTGTATATATGTGTTAAAAGACAAATAATTAGTGTAATATATGTGTGTTATATGTGTGTATATGTATGTAATTTCGTATATATGTATGTAATATGGTATGTATATATAGTGTATGTAATGTATACTATGTATGTATAATGTATGTTTATATCTAAGTATGTATAAATTGTATAAATATGTATGTATATATATATATGTATATATCCACAACATCTCATCCCCACACACCACTAAATATATATATATATATATATATATAGATATATATATATATATAAAATATAAAAATAATAAATATACTATATATATATATATATTATTATAAATATATCCATATAATATAATGAACATAAATAAATAAATAAAATATATCTTCCATAATAACCGACAAACGTTAACTCCCATTGCACCACAACCAATGGGGCAAGGTCCTTGGAACCAACCAACCAAGCGACCTGCGACCAATCCCGCGAAGGGAACCAAACCACCATTTTAAAAAAACCCCCCAAGACCTGAACTCCACTGGCTCGGGTCCTAAAAGCCATCAAGATGGGCTCACCCTTTTGCTGCTCAGGGATTCCTGCCTGCAAGAGCCCACCACCTTCACCAGGTCCGATTCACATTTCCAAATCATGATGGAATCATACCCCTAATGACTCCCTCACCTTATCTCGCATTCCAATCCAAGAACCCCCGCCGCCACCACGACATGGCATGAACCCTCATTCCTGCGATGGGGGGGGGGGGGGGGGGGGGGGGCGGGGGGGGGGGGGGGGGGGGGGGGGGGGGGGCCCCGGGGGGGCCCCCCCAGGCCCCAAAAGTCCCTCTCGATGCCTACCTGAATGCCCAGCGCCCAAGGTCCAAACCACGCCGTCAGATGCACACACCTGACGCCAAAAATTGTTCCCAGCCGGACACCAATTCAAATGCCTGACAATCACCCCTCCATACCTAGCTAAAATTCACACCGAACCTGTTTAATTTAACCCTCGCCTTTATTCACCACTCACCGAGCGAGACACCCTCCAATGATGCCGTAAACACAAAGTCACGAGCCAACGATAATCATCCCCGGGTAATGACCTCCATGAGCCGCAACAAGTCATACTTGATTCACCAGTAACTAAACTCCCTAGCCGTCAAAGACCCCAAATCATTCCCCCCAACATGCAGCACCAAAATGTCGCCGGTGCCTATCCAAGCTGCAAATCGCGTCACCGTCCGGGACCACTCCTAACCACCAGCATCCACGACAACCCAGCCAGCGTACCACCGCGACGCTCAGTGAGAATCCCAACTGACTGCCATCCGCAGCAATGTCTGCTCGCTACCGCCCCCCCAGTGCAACATATGAATGGCCCAGGACCACACCATTAAATGGGAGACGAACTGGAACAAATAAAAAACAGATATAACATTGACATAATGCAATAACCCCCTACCAACCCACCAACAATCCCTCTACCTCAAGCCGCCAATAGTGTCGCCGTAAAAAAAGCCGAAACCTGCCGCGACTCCCATCTCCCAATCTTCGAACCACTAACCGCACTCAGTCCCCAACCTGCCGGCCTCGTTAGCCGCCCCGATCCGGATGAAAGCGGTCAAAATCAGCAGGGTCAAGCCCAACCCGCCACTAAACACCGAAGTAAATTGGAAACGGACAAAAACGTCCTTCCCAAGCCGCAGGAGAGGCCCTCTCCTCAGCCCCCCTCAATCAAAAAATCCCGCCAACACCGTACCGGGCACATCGCAGCTCCCTGGAACTGGCTCGCAGGTCCACCCGTCACCCCCTGCCAGTCCTGATCTGTTTTATACCGACGCAGCAAAACACTGACGCATTACCGAGATCAGCCACATCCCTCTTGTGAAGGCCCCCCCCTTTCAACTCGACTAGGGGACACCAACTCCCCTATCCGCAATGCCCCAAAGAATCCAATGAAAACTCCAGACGGAAAAGCGCCACCTCGTAACCTGAGCTGGCGACTTCCCCAACACACTGCCGAGACGTTTCCAGAAGAGAGAACAGCACTGGCGTCGCGAGTCTCTAGCCCCTTGGGCCACGCGCCTAATCCGCCGAAGAGCCTGGACACAACCAAATCCTTGACAAATCCCGCAACCGTCGCATTCAAAAACCACAAACCACCCCGACATAAATCTGGAGACTCAAGACGCCGACCACCCGATGACCCAACATGCCCCAACCAACACAACAGCGCCCCAATGTGGTCCTCCTCCGGTACGAAACACCCCCATGGCCTGACCCAATCCACCACTGCCCACAAAGCATCCTCATAAGCAGCCCATGACCCGCTTTACAAAGACCGCCCTAACAGCTGCTCTGCGTCCCGAAGGCCACGGTCCATAGTGCTGTGGCACTCCTTTTCCCGACTTTCCCACCGCCGACGGAGCCAAGGTCCGAACCGTTCCCACTGCAACCGAGAAAGAGCGTCAGCGACTGCATTCTGGACCCCCGGAACATTGCTCAGCCCTTACCCAAAGAATTAAGCTCCAGGCACCTCAAGACCAACAACCTCAAGAGACGACTACTGCGGTGAGGAGGCCTACAAATTGGTTACTTCCATTACCACACCCAAGTGTCACAGCAAGAAGTGAACCTTCCGATACCCTAAAAAATGTCGCCCCACAGTTCCACAGCCCCATCGAATAGGAAACAATTCCAGAGAACGCCAGATTCCTGTGACCCGAAGAACCCGCCAAGCCATCTGCCACGGGCCGCACACCACCTGTGCCGCAAATGGCACCAAAACCCGTGCTACCTGCTGCATCGTGACGATGTCGATCTCCTGGTTCGACAATTCTCCCAGTGCAAGAATATGGACCACCCATTATATGCATCCCAAAAAACTGGCCAAACCTCAATCTTCCCTGTGCACGCTCATCAAACGCACAAAAGAGAGGCCTCGACTCCTTGAGGTCCGCGCTGCCAATTGAACGACAAAAACACCCGCCGCAATGGCATAATATCTGCACGCTAAATTGCGCTTCCCAAGCAATGACTGCATTTCTCTGAGAGAATCTGCGCCAATCGCTTCAACTCGACAAACCTCACCTCCGTAGGTCATCCAACTATCTGCCTTAACCTGCACTCTCCATCCTTACAGATCAATGCAGATACCCAAAAAATCAGACACGTGCTCGGCCCCTACCGTCATATCCGGTAGCCAATGATCCACACACCGGAGACCCCGCGACCCACACAGAAAACATCAACCATATAATGAATTAAAAAACTCAACCCAGACACGTCACGAACAACCCATTCTAAAAACGACTAAATGCATCAAAATAAGGCACACAAAGTGAACAGCCCATTGGCAGCAACAGGCGACGAAAAACTTCCCCAATCCAAAACCCCCCAACAATTTCAAACTCTCTCGTGTACTGCAAAAGCCGAAATGCCCGACTCGATATCCGCCTTGGCATTAAGCGCCCTTTCCGCCGAACTAAGGACACCGCGTCGTCGAAGGAGGTGTAGACCACGAGAAAATGGGGGAGAAAAAACACCGTCCGGTCAATCCCATCATCACCGAATGGCCCTTCGAAATTAAAATGGTGAATGATCGAAATTATCCCGGCTCCTACTTCGGAACCACCACCAGCGTCGTCACCACCAAGTCCCGGGAAAGGCAGAACTCAAATGGACCTGCCCATCTCCCCAACGGCCAACTTCTTTAGTCCACCTTCCTCCGCCATCACCGTCGGGTGTTCGTGGGCCGACCGTAGGTTTCTTACAGAAAAGGTGACAGAAAGCGCCGGAGGTGGAATTTACAAACCCCTGACCGAACCCCGGCGGACAACACGTCCGCCGAAGCCCCTATCCGGAAAGCGGAGCTAGAAAGTTTCCATCCGCCCAGAATCACCGGATGTCTCCCCCTTGACCACCCGCACCGGCCCCTTGCTTCGGCCTTCTTAAAACAGCGGTGACCGGGTGAGATGGTGCCTGCGCAGAATGAGCACACTTGTTTAAATCGACAGCCGGAGCCACACTATGCACTGTCCCCCATTAATAGCCAGCAAACCCCACCGCCCTTTCGAGCCACCCGGCTGCGAACCACCCCCGCCACCGCCCCCGCGACTCCCCCCTGAACCGACGCCCCTGCCCGCCCACTCAAGGGCTGCCCGTAACATCGACGGGGCCATAACAATCAGCCCTAGACTCAAAAACCTAAATGGTCCCCCCTTGACATCAGGACGCACTGCTTTCCACAGCCGAAACAGATATCTTCATATCGCAGCCATAACCTTCCCCCATATGCCCGATGCCGCCTCCCCAATGCATCCATGTAGCAAAAGAGGCCGAGACAATACACTGGCGCCTTCACGAACCGATTACACTCCCCGCCCCCGACTCTCCAGAATCAGCAAAATCTTGCCCAACCAATAGCAAAAGTTTTCGGAATGATTACGCCACCTCGGCGCTTCTCCTCCTCCTCTTTTGCTTTGTCTTTTTTAACCCTGACCAAATTAACTTATTCCAAGGCAGCAGGGAGAAGATCTCTAACATATTCGTCCTTCCAGAACTTCTCCCCTCACCTCTGGCATCAGGGTGCGCCCAAGCCGGACTTCCAAATCAGACATATACTTTCCCCCCATTATGCCTGTCAACCATCCTACACATTCTGCGGGATTATTCTGTCTGCACTGAACACAGTCACCCCGCCATGTTCCAAACGCGACCCGCATCCCTAAGCCCCACGGAGGGTGGGCACAGTCGGCGAAGGCGCCACCCACCATCCACTGGCGACCCACCACCAGACCCCCCACACCCGAACCTATCAAACTTCGCCAAGAAATCCCGAAACCACGCGCTACACCCCCCAGTCCCTCTACGGCGCTCCCCCCCTTTCATGCTCCCCGGCCCCCCGATCTAAGCACAGGTAACCCACTACCAATTACTGCCCCCTATCGACCGAAAAATTGGTGGAAACGTACATGGACAGAGAGCATATAACACACATAGGCGCGTTGGGGGGCAGGGGCCCGCCCAGCCGCTACACCAAGAAAACCAAGTTGCCGTCCCACAAAACGCACCGTCACTCGCTGCCCGACGACCTGGGACAAGGCCTTCAGTACCCAATAAGGGGGAGGCCGAACCGCGCAGGTCGCGGGGAATGGGCCGTACCTGCCACGCCGTAACCGGGGAACCCTAGTCTTCTTCCGCCACGCGGGGGTGGGCCGACCGAACGTCGCCCGACCTCCCGAACGTCTGCTGCCCTGGCCGACGCAGGGAACCTCCACAGCGCCGACTCCTTGCACGCTGCCGGGTGGCCCTCCTGACCAGAGCATCGCCAGGTAAGGCCCCCCCCCCCCCCCCCCCCCCCACCTTACCACCGACCGAGAGAAGATGAAGGAGCAGCGGCAGACCCGAGCCCCAACTGAGGACCTACCCACCGCTCTCCGAAGGGCCCGCCGGGCCCGTCCAAGGATGCCTGCCCAGACTGAGCAGGGACGACCCCCCTGATTGGAGCCTGCCCGCGCCTGCCTGAATGGTCCCCAGAAGGGCTCCTGCTGGCGACGGTGAGCCCTGGGGGTATAGTCCGGGCTCAGCCTCTGCTGGTGGTCGAGCACCGTGCCCTGCGACCCGAGCCTCTACCCCCCGAGCTATGCAGGCCTTGGTCCCTGCCCCGCTGCGACCACCTCAGACCGCCCCCCATAGAGCGGCCCGTACCCCCCTTGTTTTCCCCCCCCCCCCCACAGCATGTAAATTAATTTACCCCCTTTTGGGGCCCCACCCTGGTGCAACGCTGCCTGCTGCCCACTAAAATGCAGAGTTCCCCATCACCCACTAACCCCCAGCAGGCGCCCCACCAAGCCCGCCGCAGCCGGATCGCCTGGACCCTACTGAGCATGCCCCGCACCGCCTTCCTCTACCTATGCGGCACCCTGAGACGCCGCATTTTTGCCCGCAGCAGGTTGAGCTTGTTTCCTCTGCCCAGTTTCAGCCGGGAGCTGCTGCCCGCGCGGAGGCCTGCCACTTGTTGCTTCCTGGCCGCCGACTGGCTAACGGGCGAAGGTGAGGCAACTATGAATGCCTTCACCATCGCCCCGCCACCCCTTCCGCCGACGTCGCAGCGGCTTAGCCCGCGCCCAGTCACGCCGTGTACATGGTGCTGCTTCTTACTCGAATCCCGATCTCTCCTCCCCTAGGGGGCGTGCCCTGTCCGCGCCTGCCTGGAGGAGGCCATTTATGTGTTGAAAGTTATCATATGATGTAACTTAAAGGTTCACTATATTACCTTTTTACATTGCAAAACAGTGCAAAAATTGGTCATGTAACACTCGATACAAGATTTCAATAAGGAGATAGGGAGGGGGAGACAAAAGACAGCGCACCCTAGTGCAATAAATGGAGTTTCCACAATAGTGATTGTTCGTATATAACAAATACACTACCCTTAGGATTGGCAATGACGAGTCACAACAATCCCGGCGCTTCAAAAATAAGAACTGGGTTAATAGAAGGTCCGCTGCAGCTTGTGCTGTGGCAATCTGTTTCCCAGCTTGGAGATACCAGAGCCAAAATCAAAACTGCCAGTGAGGTCTATTCATCAGTAATCCTCCTAGTGTCAAAGAGAAGAATCAGCGCTGGACCTGTTAATTTAAAAGGTTGTTGCTTTATTGGAAGACGCGTTTCATGCACCTGGCACTTGATCCAGTTAAGGTTTCAATGAGGAGTAGTTGTAGTGTGGACATCTACAGGTCACAATGAGAGCCCACACCGCATCCAACAACCATAGTAAAGTTGTTCTGCATAATATCGCAGTGTAAAATCAAGTTCATATTATGTGCTATTTTAAATAAAAATGTTACAGCAATGAGTTAAAAGTCCATATCCCGATGGGGAGTATAAAGGACATTAACTTGGATAATCTCTAACGTGATTAAATTGTAGCGAAACATGGAGGTTTAGTGCTCCACTACTGTAGATTTTCACAGATTGCATTCTTTTTCCATATACCCAATTATTCACTTACATCTGCCACATAAATCATGGCTCGCCTATCTGTGAGTAATGGAATGCTAAAATTTTTATTTAATATACAACTAAATAAATGATCTGGATTAAAGCCACAGTGTCTATAAATTCTCTGTAACCACCAAATCCTGGGTTTAATATTCTGGCTGCTTGGCTTGGCCCCCAGACATGGTATCGTTCCAAGGCCTCAGATGTCTTTGCTTGGCCATGATGGTCTGTGCTCTGATAAAATAATGGTATAAAGCATGGACATCGCCTCTGAACATATGGCCATGTATGTGCCATCTCTTCTGCTTGATTAAATGGATTTTTAAGGAATCTATTCTGAACCAATATCAATGTGCAAAAGTGAGAAGCTGCAGACCTACACCACAGGGGTGTATCAAACAGCTGTGTGGCCCTAGTCTGTTGCTTCCATTTCTTTCTTTTTTTTTTCAACCACCACAAAATCAAAGGAGGGGCAAACACTTTAATTTTATTTATTTTTTTTATTTGAACCCATGATGCCATTTCTTGCACTGGGTCCACTCATTTCCATAATTGCCATAGACTAGAATCTAATAACACCCATTATAAATGTTCATCATTGAAAAAGGGGGGAAAAAATACCCATTTGGCAATACCACATGCAGAACAAACTGAGCTATTACTTTGTATTTTACTGGATTTACCTGGCCATATGTGAGAGCCCTGGCCTAATGCTCCATGACAAAAAAAAATCCTCAGCCAAGATATTCTCATTTATACAGACGTCGGAGGTCATAGAGGGCAGCAAAGTTTGGCAAACCCCACTTAATCAGAGTAATGATTCCCTAACCAGGGGAAGAATAAATGAGTGTTTTGAGATCATTTTGTGTTCCCACATGTACCTACCCTTCCTAGATTTGGAATAGGGAGCTGGGGAAATTCTTGGTGGGCACCTGGACTTGGCAGGTCTTGAGCTGCTTTTCGGGAAAACAAAGAGAAAACAAAAGCAAAGTATGAGCAGTCATGTATAGTAATTATAGAGTGAGCCCCAATAATGGACTCCACTGGTGGGCACCAGGCACCCCAGTTTAACACCGCTTATGTTAACTTGGGTGATGGGTGCCCTTTAATGCAGAGAAAATGATCAGCACTAGGTCATAGTTGGCAACTTTTGAAAATGAAAAAGTTGGAGACTTCAGTGGGTGGCGCGCGTAGCGCGCCGTGGCAAAAATTTGCATGGAGACGCCCATCTTGTCGGTGTGCCACGCCCCTTTAAAAAGCCACACCCACTCCACCTAACTGCATAACGGCTTTGGAAGAAAGCCAGGTAGATGCCCTTATAGCCAGGTAGTAGCCCCCCATAACCAGGTAGTGCCCCCTTGTAGCCAAGTAGATGCCCCCTCTGTAGCCAGGTAGAGCCAAATTTGTAGCCAGGTAGGTGCCCCCCTTTGTTAGCCAGGTAGGTGCCCCCCTTTGTTAGCCAGGTAGGTGCCCCCCTTTGTTAGCCAGGTAGGTGCTCCCATTGTTAGCCAAGTAGTGCCCCCATCTGTTAGCCAGGTAGTGCCCCATCTGTTAGCCAGGTAGTGGCCCCATCTGTTAGCCAGGTAGTGGCCCCATCTGTTAGCCAGGTAGATGTCCCATCTGTTAGCCAGGTAGATGTCCCATCTGTTAGCCAGGTAGTGCCCCCATCTGTTAGCCAGGTAGTGCCCCCATCTGTTAGCCAGGTAGTGCCCCCATCTGTTAGCCAGGTAGTGCCCCCATCTGTTAGCCAGGTAGTGCCCCCATCTGTTAGCCAGGTAGTGCCCCCATCTGTTAGCCAGGTAGTGCCCCCATCTGTTAGCCAGGTAGTGCCCCCATCTGTTAGCCAGGTAGTGCCCCCATCTGTTAGCCAGGTAGTGCCCCCATCTGTTAGCCAGGTAGTGCCCCCATCTGTTAGCCAGGTAGTGCCCCCATCTGTTAGCCAGGTAGTGCCCCCATCTGTTAGCCAGGTAGTGCCCCCATCTGTTAGCCAGGTAGTGCCCCCATCTGTTAGCCAGGTAGTGCCCCCATCTGTTAGCCAGGTAGTGCCCCCATCTGTTAGCCAGGTAGTGCCCCCATCTGTTAGCCAGGTAGTGCCCCCATCTGTTAGCCAGGTAGTGCCCCCATCTGTTAGCCAGGTAGTGCCCCCATCTGTTAGCCAGGTGATGCCCCCATTGTTGCCAGGTAGATGCCCTCTCTGTTAGCCAGGTAGAGCCCCCTAAAGCTAATAAAAATAATAAAATCCACTTACCTTACCAGGCGCCTGCAGCGCGGCCAGCTCCTGCCCGATCTCTTCAGCGGCGCAGGGGGAAGTGAGAGCAGCCGCGCGTCCTCTCACCCCCTGCAGCCGCGCGTCACTCCCCTGCAGCCGCGCGTCACTCCCCTGCAGCCGCGCGTCACTCCCCTGCAGCCGCGCGTCACTCCCCTGCAGCCGCGCGTCACTCCCCTGCAGCCGCGCGTCACTCCCCTGCAGCCGCGCGTCACTCCCCCCTGCGCCGCTGACCTGTATGTGCGGCGCACACACCGGCGCCGTACATACAGGGGGGAGGAGGAGGAGGGAGCGATCCCTCCTGCCTCCTCCCCGCACAGTGAGACCGCCGGCGGGTGAGCGGCCGCTGCGGCCGCTTCACCCGCCTGTAGGAGCGGTCCGGCGGCGCAAGAGTAGCGCACCAGCGCTACTCTTGCGCCGCGGTAATTTAAAGTACCCCCGCCGCCTGCAGGCGGCGGGAGGAAATGCCAACTCCCCCGGGAGGGCGGGAGGGGACCCCAAATAGCGGGACCCCCCCCGCCAAAAACGGGAGAGTTGGCATGTATGCAGTAGGTAGGTCGAGCACTTACATTCAGCGGAGAAGCTTGGGCTAGCCTCCTCATTGCTCACATTTACGCCTTGATAAAGCAGCGTGGACAGATATACCTGAAACACTTAGCCTGGGTTACAGGATTTTGTTTTCACGCTATTAGCAGAACATTTCAGACTGTAAATCCTTCCAGAGGTTCTTTAAATTATTTATCTTGCTACAAGTAAAATGACCTCCAAGGGTACGATTAATCACTTACAGCTAATGAAGTATTTATACAATGCTATTAAATCCCCATTGTGCCTTCCAAGTTATCAGATATACAACGCAGCCTGCAGCCTCTCCAGAAACAATGAGTTCACTTTCAATGCAAATATTTGAATTCACCTTCATTTTTGGGGTCATGCGAGTGTTTTTTAGTCAAAACAAAAGCTAATTTTTATTTTGCACATGGAAGAATTACTCTCTCCTAATTGTGCTCTGTGTAAATAGAAATGGCATGAAATGTGTTAAATTATTCATTTGCAAACTGCAACGTTATTGTTGCTCTTTGTTTAACTTTCATCATGGGAACTTCCTGTCGGAAGATAAAAGTACTCCCCTAGAGCAGTCCAGCACTATATCCACATTCACAAGACAAAGTCTGGACTCTCTGCAAACACAATGTGGGTACTCTAGATTAAAGGCAATATGTCGCGAATATTTATTTATTTTTTTTTTACTTATTATATCAAGACCCTGATCCATATTCTTTTCCTCTTAGCCATTTTTATTTCCTGATTATAGATTTCTCAATTCAGCCGTCTATATATGACTGTGGGGAAGACATTCTTGCTTGCACTGCTTTAACAGCAGTCAGAGAGATGCTTTACAGCAGCTTCATGCCCATAGGATTCTGAAGACCGATTCTGTCCCATAGACTCGTATAGGAGAGTTTTCACTGTGAAGGGAGGGGCGAGGGGGAGCTGTGACATCTCCTCTTGTGACTGGTGGATCCTGTGTTATCTGTACACAATGGTGTCTCCTTTCAGTTTGACCCTGCTTTTACTGATAATGAGCACACTGCTGAAAAGCTCTCTAAACAGAACAGGAAGTGTCAAACGATTATTAGGCCTAGTGGCCAAAGTGAAAACTGCAGGACTTAAGGATTATTAAAAAATATTGAAAGTGATATGGAAAATAAAAAAAAATAACCAAAAATTCCTACAAAATGTGTTGAACATAAAAATGTGAGTTAAACGAGAAGTAATTTCTTGAGGACACATTCCCTTTAAGGTTTCAAGGGTTAAAAATGTTGGTGGGGTTCTCAGAGAGGTTATGATGCCGCTTTTCCTGTGCACAAAACCATACTGGGCAGGGAAATTCTGAATATTTGCCATCCCACAAAATGGCTGAATTTCCTAATGTGTAAACTCATGGCATCCGAATATAATTGCTGTCTATAATTGTCCACTATTGAACACCGTTTTACAGGTTTTGTTAATACATTGCATTACGTATCTTGTCCTAATTTGATTTACATCCTGTAGTACATTTCAAAACTACATTCACACTTTTACAGGCTTCAGAGCTGAAATATCCCTGCATTCCTTACTGGTTTCGTTTCTGCTCATAGCTTCTTCTGGTGGCTAAGCCTTTAGACACTTTACAGTAGTTTAATTGTTGGGAGGGAGGTACTGCCCTCTTGCAGGTAAAAATATCACTGCCAAAAATGAGTACAACTCTTACTTTAAAACTTTTACCTATTATTCTCCAAAAAATGCTATATTGCGAACCTATAGCATAAGAAGTGGCCACAAATAGGTACATAGAGCAGCTATTACCTTGAGGATGTAACAGAATAGATATACAGTGGGGAAAAAAGTATTTAGTCAGCCACCAATTGTGCAAGTTCTCCCACTTAAAAAGATGAGAGGCCTGAAATTAACATCATAGGTAGACCTCAACCAGGGCTGTGGAGTCGGCAAGCCGAAGCCCCGAGTCCGACTCCTCAATTTCCCAAACCCCCGACTCCGACTCCCTCATACTCGGTGCATGTTTAAGTGATTTGAACTTTACTGTAGTAAAATGGTCCCATCAGGCTGTTTATCACCTTATGATACAATAATCAAGCTATTTAGGTAGAACAGACACTGACAAGCTAAAGGGTAACAATGTTTTGATCTTTTAAACACTTATGGGTAGAGTTGAAGAAAAAGCTGTATTTGTATCCAAGTCCAGTCTGCACCAACATTGGGAACGTGTAGAAGAGACTTGGGATCAGATTTTGGTCAAGACATGCTTGATTCTGATTCAGAGCCCAGAAGGATTCAGGCAGTATTGAAAACCAAAAGGTGGATTTACCAAATACTAACACAATAATAAAAAGTAACACTTTGATTTTTAGGAGCAAAACTGTAACTAAGCAGATGCTAAATACTTGCAAGTCAAATTTATGTATAAGATCGGTAAGATGACTGTATATATAAAATTACAGTAGCCTCATGTACAAAGCTGTAGTGGATGGAGAGATATGGAGACTGAAAGTCACAATTTCAAAACATTGTTACCATTTTGCTTGTCCAATAAATATATTTATTGGACATGACTTTAGGACACAAAAAAATTGTAAATATGCAAAACACTGCAGGAACATTTGTGGAGTCTCTGAATTTGTTCTGAGAAATAGTATTGCCTCCATCAGATCCTGCATACATGACCTCACATCTGATCTCATTATTTCCAGGCTAGAGAACGGCCTCTCTATACTAACTTGGGTTGGGCGCAAAGCGGTAACCACAGGGGCAACATCTCTAGCAATGTCAGGGTATAAAGGAATTGCCTCAGCCACAGTCAGTTTTGATGAATGGTTGAATTCTTCTACTTCTTTGAAAACAGGTGAAAAATGTTGCTGAAATCTGTTTGCCCTGGGAGCAGAATGTTCTCCCCTGGGGCAGCGCTTTGCCTGCTCCATGTCATCAATTACACTCCTCATGTGATAAGACTGAAGATATGGGAGCAGTAGCACTGGCCGCACCCAATTCCTCTTGCTCCTTGCATCGCATCGAACTAACTGGACCAACTTATTATATATTTTGGGAGTCGGTCCATTTTATGAAGACTCCGACTCCACAGCCCTGACCTCAACTGTGAGCGACAAAATGAGAAAACAAATCCAGAAAAATCACATTGTCTGATTTGGAAAGAATTTATTTGCAAATTATAGTGGAAAATAAGTATTTGGTCAATAACAAAAGTTCATTTCAATACTTTGACCTCTGTCATTGCCAACAAAGGATATGTAACAAACATTTTCTGTAAGTCTTCACAAGGTTGGCACACACTGTTGCTGGTATGTGGCCCATTCCATGCAGATCTCCTCTAGAGCAGTGATGTTTTCGGGCTGTTGCTGGGTAAAACGGACTTTCAACTCCCTCCAAACCTCTATGGGGTTGAGATCTGGATACTGGCTATGCCACTCAAGGACTTTTGAAATGCTTCTTATGAAGCCACTCCTTCATTGCCCTGGTGTTGTGCTTGGGATCATTGTCATGCTGGAAGACCCAGCCACGTTTCATCTTCAATGCTCTTGCTGATGGAAGGTTTGCACTCAAAATCTCACGACACATGGCCCCATTCATTCTTTCATGTACACGGATTAGTCAGCCTGGTCCCTTTGCAGAGAAACAGACCCAAAGCAAGATGTTGCCACCCCCATGCTTCACAATAGGTATGGTGTTCTTTGGATGTAACTCCGCATTCTCTCTCCTCCAAACACAATGAGTTGTGTTTCTACCAAACAGTTCTACTTTGGTTTCATCTGACCATATGACATTCTCCCAATACTAGCAAACTTCAGAAATGTACAAACTCCAAACATGTACTGGCTTAGGCAGTGGGACACGTCTGGCACTGCAGGATCTGAGTCCCTGGCGTGTAGTGTGTTACTGATGGTAGCCTTTGTTACGTTGGTCCCAGTTCTCTGCAGGTCATTCACTAGGTCCACCCATGTGGTTCTGGGATTATTGCTCACCTTTCTTATTGTCATTTTGACTCCACGGGGTGAGACCTTACGTGGAGCCCCAGATTGAGGGAGATTCAGTGGTCTTGTATGTCTTCCATTTTCTAATTATTGCTCCCACAGTTGATTTCTTCACACCAAGCTGCTTGCCTATTGCAGATTCAGTCTTCCCAACCTGGTGCAGGGCTACAATTTTGTTTCTGGTGTCATTCAACACCTCTTTGGTCTTCACCATAGTGGAGTTTGGAGTGTGACTGTCTGAGGTTGTGGACAGGTGTCTTTTATACTGATAACAAGTTCAAACAGTTGCCGTTACTACAGGAAATGAGTGGAGGACAGAGGAGCCTCTTAAAGAAGAAGTTACAGGTCTGTGGGAGCCAGAATACTTGCTTGTTTGTAGGTGACCAAATACAGTACTTAATTTCCACGATAATTTGCCAAACAAATTCTTTCCTAATCCGACAATGTGATTTTCGGGATTTGTTTTCTCATTTTGTTTCTCCTAGTTGAGGTCTACCTATGATGTCAATTACAGGCCTTTTTAAGTGGGAGAACTTGCACAATTGGTGACTAAATACTTTTTTCAGAGGCAATAGAAAAAACATATATTGAACCAGCCTCAAAAAGGGAAGATCAGAAGGCAGCCAAATTTAGAGAATAAAAAAGTAACAATTTATTTAAGTATCAAAAAGACATCTTAGACCGTGAACGCCACAGGATAAAAACAAGTGTAAACCTGCATCTTGGTCTTGTTGACGCGTTTCGAATCTAGCGATTCTTAGTCATAACAACATTTGTCAAATTCCTGCTTCCTTTTATAGGAAACACCCACTCAAAAGAGGGAGGGGGAAAAAAAGGAAACAGACAAGTCACCACATCAATAATTTAAAATAAGATCTGTTCTATAATTGAGACCAGAGGCACCCCTCTGGTCTCAATTATAGAACAGATCTTATTTTAAATTATTGATGTGGTGACTTGTCTGTTTCCTTTTTTTCCCCCTCCCTCTTTTGAGTGGGTGTTTCCTATAAAAGGAAGCAGGAATTTGACAAATGTTATGACTAAGAATCGCTAGATTCGAAACGCGTCAACAAGACCAAGATGCAGGTTTACACTTGTTTTTATCCTGTGGCGTTCACTGTCTAAGATGTCTTTTTGATACTTAAATAAATTGTTACTTTTTTATTCTCTAAATTTGGCTGCCTTCTGATCTTCCCTTTTTTAGGCTGGTTCAATATATGTTTTTTCTATTGTCTCTGACCTTATAGCAGTTTGAGAATCTGCTTGGAACCGCGCCCAAACCTTCAGGTGAGCTGATTAGCTTGGTTGTTGCTGTATAAATACTTTTTTCCCCACTGTAAATACAGAGACTGTGTCTCTCACGATCGGGTGTCCTATAGTTGTTTTGTTCAACCTCGAGTTTGTTGTCCAAGACCACTTTCTGAACATAAAAGAAAAAAAAAATTGTTATTGTATTTTTTTTATAAATCTAATGCTATTACTCACCTGCTTTTCTCCTTATCATAGGCAGGGATAACACCCCGAAAAGGGCGGCCTCACCTCTTGGTGACTATCCCAGATACACCAATTTATTTGCTATAATTAACATGTAGGATATTGTGTCAACGATAATTCAAGCATTATGCAATTTAAATATGCCATCCAGCCTCCCCTTACAGCTAACCTGAAGGGGTTGTTTGGTTTATTTTTTCAGAAAGCTGCTTCCACCTTAAATAAGTAAAAATAATTTCTACTCTCCTCTTTACGGCAACTCTGCACCAGCCTCACTCTCCACCGATCAATCTTTTCTTCTGAAATGCAGTAGTGATGTCCCATTTGGAAGAAGACTGAAAAATAACAGAAGATTGGCAGAGAGTAAGGACAGCACAGCGCTGGAGGAGACTGTGTTTTTTTGTTTTTTATAAGGCAGCAGTACCTTGTTTAAGGAAAAGATTACCGGACAATCCCTCTTTCTATTACTGTATGCCAATCTGCAAATTTCCTATTCCTGTTACCGAGGACTTGGGACATCTCCTGATAGGTCTGTTTTAATCAATATTGTGTTCCCTCGTGAAATAACCATTCTGGTGCATCTTCTCCTATAATTGTGTGCTGTGCTGTTCCTCTGTTATTCCTCCTAGAAATGTATAACTGATTCGGTCAGCTGGGTGTCACCATTCTAGTGTTCAGAGGCGTGTCCCGGCACACATGGTCAAAACTGATTGGAATATGTCCCTTCAGGGATCTCCTCCCCTCCCCCCCCCCCCCCACAACCACCCTCTCCCCAATTTGCAAGCACCTTTCCCACAAACTAGTAGTGAATTTCTGGGAGGAATAGCTGGGGAACCACACAACACACAGATCTAAGAAAATATCAGTAACAGACACATTTATTTCCTCTATGCTATGAGACTCGGGAACAAGTTTAAAACTACTATACCTGCTCATGGCTCTTTGCTCTTGAAGAAAATGGGTGTATTTGTACCCCCATTAATGAGAAGTTGATGTCCTACGAAGTTATAACTGTCTGTTTAGAATTATGAGACAAATCTAGAAACGTTTGATTCTCCAGTAGATTCCCCATGGAGACCTCATGAAAATTGTCCTGCAGATTAATTTTGACTATAAAATACAAAATGCATTATGAAAAGATGCAGCCAAGTTTAGATGGAAGCAAAGAATGTCAGCAAAATGCTAAAGATACAATCTTGCAAATTCCAAATTATTGGACTATCGATTGCCAAGTTAAAGGGATTCCACTGGATACTTCTGAAGCTTTTCTTAGAAAAGCAAGTAAAGCCAAATCTGAAAATTATTTCTAATAGCTGGCATGTTGCCGAGATAAACAAGACATAGAAAATAGCTGATCTTATAATTGTGGGAGTGCAGCTAATTGTGATGAAAAGGAGAAAATGGTTAACCAAATTTGCATTTTAAGATTATAATTTTAAGCAAAAATATGAATTATACAAAGCCTTATAGGGAGTGTTAAGGCAAATCTGACTGTGGGGTTGTTATCCTGTTGGGCTGTCATTGGAAGAGACTGTCAAAATAAAATACCAACAGGAAATGTATAAAATAAAAAAAATCAAACATTACTCATATGTTAAATCCCCTTGTTCCCTTCAAGCGATTGGTTGCCTGCACTAGTGTTTATGTAATCTTAGTGGTGACATGCCATGTGATCAGCTTCTGCATTGTGTTTGTACTCCCACGTCATCGCTCCCAGGTAATAAATTCTAGGGAGGACCAGCCTTCATCGGCACTGGAGCAACATACGACATAATTAATATACTGTATACGTGTGCGTACGTATGTATGTACGTATATATATGTATGTGTGTATATATATATATATATATATATATCAGTCCTCCTTTTAGTTATGCATACAAAATAAAGCAATGCAAATGTTTATACACGAGATTAATAATAATATTTTTTGATATAGCACCAACTTATTCTGCAGCACTTTTTAAAGCAGAGGATACAGGTACAAACAAAATCAGACATGCAAAGTAACAACACAGGAATACAGCAGCACCAAACTGGCATTAATACCTATACAGGCATTGAATTGATGGAACATATAAGCTGCATTACTATAATTTTTTTCTACATGTTTAAAACAGAGGTAGTTATTGCACATTTTGATCAAATTAGATGTGCCCGCCTACTACATCAAGGTGACTTTAGCCTAAAAGAGAGTCAAATTTAGAGATAAAGCCTAAACAGACTCCATTCATACTGTTTATAAGGACCTAAGGCAGATAAATGGAGGGCACAGCCAAGATGGAGGTAGCCACTCCTCAAAATTTACTAGCTAAAAAGACAAAAATCGCTGGCACCTGCAGACACAACTGAAGCATGCACTGTTGTACGCTGTTGTGGTTGTAGTGCAAAACACCAAATTCTCCAACACAATAGTACAGCAGCACCCAGCAGCCACTAAAACAAAGATTACATTTATGGAACATTTAAATGGCATCCCTTCTGCTATTTTATTTTTAATGTATAAAATTAATGCATTTAGAGCACATTTTGAGCAAACTGTTGTGTATACCCACCTATCATGCCAAGATAACCTCCACTAAATACCTCTGTTTGCTAACAGCAGTAATGCTGTTCAATGAATTCATGGTCTGTTTGGGGGTTTGTGCTTGTTGGGTGCAGCTTTTTTTTTTTTTTGGAGAAATATTTATTTGCATTATAGGTACCAGCTTGCACCAGTGTCTGTTTCAGTTGTGTGTGGATGTTCTGGCCAATTTTTGTATATTATATAGTAAAAAAAACAAAAAAAAAACCCAGATCAATCAAGAGGTGTGAGAACCCTTGTTTTCAACAGTTTACAGTCTAAGTGATTCCCCACTGACCTCAGCTCTTATTCATGTTCATGCTGGTGGAGATTCTACTACACATCACAATCTTCTGCTTGGATGTGGGTAGGAAAGGCCATGAAAATTTAAATGTGGTTAATTGACTGCAAAGTGCGACTGGAACCACCCCCTTATCAGGTCTTAACCAGTCTGCTGTGTCTGTATAGCTTCAGTGCTACTCTTTCCTATATTTCCACTCTTGATGCGGTCGCTCCTTTCACACACAACAGAACACACAAAATCAACAGACAACCCTGGCACACAGACTCCACCAAACAGCTGAGGCGAGCTTCCAGAATTGCTGAACGCTGCTGGAAGAAAACCCACTCCACCGCTGACTTCACCTTATACAAACAATCACTACATACATTTAAATCCGCACTCACCTCAGCCAAACAAGACTTCTTCACGACTCTCATATCCTCCCTTGTTCACAACCCCAGACAACTGTTTAACACCTTCAACTCTCTCCTGCATCCACCAGCACCGCTCCCCCATCTCCCCTCTCAGCAGATGACTTTGCAACTCACTTCCAAAATAAAATAAATCTCATCAGACAAAGCTTCAGCCCAAAGTCCCCTCTGCCTACCTCTATTCCTGCAGTGTTCCCACAGCCTACCTCTACACCTGCTCATCACTATCCCCCCCCCGAACTTGCTTCTCTACTGTCACTCCTGATAAGCTTTCCTCTCTACTGTCCAAATCCAACCTCACCACCTGTAGTCTTGACCCACTGCCATCCCACCTCATCCCTGACCTTAGTGCTGTCATCATCCCAGCCCTCACCCATCTCTTCAATCTATCATTAACCTCTGGCATTTTCCCTTCCGACTTTAAACACGCTACCATCACCCCCATCCTTAAGAAACCATCTCTCGCACACGCCTCTCTTTTCAGCTATCGCTCCATCTCACTGCTTCCATTCGCCTCTAAGATACTTGAACAGCATGTCCATCTTCAACTGTCCTCCCATCTCTCCGCCAACTCTCTCCTTGACCCGCTCCAATCGGGCTTCCGTCCCCACCACTCTACCGAAACCGCCCTAACCAATGTCACCAATGACCTAGCAACTGCCAAAGCCAAACGACACTACTCTGTGTTTCTCCTTCTAGACCTGTCCTCTGCCTTTGACACTGTTGACCATTCACTTCTCCTACACAACCTCTTCTCCCTCGGCATCACGGACTTGTCTCTCTCCTGGATCTCCTCATACCTCACTGACTGGACATTTAGCGTCTCTCACTTTCGCTCCACCTCCTCCTCTCGCCCGCTGTCTGTTGGTGTCCCCCGGGGATCAGTCCTGGGCCCACTACTCTTTATCTACACCCTCGGCCTGAGTCAGCTCATAGCATCACATGGCTTTCAATACCACCTGTACGCTGAGGACACCCAACTCTACATCTCTGGGCCCAGACGTCACCTCTCTACTCTCCCAAATTGTCTTTCATCCATATCCACCTTCTTCTCTTCCCGCCTCCTAAAACTAAATGTGGAGAAAACTGAATTTATCATCTTCCCACCATCCCACTCTATCCCTCCACCCGATCTCTCTATCACTGTCAATGGCTAACACTCTCTCACCAGCTCCACAGGTCCGCTGCCTTGGGATAACCTTTGACTCCAATCTGTCCTTCAAACCACACATCCAAACCCTTGCCTCTGCCTGCCACTTCCACCTGAAAAATATCTCCCAAATCCGCTCATTTCTTAACTCTGAAAGCACAAAAATGCTTGTCCATGCCCTCGTCATCTCACGCCTTGACTACTGCAACATTCTTCTCTGTGGTCTCCCAGCTAGTACCCTTGCTCCCCTCCAAACCATCCTTAACTCTGCTGCCTGTCTTATCCACCTCTCTCCTCGCTACTCCTCTGCCTCTCCCCTCTGCCGATCCCTTCACTGGCTACCCATTGCCCAGCAAATCCAGGTCAAGTTAGCAACCTTGACCTACAAGGCTCTCCATAACCTCTCCCCTCCATACATATCTGCCTTAAATAAATAATAATAATATTGAGCGATCTTTGTTCCATTCATGAAACTGAATTATAAAACTCTTTTTGCAGAGATTGTGGCTTTGACCTTTTGTTTGAACCAAGTTTTGCCAGAGATGTTAGAACAATCAGTGGATGCAAATCACAGTACGACACCAG
>JAODAL010000192.1:322500-379206 GCA_025379985.1 Phyllomedusa bahiana
AGCTCCTTATCTCAGAGGCACCGCGACTACCAACGGGCACCATTTTGAGATTGAGGTAGTATTTTTACCTCTGTGCTGCAGAAATTTTCTGAAGGGAAAAGGACGAGAGGGCTTCATGTCAGTATCTGGAGGACAGGAAACTGTTAAGGCAATCAAGCTCACATGTTGTGTGTATCTACAGAAGTTCAGACAATATGCCGTATTGTCCTAGACACATTAAGGCTAATTTACTACCGTAATACCAATTGCATATAGACTTGGACTACACAGTCTAAAAATGCTCCAGATTTATCACAGTGACTGTGGATGTCTGATAAATCTGGCACATGGTTAGAGTGTCTAGTCCATTAGTCGGCTTAGCTGGCGGCAATAATTGCACTAAAATTTTGTTGCATTTTAGATGCACACCATTACATGTTAAGCCACAACCATTCTTGCAAGGTCACAACCCTATTGTTGGATGTGCACAGAAGTGTCTAAAACACATACCGTAAGTAGTCTGGTGTAAAGCATCTACTCCAATCTTTTGGCACAAATTGCACCAGAAATCTAATGTGGTTGCCATAGTAAATGTGCCCCACTGTGTGACACTGTATGGTGCCAAGAGGCAATGTGATATGACACAGTGGAATATGCAAAATTGAAGGCTTTAACTCCTGAAGACAAAAGATCAGTCACTGATTGACTATAAGCATGTTTACCAAAAAATCCTACAGCATTTTGCCCCGGCTGCTGCAAAACGTCTCTTAAAAAGCAGAAATAAGCTTTATTTCTGTCATGGAGGAAACCTTCCCCATTAGCAGACAGCAGTGAAATGCAGTTCTGTGTTGATCTCTATAACATTAATGGGTCTATAGGGACTGTAGGTTTGTTCTTAAGTTGAATTTGTATCCAAGCCGAAACAGGTACATGTATTAAATGTAACTCCAGCACGAAAGTTTTTTCTTTTTTAGTTTTGGATAGTGGAGGGAAGGGATTTTACATTTGTTTTTTGGTCTGTGCCCCTGTTAAGATTTCATCTCGTGCTGCTGTGGCATGCTGAAACTTGTTGTTCCACAGCTACTATTTGCTGTAGAGTATGGAACTACAACTGTCAGCATGCCCCATAAGTCTCCATTTGTAACTAGAGGACTGATGTAAGTCGGAACACTGTAAGTCGGGGACTACCGTTAAAAAAAAAAAAAAAAACACAGACACCTGTGCATTTATTTCCACGCCACAAGACGACGTTTTGGCTCCCTCACAGAGCCATTTATATATTTATATATATATATATAAATATATATTATAATATATATATATATATATATATATATATATATATATTATAATGAAAATATATATATTTGTGTGTGGTATATATATGTGGGTATGTGTTTGTTGTGTGTTGTATATATATATATATATATATATATATATATATAAAAACACACAGCAAGAGGGATATTTGAGATTGTTATCATTTTAAATATTGTGTTTTTTCCCCCTAATTAGGTCTTTCTCCTTGTCCTTTCCTCACTTATGGTTTGGCTCTATCCTCATGCCACTTAAAAGCAAATGTGCCATGAATTTAATTAGGAATCCAGATGTGTACCAGGGTTACGAGTGTCCATTTGTTCCAAATCACAACCCCGGGGGTATAGACAAGGAAAGGAAGAAAAGGATATTATAGCTGATTCACCACAATTCAGTCTCAGAAATTTGTGAAATAGTTTCTGTAGAAAGTAAATGCAAACCCAGCAGAACTTGGTATGTCAGATCTGTAATACATTAGCCGGTCTCTGGCTGCTTGTAAATGCCGGACATCTGTCCAGTGTTTGTACAATTATATGCTTGCGTCTGTCGATATCATCATGGAAGATCCCACCAGAATGCTTTACAGGTAACTGATCCCACAGTCGGCCTCAGACTATTGTCTATTATTAGTTCTCGCTCTCATATGGAGGCAAAAATTGGCATTAAGGGGTACTGCAGTTTGAGTTAGCTGAGCTAACGCAATACACAATTATTAAATATATTTTAGGGTTCCTGGCCACCTTACAGTTTCCAAGACCTCTTCTCTCTGTCATTACAGAGGTGTTCCAGTCTTTTTAAACTGACATTAAATTGGGCACAAGCTGGATAAAAATAAGGAAAAATGCTTACTTGCCTCCCTGTTCCCTGCCACTCTGTAGCGCTCTGGGATCCATTTCTTTTCACTTCCTGTGCGTCCAACAGCCAAGTGAATGGAGCCTGAGCCTCTGCTGTTGGATGGTACATGGCAGAGGAATGCTCTCTTAGGCCTCGTTCACACGGCTTATTTGTCCGCGGATTGGCGCCGTACTCCGCCCCAGATTTGCGCTGCAGTACGGCGCCAATCCGTCGGCGTAATTACGGTAATCCACTGCTCTCATAGAGAACAGTGGATTCCGTTGCTCCTCCCCGCTCGGCGAATCCGCCGGGCGGGGAGAAAGTGACATGCACATTATTTACGGCGCAATACGCACCGTGGATAATGCAAGTCTATGGGGCCGGCGGGCTGCTCCCGCCCGTGTCCCGCCCCTTATTCACGCCGGAATTGCGAGCGCAATCTGGCTCTCAAATCCGGCGTGAATAAGCCGTGTGAACGGGGCCTAAGCCCCATTTAACATTAATTAAAAACAAAAAACTGGAACACCCCTTTAAATAGGAACCGTCATTGTGTGGATTTAGTGATCCTGTAACAAGCTAAGGACCTGCGTGTCCATCACATACAGGACACATTTGTATCCCTGGACTAAAGAATGGAATCTGATTATTAAATGATGGCAAGATCTTGAAAACTGAGAGTTATTACTACAGAAAGTATTTTGGAATATTGCATCCTGGTTTCCGTGGAAAAAATTTTATTCCATCTGTAATAAAAATTTGACTGATTTATTTAGTTTCTAGCATTTTTACCATTGTATTTATGGCACACCTTCATCCATGATCACCATTTTTACCTCTTTTATTATTGGTCTATGGCAGCCCCTCTTATTCTTATCAGCAGAATTCAGACCCCCCCACAATAAAACACTGATGGTAAGAGATGCAGTCAGTATTTCAGATCCAGAAAGCCCCTTTTATTTCCTACTCATTCTAGAGCAGGGGTGCTTACTGTTTTCTGATTCAAGGATCACATTTCATATTGTACCTCTCCCAGGGGCTACAGTCAATCTTAGAGGGGTAAATACCTAAATAGTTAAGAGGTCTTGGTTCCACTTTGGGGATCAGGATTTGGGGGTCTACTGCTCAGTACTCCAGAAAGAGAACATGAGGCACCTAGTTTCATTGGGCTTTTTGGGGAGATTACAAAAGTGGCTGTTTGAGAATTATATATAGAGAAAACAACATGCATATATAGCTTCTTCTCCAACACATCTCCACCTTTTTTGGAGCCTCAAGCCTATCAGACTTTTTTTTTTATAGTGCACCTTGTGGATGTGCCATGACTGTGTGTCAGAAATTAATACTCCTTTGAGGAAGGAATTCAGAGATTATATAAAAACAGTTTTTACCAGATTCCTCATTTAATTTGCTTGAAATAGCACATCCAGCCTCATAGTGCCCACCATTACAACAGTGCTAGCCATACAGTGACCACCATAACACCATAACTGAGACCAGTAATTGGCTGCAGGCTCATTCGAAGAATTTAAGTGATGTCATCCCTGGACTATTGGCAGGGAGCTCGTGAATGACGGTGGCACTAGGCTGGTTTTTGTTTAACCCATCTGGACCTTTTCGCTAGGTTTCTAAAATGTCAAATAATCCCCGATATTGATGATACTACAGAAGCACTTTTTTTTTTTTTTTTTTTCATAAATGAGTTTTGTTGCTGGTTTACGCATTTATAATGACATTGTAACCAGCTAGAACTTGCACATGCTGTATTTACAGACAAGTCAAAGTGATTTGGGCAAGCAACTCGCTCACCAACCTGCTGTCTTTCCAGATTAAATTACGCCATCACGCATTGAATATCCAAGCGTTTTGAACAGTTCCATGTTTTATTGTAGATGTTTTTTACATTATTGTTGGATAAGTATCAGTCTAAACTGCCTGGTGGGAACAGTGCCACAATGTAACTAATTATGTGGTTATTTAGCCCAGAATCTGTGCTTAAGGGGCTAGCATAGCAGGTCTTGATTGCTCTAAAGAATATAAAGAATCTTAACTCACCCAGCTGTAATGGATTGAGAATCATTACAAGACAATGAGAAGCCATTTCGGGATTGTTGCCTGCCTTGATTGACAGTAGTTATAACCATATTTGTGACTGTCACAGGATAACAATACAGCATAGGAACATCTGATGATTACAATTGTGCTAACATTTGTATCTGTAATGACATTGGTGACTAATGTTGACTGAATTGCTTATTTCTGAGCTTTGCATGGCTCTGAATATATTTGCAAAGCAAATTCCGGAAGTAGACGCTCTGAGTGGGTTAAAATCAGACCGAATGTTATATACGTTTTTGGACAACCATAGTGGTGCTGATCTTAACACCAAGTAGGGAACCGCTCCTAAGTATCCTAATGTATTCTGTGGTAAGTTTAGTTGTCTCATCAAGTAACACATGGGGGAGAAAATTGTGGTATCTGTGATCAGCTATGCATGGCTTCCAACCAATCAGCTTGGGTATATGGGGTTGACCAAGGTCACAGTGGGCAGCACGATCAAAATGGCAGCAATCAGGATGCAAGGGTTGATGACTCCAAATTCCCTTCTAGGCTTACATGCATCTAAGAACAATAAAGAAGTTTGCCAACAGTCAGAAGAAAATTCTTTATTTGCCCCACATATTGATGCATGCTAGAATAGACCCCTACATAGGTTGATACTTGGTAGTTGGGTTTTGATGCAAATAAAGACTTGTTTTTGGATGCTAATGAAGTTCTTTAAATTTTTCTTGGGCTTACAAGGTCCTGCCCAGGTGGTCTGTATTAGGTATAGGCACAAGACTTGCTAATAGGAGCATTTTGGCATCAAATTACTGAAGACAGGGGGTTCCAGCTCATCTCTAAAGGTTTATTCACACGGTGTATTTGCGGGGCGTACTTCGGCACGTAATTATGCTGCAATAAGCTCGAATTATGCCCTGCACTTATGGTAATTCATAGCTCTTACTGAAAGCTATATTTACCTGCCGTCTTCCCTGGCGTACAATACGGGGAAAGAATTGACATTACTGCTTCCCAGTACGGAAAGTGAAGCTCGGTGGGGGCGTTTCAGACTAGTGCTGGCCAGCGCATCTTCTGAAGCAGTAGGCATATTTCGGAATGCACTGTACGTGCTGAAATACACCTTCTATATGCCGTGTGAACATTCCTTCAGTTGAGTGGACCTTAGAATCTAAATCCTAAAAGGATTGTTAAAAAAACGTGGCTGCTTTCTTCCTGTAACCTATCCATTGGTTTGTTTCTGACAACATGGCTTGGTTCCATTGAAGTGAATGGGGTTGAGTTGCAATACCAGAAACAACCTAGTGTACAGGGGTGGCATGCTTTCTGGAAGAAAGCAGACATGTTTTCTATTCCTGGGTAGCCCTCTTAAGCATGTATAGATCCTTTTCTTTAAGATAATATTTGGGTCCTTTTAGGGCTTATGTTTTCAGAGTAAGGATAAACTAAGCTAACTTGATACACAGGCCCATGTGCACAGTGTTTAGCATTGTAAAAGAGGAATATTCATTTGTCCAGATACTAAATACACATGTGGTTAGTAAGTAGTATTGGCTTCATGTGGTTTAGACTCTTCAGCTTGGGATATTTATGATGTATTCTATCTTGAGAACTGCAGTGCATGGTTTTAGGGCTTCCATATAGACGACGTTATCTGGCCCACTCAGGAGATATCTTGTTTTCTGTCTTTTTGTCCACGGACCACTGATTGCCACAAGGATTTTAACCCACCGTCATTCCATGTAAGAAACCACCTTTGCAATATAGAATTAACTGAATCGGAAGTCCTCAACATATTTCCCATACATGCATCCATCAATGGTGTTTGATTTAAGATCAGACCTTAGGTTAGGTTCTGTGAGAGATGTGTGAAGATTACCCAGTACATTTCATGAACATTTGTCAATGCACAATTTTCCGTAGCTCGACCGGTCACCTGAAGCCTGACATTATAGAGATCATTTGTCTGCCTTGCAAGCACTAGCAATCCTCTTTATACACAAGGCTATCTCCTTTGCAATCAATAGAAGTGTAATATGGTGAAACCTTCCCCATTGATCTATAGGTAGAATGTTTCTCCGGTCGATCATGTAATAATGCTACATGTTTATATCATTTGCTGTTAAATATCACAAAGCAATCTGGGCATTGCATGAGAGAAGCACCAAGAACAGACAGATTTAATATGAAAATCATTTTCTTCACACAGTTCCCAGTCAGTAAGGTCATTTAGAACATATACTTCCGTTTTTACACTGATTTAGTATTTTCTGCAATATCTGATCTCCACATAGCCAAGCAAAAAATATTGTTTATAACGTGGGCGTAATTATTACCATAGCAGCTCCTAGCTTTATGGTGGTTTTACCTATTAAACACAAGAAAAACCAGTACACAAGAAAGTATCCTACAGATAAATACACAAATCTGAAAAAAGGACACCAATATAAAACTTTTACTAATTTCAGTTATCATTAAATACATTACTTTTTGGACTTTTTCAATTATAATTAAATACATTACTCACCAACCATTCAAAGACATAGGTCACCAGATAATGAAATCCCTTCAGTCCATAGATAGACGTACGTCCTGGAGTATAGATTACTGTTATTTCGAAATCTCTGGACGGAATAGTGTAAATAATTCCTACCCCTATCCTTATATCCAAAGAAAAATCCTAAAGTGACCCTTAGTGGGAAATAATGTCCTGAAAAGAACGATCCCGCAAGTCTGTATCCTCACCTACCCTCATCAAATATCCCTAATATCTATACAAATTAATATCCAGAGATATTATACCAAGGCAAAAGTATTCACTTGTCCAGGGAAATGTAGAATAAAAGCAGCATTTATTGAAGACAACAGGTTAAAAAGCAATAGCACAAGAGATTACATCCAGATTTTATCTCTTGTGCTGTTGCTTTTTAACCTGTTGTCTTCAATAAATGCTGCTTTTATTCTACATTTTGCCTTGGAGTTGTGCCGTGATCCCGGCGGTCCGTGCGATTCTTAGTGAACAGGTGAGCTGGCTAGAACTCGCATAGTATTTGAATGCTGTATAAAGAGGCAGATCTAGAAATATCCTTTCTTCTTATTTATTATAAACACAAAGCAACAATGTAATGCTATTTCTTCAAAAACCGTAACATGCATAGACACAATGTTAACACGGGACACTCAGCTTAATCTTGCAAATCCTCCCATACCGGATGGAGACGCCAGCACGCCACACGAGCTGGCTAGAACTTACGTGCAGAGATATTATCCTCCAATTCCTAGACGCGTTTCGCTCTAACTCATTCGAGCTCCTCAGTAGGTAAAAAGAGGCAAGGTAGAAAAAACATATTTTCAACACATGGGGTCACAGGGTAGTGTGCCACCGGGGTGGTTTCCCTTTCCACCACTCTTGTTGGCACACTAGCCTGTGGGGGATTCTTCGGCTGTACAGGGGCCCTGAAATTACTCAGGACAACCCTGGCACCATGCATTTGCCACTTTGGGCTCACAACTGTGTGATAAGAGTTCCCTGCTGTAGGCCAATGCTGCACTGTTGTCTACTTTGTTCCATTGCATCTAATGTCAATACATAATACAGAGCTTTATAGACCCCATGCATGTATTTGCCGCACACAATGCTTTAAGGGTTTTCTTAAAGAAGTTCTCCTACCATATTAAACTTGTGCTGAGAAGTTTTCTTCAGGCTGTCTGTGCTGAGCAGTGAAGGAAAGGATTCTTCTAAGGCAAATATGTTTTATTTGATAGCGTACCTGAACACGTCAGTGAGTTTAAGCAGGGACATTATCAGAAGGTTTGAGTGGGTGTACAAGACACGACAAATGTTCCCAAGTGTTTGCAAAGCTTTGCGGAGTTTTTTTCCCCCCCCTCATGTGTTTGCAAGCCACAAATGCATTCCTAAGTACTGCAAGTACCGCAAGGAACCTCAAGTCTTCTCTTTTGTTTCTTAATTAAAATTCATGTCTTACTGGAATTTAAAGTAGCATAATGGAATAGTGAAACCTGTTTGGATTATTTGCTGCGAACAAAAGAATTCATAACAAGTCTTGTACGACACTTATAATGTACATTGTGCTGTGATCACTTCCTTAAAACCCGTATACTGCAGTGCCAGATGTCACAGAAGAGCTGGCGCTACTTTAAAGGGGTTGTCTCGCTACAAGGATTGCTTTTTATGTTAAAGATCTTTCAAAAACAAGTCCCTTTGTAATATTTGTCAATTAACAATGTCCCACCTATTCCTAGATATCCCCTCTTGTATGGGCTGCATCAGCTCCTCAGGTTTCTATAGCTACAGACCTGTTCGATCTCTTCTGATAGGCTGCCAGCACTGGTTGTTATAGCTACAGACCTGTTCGATCTCTTCTGATAGGCTGCCCGTGCTGGTTGCTATAGCTACAGATCTGGCTTCTACTGCAGCCTAGTAAAAGTCAATAAACACACGCCTGAATTCAAAGTGAAACCATGAAAACAGGACAGAGGTAAGATGAATCAATGCAGTGAGACAACCCCTTTAAAGTAAAAGAAAAAGTAAATTCCAAAGGGCCTCCTTAAACAGTGGGAGTCCCGATTAGCTTGCCCAAATACAGTGAATGATAGTTTTTCTTTTATTAGTGTGTGTACAGAGCAAACTGTCGATCACTGTATGTGGGATAAGCACGATTTTCAGTTTTCACTTTTAAGCTTGAATTTGTTTTTTTACTCAGAAATTCAGCACCGACTCATATAGACCTAGATATCAGAGCTCAGCTTCTCTCCTATGACATCCTGCTCTCAGATAGGGCAGCATAAACCAACTTCCAGGTTCCCTTTAAACCTGATTGGTGGGGTTTTGTCTGGATTGTACACAACCCCAGAAAGGATCTATTTACCTTGGAGCAAAACAAAGGTAGTTGGACTTTTTATTTTTTTACAAAATCCATCACTCAGATAGGAACTATGTAAGACACCCTATTTCACCCCACCAGACCAGGGGAGGAAAAGGGCACCTTCACACTGCAGGGGCTCTATATATTCCGTCCCTACTAAGTAAATATTACCACTTTCAGTATGTCGCCTGACGTGTTTACCCAATAATAATTTTGTTCATCGGGGATCTAAAAAGTAATGATAAAATGATAAAGAAATGGAAGCAGGGAAATAATGTGCGGTCGCTCCTTTATAATGGAAAATCATAAAGTGATGCATGAAGAATGCAACGTCAGCTTATGCAGAAATTGTGGCAAGACTCTTGAATGTGACATTCACGGCTACTATGAAAAGTACGGTAGGTACTTACATAAGCACATAAAAGCAAGGAAGATGCTGGGAGCTCAAGCGTGATGGCCCCTTCAAACAGATGATTGACTGGGTCCCTAGAGTAGGGCATCCACCGATCTCATAGTAACATCTTATCCTGTGGACAGTGATTTTAAAATCCAAGATAGCCCCTTAAAGGGGTTGTCTCACTACAAAGAATAGCATTCAAAATGTAGGGAACACTAAATGAAGATGTTTTCCAAATACATTGCTTTGTTCATTTTTTTTGTTAAGGAGCTACAAATGATTTTATCACCTTTTGAGGGCTTTCTAGTTTCCCAAGAGACTGACCTGTGTACGCCTTCTCCCCTGCTGTTTGTCCTAACTGATAGCAGTGAGTAATGTTATCACACAGGTCAGGGGCCAGCAGTGTGAGCTTGTTTGTTTTCTGATCTTTCAGACAAAAGACAGTCCTTACTCTACTGTTTACATTAGCTCAGAAGCTTCTCTGGACCTCAGAGAAGGTAATTTATTTAATGTAGACTAAAACAGAGAAGTCTGAATACAGGAGCTCATATGCTGATTACAGCAGGAAATGACAGAGCAAAGCAGCATTATTTCATTCATGAATCCTATGAAACTTTGATATGAGACAACCCCTTTAAAGGGGTTTTGCCACGATGTAATGTTGACGACGTGGGATCCTCCAAAATGGGTATTTAATCACTTTTCTAAATATATGTGATTAAAAATATTGCAGCCTGAGAGAACTACAGGCTGCCTAACCTGCCCTTAGTTACTTAAAAGCTTCTATTAGATACGACCTGACAAGAGCTGCTGGCCGGGCTTGCGCAGAGCACATTTCTTATCTGATGAGAGGGAGCTGAAGAAGCTTTCAAGGCACCGGGTAGAAATATGTTGTCTTTTGTATACAGAATCCACTAGTTGTAGTATGATTATCTGAGTAGATCCCTGCTTTATCTGATGACCGAGAACATGAAGGAGCTTTCAAGCTGCTGTGGAGAAAAGGTGTTGTCTTTTGTATACAGAATCCACTAGTTGTAGTTTGATTATTTGAGTGAAAATTTCACACGATCCCTTATGCAGGCTCTGTGCTCTGGCTGTGTCTCTCTCTCTCTTAGCTTAGCCCATGGCTTGTTTACATTTGCTTCTTTGCAGATAAGGCACTTCCTGGCAAAACCCCTTTAAGTATCCAGCACATGTGCCCCTCCTTGTGTAGCCGATTCTTTTCTGTTCATCAGTTTAGGCCCATTCCCCCATACAAACTTTTAGCGTTCTTTCCCTTACCATGGATGGTTCTATACTTCTATTATATGTTTGCTTTTAACTTGTTTAATTTGTTTTGCACTTTGCACCATGATCTTTTTTTGCTGCACAGTGACTGCGGTTCCCTTGAACTTTTCCTAAGCAGAATTTTTCTTAAAGCAATATCTGAAAGGTAACTTCTTTTGCACTTGCCAACATGCTAAGAAGTATCTGAGAATGTGTCTACTGTCGAGGATGAGTGAAAAATGTCAACTCCATTGTCCTATCTTTAGCAATTTGTTTGTGTTGCATTGCATTCAATGTCAATGGGTGAAGTGGGACCTGCAAAAAGCGAACGGTATATACAGCACATGCTGGTGTAATGAAGGAGCTATAAAATTAATGGACAGAGGCTGCTCTGAATGCAGAAACTTTGTATCTTGTAGGTCAAGAAGAACAGAGCTGTAAATCAGGGATATAGGAATTTATCTGTCATAGTGGACACTCTGCTTTATGAAAACATTCTGCCACTTGTGTAACCATCTGAAGACAAGATCAATTGCCAATTGTCCATTAGGGAGATTAACTTTCTGGAGTTTATATTCGTGTCCATACTGTTATGGGTTACAGATGAGAGATTGCAGAGCTGTGTAGCCTCTTCTGACCTGTAGTTAGTGATGGGATGGTTCATTCCCTTGGTTTTATTAGGCTTTTTATATTGTCCCTGTTGGGTATTCAGTATTTATATAGGTCCATTTCTAAGTTTTAGGAGAAGACATTATTCTAACCCATAAAATGGGAAGGAGTTGGGGTAATTTTTCCACCCTGCAAATCTGGCATTCCCATTCATAAAACTGGGCAGTGAGCTACAATACTAGATACAGCCCATAGTTTCTGAAGGTTTTTTCTTTAAACTCCCTTTTCTTTAAAAGGGTTGTCTAGCATTTTTTTTTTTCACTTTTTGGGTGAAACCTCCACTGCAGTTTTTGTAGCTAACACCAGATGTGACTCCAGCAAGAAGTATAGGTTCATCCTTTAATACTTTTCAAATCCACTTCTGCTTTCTGTGATAGAACCATATCAAGAACCGCCGTGTGTAAAGCCACTTTTAGACCAGTGTCACATGGGGAGTTTTTAGGGAAAAAAAATTTGAAATTCTTGGCAATCTTCCTGAAATTTGCATCTATTTTTTTTTCAAAGGAAAATGTTGCAGCCACAGTGTACTAGAACTCAATAATGAAATATAAAATGTACTACAGAGTATAGGGCAGGTCTATTAATAAGGTCTAATACTTTGACAGTGTCATAGTTCCAACCTTTTGCATGGTGGAAGAGGGAAACTTATAGATTATTGTATGAAATACATATTTTCATGTAGAACTCTATACTTCAATAGTTTTTTCATTTACAAATTGGCACAAAATCATCTGAATACAGACATTTGGTTCAAATTGTATGAAATCATTAAAAAGTATATTGGTTGTAGCCTAATGTGTAGTTAGAAACCAGATTTTTCTGGTCTTATATGTTTATCAAGTGAAAAAGAGGGACATTTAAGTAGTAAAGATCAGGGAGGTTTAATTCACAAGTGTGGACTAAAAGCACATGAAAACAAGTTGCCAAAGGCACCCTATAACCTACTGACTCAAATAATGTATATAAAACTTTTATTTTAACTAATAAAATATCCCACTCCAATTTATTATCCTCAAAGTCTATTCTGCACTAGCCCTTGGATATAGCAACTGTTTTCCTGATTATCTGGAATGGTTGCTATATCTAAGGGCTAGTGCAGGATTGATTTTAGGATAGTAAATGGGAGTGGGATATTTTATTAGTTATAATAAAAGTGAAGTTTTATGTACATCATTTGAGTCGGAGTTAGAGTAAAAGGTGCCTTTGGAACATTGTTTTTGTGGTTTTCATGCACAGCCTACCACTCATCTGGGTTTTGATGCTTTGTGATTGACAAAAGTTCTGACTGTTCTTTCCAAGTAGTGATGCCTGGGAGGGCTAGACAGTCTAGTGCCGTACGTTGATCATGGCGCTGATAAATCTAGCGCACATTTAGACGGTCTAGTCTGTGTACACTACCTGTTAGTTGGCTTACCTAAAAACGCAGGGATTATCAAACATTAGAAAAATACTCCAAAATATGAATCATGAACATTGAAACTGTTACTAGAGTATTTTTTTTAAACCAAAACAAAAAGTCACCCAAGACTGCAGGAAGGAGGTCTGGCCATGCATTCTGTTGCTTGAAAAAGACCTTGCATGGACAAAATGTAGGGAACACTAAATGAAGACGTTGCCTTTTATAATGTTATATATAACAAATAAGAATTTTTCTTGACAATCCTGGTGCCAAGTTTGCTCAGGGCTGGACACATGATACATTAGGACTTTATTTTAAGACGCAACTACCAGCTCTGTCCCAGCTTTTAGCTGCCACCATCTGCCTAAACAATAAGTTATTTTGTAACTAGATTTCTATTAATTTTGTATGATTCATTTAAAAACATATACTGTATATTCACACATATTTTTGTAAATATTGTATTATACCTTTTCATGGGACAACACTAGATATGGCACTTTGATACAATGTAAAGCAATCGGCCATCAATGTCTACACCGCTGGCAATGAAAGTGAGTGCACACCTAAGTGATCTAGGAAGAGAAAAAAAGACATACCGCACGTCCATACCCTTACCATACGTTGATCTACTGTTTCTTAGCAAAAATATTTTCAGAAATAAATAGGAGGTTCTAGGTGAACTTTTTGATCAAATGGTATAAGCCCACTCACCACTTCACAGCAACCTCTATAAAGTGGGTCCCTACACTATGTTGTAGCAACGCATGGCAGCCACCGCCGCAGTGACTGCAGCACCAGTAAGGGGAACAACCCAGTGGCCCAACACCCCTAATTGAAAATGGACAGATTGTGCCCAAAGTGTTAATATTTTGTGAGGCCACCATTCTCTTTTGGTACTGCCTTGACTGTCTTGGGCATGGATTTCACCAGTGTCACAGGTTGCAGCCACTGGAATCCTCCTCCATGACATCACAGAGATGGTGGGTGTTAGAGACCTTGCACCAGTCCAACACCTTTACTCTAATTTTCTTTAGCAAGGCAGTGGTCGTCTTGGAGGTGTGTTTGGGGTCATTATGTTGGAATAATGCCTTGCGGCCCAGTTTCTGAAAGGAGGGAATCGTGCTCTGCTTCGGTATGTCACAGTACATGTTGACATTTATGGTTTCATGAATGGAGCTCCCCACAGCCGGCAACACTTATGCAGCCCCAAAGCATGAGACTCCCACCATCATGCTTGACTGTAGGCAAGACACACTTGTCTTTGTACTCCTCATCTGTTTCCTTCATGCACACTTGACACCATCTGAACCAAATAAGTTTATCTTGGTCCCATCAGGACATGGTTCCAGTAATCTTGTCTTCAGCAGACTGTTTGGGGGCTTTCTTTTGCATCATCTTTAGAAGAGGCTTTCTTCTGGGACCATAGCCATGCAGATTAATTTGATGCACTGTGCAGCTTATGGTCTGAGCGCTGACAGGCTGATATAAGAGTGTGTGAGAGTGATGACACCAAATTTACCAGACATGCTCCTCATTCACACCTCAGACCTTGTAACACTAACAAGTCACATGACACCATAGAGGGAAAATGGCAAATTGGGCACAATTTTGCCATTTTCATTCAGGGATGTACTCCTTTTTGTTGCCAGTGGTTTAGCCATTGATGGCTATGTGTTGAGGTAATTTGAGGGCACACCAAAGTTACACTGTTATAAGCTGTAGACTGCCGATTTGATGCACGACAATTTTTCCACGGCCCAGTGGGGGGCGGGCATATAGGGGGCCTGGTTATTGGGGGCGGGGTTATGGAGGGGGTTGGATGTTTAGAATCACACACACAAAAAACCCCAATAAAGTGTATACTGTGTCATTTAGGGGTATCGTATGAGGTAACCAGTATTTTATAACTGGAGACTGATTGTCAGCTCTGTGGGTCACTATTATATTAATAATGCTGACCCACAGAGCTGATAATCAGTCTGCAGTAATATTGATCAGCTCTGTGGGTCAGCATTATACATGTATATAATATACATATGTAATAAACTCTGTCATTATAGAGATATATGCCCCTGTAATAATAAATATAGCCCCCCAGTAGTGATAGTGATACATAGCTGCCCCCAGTAGTGATAGTGATACATAGCTGCCCCAGTAGTGATAATGACACATAGCTGCCCCTGTAGTGATAATGACACATAGCTGCCCCTGTAGTGATAATGACACATAGCTGCCCCTGTAGTGATAATGACACATAGCTGCCCCAGTAGTGATAGTGATACATAGCTGCCCCAGTAGTGATAGTGATACATAGCTGCCCCAGTAGTGATAATGAAACATAGCTGCCCCAGTAGTGATAATGACACATAGCTGCCCCAGTAGTGATAATGACACATAGCTGCCCCCAGTAGTGATAATGACACATAGCTGCCCCCAGTAGTGATAATGACACATAGCTGCCCCCAGTAGTGATAATGAAACATAGCTGCCCCCAGTAGTGATAGTGACACATAGCTGCCCCCAGTAGTGATAGTGACACATAGCTGCCCCCAGTAGTGATAGTGATACATAGCTGCCCCCAGTAGTGATAGTGATACATAGCTGCCCCCAGTAGTGATAGTGATACATAGCTGCCCCCAGTAGTGATAGTGATACATAGCTGCCCCAGTAGTGATAATGACACATAGCTGCCCCAGTAGTGATAGTGATACATAGCTGCCCCAGTAGTGATAGATAGCTGCCCCCAGTAGTGATAATGACACATAGCTGCCCCCAGTAGTGATAATGACACATAGCTGCCCCAGTAGTGATAGTGACACATAGCTGCCCCCAGTAGTGATAGTGACACATAGCTGCCCCAGTAGTGATAGTGATACATAGCTGCCCCCAGTAGTGATAGTGATACATAGCTGCCCCAGTAGTGATAGTGATACATAGCTGCCCCCAGTAGTGATAGATAGCTGCCCCCAGTAGTGATAGTGATACATAGCTGCCCCCCAGTAGTGATGGTGATACATAGCTGCCCCCAGTAGTGATGGTGATACATAGCTGCCCCCAGTAGTGATGGTGATACATAGCTGCCCCCAGTAGTGATGGTGGTACATAGCTGCCCCCAGTAGTGAAAATGATACATAGCTGCCCCAGTAGGGATAGTGATACATAGCTGCCCCCAGTAGGGATAGATAGCTGCCCCAGTAGGCAGCAAGGACAATAAAAAAAAAAAAAAAGTAGTAGTAGTCACTCACCTTTCCTGGATCCTCAGCCGCGCTCCTCCTCCCAGCAGCCGACATCAGACAGCGGCGCGGGGGGGCGTGACGTGTCCGTGCATCACACTCCCTGCACCGCTCATTGCTGTAGATGCGGTGCTCACTGAGTTCCGCATCTACAGCAATAGGAAAAGCAGGGACGGTAATAACCATCCCTGCTTTCCCTGTAACACTGCAGCCGCACGATGTGTGCAGCTTCTATCCCTGCGCGGCCGGATTACAGCGGCCGTACAGACCAGATGCTGACCGCCCGGACTAAAGTCACCGGGCGGCCGGCATCATGTTAGCCCGGGGCCGCGGACCGGCGGTTGGTGACCCCTGGTTTACATTGTATCAGTGTCACATCTGCAGAGTTATCCTATGAAAAGATGTAATATAACTTAGAAAAATGTGTACGTACGTTTTTCACATTACTTTATCCTGTAAGTTTAGACTTCCATTTTTGTGTAGGTGACTTTTCTGTCCTCTTTATCACCATCAGGTCTGCAGTGACGGGCAACATCTCTATTATGGGGGTTGAAAACACCTAAGCTAGGATCTCCCAATGACCATCAGTGATTGGGCCAGTTTACCTCCACTCTCCCCTGTACAGTGAACTCTGAATATCGGAGCATGCTCATGTCCAATTAAAGTCAATGAGTAGTTTTTTGATGCAGTTGGCTTTTATGTCGAGGTGACTGTGAACCGCAGAGCCAGACATTTATTTTGCAGCCGAATTTCTACCACCAAATCATAAACTGAGCATAGAAAAAATTATATACAGTCTCAAAGCTTTAGGATATTTTTTTAGGAATTTAAAGTAAATAAGTCTATTAATACATTCCCTTTAAGCTGAGTGCTGCTAGAGGGTAGCTCTCACCCGAAGGAGCCAATTTTCGCACCCATTCTAATTTGTCTATGTGGATGTATAATGTTCCTCGATCTGTTGAAAGGCACTTTTTTTTGTTGTTGTTGACTTTTTTTGATCAGAAACCAGAGCCAAAAGCACAGTAGAACTTTTCTCCATTAACTTTTAAGTGAAATATATAGAAAACAGTTTAGCAAGGAGTATTAGAGTAGCTTTAACTCATTGATTCATCGACTCAAGAGCGTAGTCCTAGAGTCAAACACATCTGTCAAAACTGAAGAACTGTTAATTATGCAAGATGCTGACTAAAATAGCCTCCTATTGAACATACAGTTCATGTACTCCACAAAAAGAGAATGAAATTGGGAGGAGGAGGGGAAAGCGTAGTCCATAAGAGAGTAGTGGTTAAGAGGATGGGGCTTATGTTCAGTTTAATAGACATTGCATCCAAACAGTTCAGGTCATGAAGGAATAGTTATTAAGACCTATATGAAGATACATATAGATACTAACCATTAATAATCCAGGGTTCTGGGACTTGAGCTTTATGGCGGACAACTATATGATTTTTTTTAACCAAATATTTGTAAAATGGCTAAAGAGGGGTGATTTCAACATTTAATGTTTTTTTTAAACTTTTTTTTTTTCTTTAACACGGAGTCCCCGCAATCGTGGTGGTCAAGTACAATAGGGTCAAGTACAACGATGGAGGTATTACTACTTCCTGCCGCTACAAAGCCCCTTACTGACACTGGGGGGCAGGTTTACATCCAGAGTCGTTAAGGGGTTAATTATTTATTAATTTGGGAACTGCTGGGCAACACATAATCCGATATAAAGGCTTCGATAATAGGCCACTTATTTTCATTTTTCATTACCAATGAATCCGATGTGTGAACATACCCTTTACTGATGCACCTCTAAAACCTTCAAATTCTTAGGTCCTGTCAAAGGAATCGCGGGCCAATACAGTGGCCATGTGGTTGTAGATCCCAGTTGTATACCGGTGCTGTGCAGACCATAGAAGTTATGACAGAACATCTTCTCTGTTTGTAAACCTGGCGCAGACTGATTAGTCTTTAAGAGAAGTTATGATGAGTTTGCTTTAAAGACACCAACAAAAGCAAGACCTGGAGCATACCTTGTTGGATTACACACAGACCACTGTTCTACACATACTGAAAAAAATAGATATATTAAAAGGGGGTTCTCACAAAGCTGTTTCACCGACTGTGCTCTTCACAACTTGATTCAGTCTTCCTGTTCAGGGTGTGGGTGGTTCTTCAGCAGTGATTGACACATCTGCTCTGCCATTTCTATCTGAATCTGTTAGTGGGATATTAGGGATGGAGGGGTTGTAACAGCAGGGCACAAGGCTACAGTGCTCTAAAGGGTTAACATCTGTCAACACGAAACGAACAAGTGCCTGTGCTGCTGACCAGGTAAAGCAGAGAGCGGTGTTACCATCCCAGCCTTTGCTTCTAGAGCAGAGAAAGGTGGTTGGTAACCTAGAGAAGCTTGTGCACACAAGCAGGATAAAAGAATTGCTCTAACTGTGAAAGTTAAAAAATGTATTTAGTAATGGTCTTTATCTTTGCCCACATGTTTAAAGCTAATTATTAATGTGTTGAGACTATCACTTTAGCTCTTAATTTTTTGTGCTTAAACAGCTAAACTTTTTCTAAGACACAGGTCTGCTTTTTATTTGCAGATCATAAAATTAGAGAGATGTTCTGCCGAGTAGTCTTCTGTTCATGGTTCATTTTCTCACGTAATTTTTGTATTTCTGTACAAGGAAAATAATACTGCATTAACCATTGAGTTCCACTGCACCTAATTGCCTGTCATACCATTGGTCTTCTTTACCTGACCTCAGCTGCCCCACACTACTTTGTGATATGTATTATTAGTCCACCATGGCACTTCAGTGAAGTGGTTAATAAATAGCTGTAGTGTCACGCAATCACTGTGTAAGCCTAGCACTGCCTAGGGTTTATAATTCTTGCTTGTATCTTTGAGTACCTGTGACAGAAGACCTTTCACAATATAAGGACCTTCAGAGGACAGCTCCAGGCAAGGGAGACGGTGTCGGTAGCTGCCCTCTGGCCCACTGATACCAAATCAAGTAATCCATTACCTTAAGTAGTTACCTTTAAAGGGGTTGTCTCACTACAAGGATTGCTTTTTATGTTAAAGATCTTACAAAAACAATTCACTTTGCAATATGTCCATTAACAGTTTCCTACCTATTCCTAGATATATCCCCTCTTGTATGGGCTGCATCAACTCCTCAGGTTGCTATAGCTACAGACCTGTTCAATCTCTCCTGATAGGCTGCTAGCACTGGTTGCTATAGCTACAGACCTGGCTTCTACTGCAGCCTAGTGGAAGCCAGTAAACACGCCCCTAAATTCAAAATTAAACCAAGAAAACAGGAGTGAGGTAAGATGAACCAATGTAGTGAGACAACCCCTTTAATAGCCAAAGTACACAACAGTCCTTTTATCAACAGTGATAGAAAAAAGTATTTTGATGCCAAAAAGGCTGCCTTAAATGGGTTTTTCTCATTATAATTAATAGCGTTTAACATGTGAGGAAAAGTAAATTAAGGCTATTACCAAATACTTTGCTGTTTTGGTTTTGCTTTATTCAAGAGATCAAGGAGATTTTATTTCCTGTTTGTGCACACAAGTTTCTCTTGGTTAGCGACCATTTCTCCCTGCTCTTTTTATCTGATTGATCTAGGCTGCTATCCGTCTGTTCAGCCATAGCGGGTCACTCCTTGCTGAGTCTTCTCTCTAGCACAGAAGTTTTTTTATCTAATGTAAAGCATTAATGTTTAAAGCTCTGTAGCCTTGTGCACTACACTTTACCAACCTCCAATAGACATGTCACTGTCAGGATCAGCTAGAAATAACATCGATGGTATGCCAATCACTGCTATAGAAACACCTAACAAGAAAGTGTGAGCGTGAAGCTGCCTGTGGCTCTGTGAAACTGCATTGTGAGACAACCCCTCTAAAGTGGTTTTGCCACAAAGTCAAATTTACATGGGAATCTTCAAATTAAATAATAAACATTTTTACTATTCATCATTTTTAAAAAATTGTGTGCCATTTCTGTGTTAGCTGCTGCAGCTCGTCTCTAGGGGATACGACAAGTGACGAGAGCTCCTCATTATTGCTGCACATGCTCAGACATCACCTCTCCTCTCGGGCAACGACTAGTGTTGAACCCCAGGTGCTGTCACTCTACTCCTGTTCTCTGTACTGCTTATTAATTAGTCAAACAGTGCAAATAAATAAAATGAAAAAAGAAACTTCAATCAGTTATGTGCATTGAGAAAAAAAATCCACATTTGGCTCCTGCAGAGATTTGCACCTTGAACCGCTGTGATGGAAGGCAAAAGTGCTACATTGTAGCTACTCACAGGTCTTTACATAAACAGACCTTTGTTTGACTAGAGTGAGCACACTGTGAGGAAAGACATAGTGATGTCAGTCTGCTGGGTCACATGATATGCAGTTCAAATAAATCATACATGTTCCCTTTTGAGCACGCTGAAAGCTGAACAGGAAAAAACTAGACATGAAATGTCTTTGTGGCAAAACTCTTTTAAACATAGATACCAGGGTGTGCTGTTAGGTAGGACCACTGGCACTATGTAAGGTCACTTAACATTACAAAGATGCAGATGGCAGCAAATAATACTTGCTATTGTAGAATTGGCCAGCTCATGCATAACATCTCTGGTCAAGTGCATTTCAACAGAAAGCTATTGTCTGCCCAGAGATGTGCTGCCCACACCTTTGGTTGCAAACAGTTGCTCGGTGAGTCCCTGATTCAGGTGTCACAGTAGTATGCTGAAGCCGATCTCTGTAGTACCAGCGATGACGCCATTACATCATAGTCCACAAAGTGAGGCCTCTGTCCTTAGCACTAGTAAAACCAACACCTCATCCAGTGACCCGGTGTCCTTCCTCTCTTGAATGGGGGCTGCCTGAAATTTCCATAGCCTTCCTTTTGTCTTCCTTCACTCAGGCCACCACAACAGCCTATCACACTCAGGGCTCGTTCACACGGCTTATTTTAGAACATATTTACGTCGGATTGACTATCGTAAATCCGTTCCGAAATCAGTTGAAAATCAGTTGGAAATAAGTGTCACTTAGTGTGGCACGTATTTCGCGACGGATTTACAATCCCCAATCATTATATGGGGGGAATCCGTCGCGAAATCCGGCACAATAATTAACATGCACATTGTTTTTCCGGTCGTTTTGCGGCTGCAAATCCGCGGCGTCAATACGGCACGGAAATACATGTCGTCTGAACGATGACACGTATTTCCCATTAAAACCAATATTAAATGGCCTGCAACTTATTTTAGACTGATTTCGGAACGGATTTACGATCGTAAATACGGCGGCAAATCCGTTCCAAAATAAGCCGTGTGAACGAGGCCTCACTCACAAAGGAGGTAGGGAGTTGTGCTGCGGTGCCAGCAACCCTAACAGCAGTACCGTGAAATGTCACACCCACTGCAGGCCCTATGAGGAATGCAGTGGGGAGCTGCAGGCAGTCCACTAGAGATAAAGAATCCTGTACATACTATATATAATATATAAAGAATCTGTTATCCGTGCAGGGTCAGTCATCTCAATAGCACAACAGTTGGCTGCTAAAAAGAAAGCTTATTTGTGCTGTAGATTATATTGAAACAAAAAACAACATACAGCCCGTCTTCAACAAAATGTCATTGATGAATAGAAATGTGGATTACCAGGGAGACCTTATCATGAAAGTCAATGCATCCAGCCAACATTTGAATACTGATCGCTTTTTTTATTTTCTTATAAGATTATTTGTGCATTTTCTACTGCTGAGACTTGGTCACAAGTTCAGAGAAATCACTCAGCACTCTGTCTTCTCCACTTAAAAGAAATGCCATTAGATGACCTTGAAAATCTGACAGTGATTGTTCTCCGACAAGCCGACTTCCCAGTAATCATCAGCCATCACTGTTAACACTGCGCAGTTATTACATGTGAATGTGGAAAGTTGAGTCTTTGTATTTCTTACATCTGTCCTTTTCCTGAACCTGCAGCACGTTGGGTTTGTTGTTGGTTCTCCACTGATCGCTCTATAGATGTGTAGGTGCGCACCATGTACTCAGCCACACAGCAGGATTTCCAGGCCCTGGCCTGGACTTATTACATGCATAGATTGAAAAGCAAACCTTACTTTAATTAGGATTATAGAAACAGGGAAAACGGCAACACATGTGTCCGTGGGTTGTGTCTGGTATTGCAGCACAGCTTCATTGAAGAGAATGGGGAAAACTTGCAATACCGCTCACAACCTCTGGTCAGGTGGGGCACTGCTTTTAGTAGAAAGAAACCAAGGGCCACATGTATGAAAACTGTCTAGGTCTAAAACTCACTGTGTTGCCCATAGCAACCAATCAGAGTGTCCTTCTAATTTCATATAGCGCTCTGGAAATATGAGGGAAGCTCTGATTGGTTGCTATGAGCTCTGATTGGTTGCTGTGGGTAACAATGTGAGTTTCAGACCTAGACAGTTTTCATACATGTGGCCCTAAATGTTTGGAGTTCTGGACATCCCCTTCCCTAATCCTAGACTGTAACTTTTATCAGCAGGTTTTTTTCTTTTTGTCCCCCCTCCCTTCTCTTTAACAGCAACTGCACTTGTTTTTCTGTCGAGTGGGCCATATGAGGGCTTGTTTTAATATTTTCTTTTTAGCTTAGTTGGGTTTTTGAGTGTTGCTATTTAATGTGCCCCCTACGTATGACAAGGTGGTAATCACCCCAATAAGGGCAGGCCCACATAGGAACCTTATCTGACAGACCCCTAATCTACTCTATTTCCAGCTATTGCATTTCTTTCTACACTAAAATTGAAATTTGCATTAGCCACTGCTACGTATAAATAACCATACGCCCTGTATTCAGCTCCTCCGGCCTACCCTGAGCACTGATGTTTGACCCTTTATTCTAACAACCATTGACTTTTTATATTGTTCCTGCTAGGAACCCCTAACTAATTTTACTTTACTATGGAAATAAATGCGTCGGAGGGAAATCTAGTATAATAGGGAGCTGTCCGTTTAGGGTTCGGTGTGGGGCTGCCCTTATCGGGGTGAACACCCCATCTTCCGAGAGCAATGGCAGCGCGTATTTGTCTAGTGGTTATCCTACCTGCACACTACAGTTATTTTAAACCAAAGAGAAAGCTGCCTCCTCATATTACTGCTCGATTGTGGTAGGAGCATTTTGTATCAATCTGTTATTCACTTTGATGGATGGATAGATAATCTCTCTCCTCATTTCAATGAATAAAGTTCCATTTTATCTGTCAAATGATCCGATAGATTTTGATAGTTACTTGGCCTTTGATGTAGCTTTGTATGTACTTGGTTGTTATGTACTTTGTAATGAACCTGAAAATGTTTAAACCTTTTTTTAAGTAGGGTGGAGTGAAAAGAAAAAACAATCCCTCTACCTTTGTTACGGAGTATACTGTGCAGTATAAATAACATCATTTCAGTAATGGTACCAGCGTGACGAACCTGGAGGAATTCTCTTGGCCCAGGCTCCCATGTCAAGTGCTTGGCACCTTGAAAATGCATCATGGAGGAGAAAGGGAGTCTTATCAGCTTGGATGCCCAGGTCACTATTAACTGTGGCATCTATGTGGTTAAGTAGGTGGGATCAGAATTATATCTTACCTTTGCAGGTGGATCTGAACTGCACTGGATAACTGGCACCATCTGTGCATGAAGCAGGCTGTGTTCCTGACTCCATACTGCCTGTCATCCGGATATCCGTGAGGAGAGGTTAAAGGAATATCTCCATTTTTGTTTCGGTTTCTTTATGGTGGTTTAATACAGCTGTAACTGCTCCTTAACCTCCAAAGTTTATGGGGGCTGATTGAAGGATACATGTGCACTGCTCCTATGCACATCCCCATGTCTCCATGGTTCGACACCTGTTACCTTATCCCGCAGTCATACTAACGTCTATCTGACTTCTTTCCTTCTGTCTGTAAGCTAGCAAGAAAAAGGGTCATATGGAAGTGAGTAGCACAGGACTGCAGGGTGTACAGTCTGTAACCATGGAGACACATGGATCTGCACTGCAGTTGTAGACCCAAAACATGCTTCATTTCTTTTACATCCAACATAATAGTTGCAGGCGTTTACATGGCGTTCAACCATGGATTGTCAGATGTTATCAGTTAGATGAGAAAGCCGAGCAATCTACTATATTCATGTATCTAATGGTTGAGAATATGGCCCTGAACTACAGTGAACACTGTGGGTGGAAATGTGGGTCTCGGTTACTGTATTTTGTACCCCACAAATAAGCATAGGGACTGTTATACTGATGAGAAGATGAGCCTGAACTGCTATATCCTTACACAGTTACATACCCTGTTTCCCCAAAAATAAGGCAGTGTCTTATATTAATTTTCCTCCTAAAGATGAGCGAAGACTTATTTTTAGGGCATATTTTTTTTTTCTATGAACAATAATTCACATTTATTGTTGAACAAAACCTCAACATGTATTAATATAATGTAGTGATTTCACCACAAACATCATAAGCAGCCAAACTCTGAATTTCATAACTAAAAATGCACTATGTCTTATTTTCGGGGGTGTCCTATTTTCAGGGAAACAGAGCAGCTATAAGCAATTTGCACCATGCTATTTAGACTGCTTTTTCCTCTGTTTGATGGCGGTATACGCTTTGCGTGCATGATTCCCCGTTAGATACCGCTGAACACGGTAGGAATGGCCCTTTAGTACAGTAAAAAAAAATAAAAAATTCCATCAAGTTTAACCAAGGGTGGAGAGGTGATGTTAATGAAGAGATGGGTAGAAGTAATTTTAAAACTTTTTTTTTTTTTTATCCCAGAAATATGAAACCCCAACTAAAATTCATAATACAGGCCTGGTCTATATAAATGCACCCTATGAATGTGAACCAAAGCTGCTATAGCAGGGCCCGCTATCAATGATTGTAATGTCTTGCATTGTTGTTAATGCAGCATATGGATATCTTCTAGTAACAAGACATATACCCTATTACACATTCCCTCTTAGTGACCTTCCAATCCCTACCCATCTGGAGACATGGTGTGCATGGTCAGCATCCTCCATGAATGACTTGCCGCTAATGCCTGATGTTTTGACTGTGTCTCCGCTAATTACTATTTGTTTATCCACTTTGGGGAAATAAAGACCTTAAGCAACATCCGTAAACCAATAATCTCCTCTGTTACTTCGCAGAATTGATGAACTGCAACATGGACATGAGTAAGACGATAGCGGAGATGTTTGAAAATTGGACCAAGTTATCCGCACGAGTGGCCGTAGTAATAGAGATTTGTTTCAAATTTGCCATTCAAAAACAAAGCGGAAAAGAAATGCGTAACATTGAGCAATGTGCAGCAATCCCCCATCTTGCTGCTATTGTCACGGAAATGTAATTGTGCATGTTAAGAGGCATAAAGTATTGTTGCTGGGCAGATGCATGGCTGCTATTCAGAGCGTAGAAAAGAAGTTTGTGCTGCTGATCTCTCCGGAACGCTGACTTTTTCACCTTGGTAAAACAGAGTCCGTGAAATGGTTTTCCTCTCCTTGGTGGTTGGATGGGGTTTTATTGTGCGCCTTCTCAATGAACAATAAATGTAACTGGAACGGAACAAACACACTGGCACCCAAGAGGAGCACAACTTAGTGGGTGAAATGAATTCTTCAATGCAAGTCATTCCATGCCGTGGTTTGGGGGCCAACTTTGTTTCAAGTGACCGACTGCTCTTTACAAATGCTGTTTGTTTACTGAAAAAGCTATTCTGGGAGTCCCCCTTACATTGAGGAAAATTCCAAATTTGTTCTTCCAATATTCCATGCACTGCAGCACATTCACAAGTACCCTTTACAGCTCAGTTCATAAATTCAAGCTCATGAATAGAATGCTAGAACTGCAGTGAAAACTGACATGTGGACAAAGAAAAAGGAAAGACGTAGTAGTGCAAATGTAAGGCTGCCTAACCAATATAAATCTACTAGTGCATCTCAAAAAATTAGAGTATTACTGAAAAGATAATTGATATCAAAGTCAAATCGAGAAACCCATATATTGTATAGACTCATTACAGTATGAATTAAGATTTAATATAATACATTTGTGAGCCCTATAACAAATAAAAAAGACACTCCTGGAGAACCCCTTTAATTTTCAATGATATTCAATTTTTTTTGAGATGCACTAGTTAGTAATTCAGATAAACCCTACGGGTGTTGACCCAAAATATGGGTAATATATGGTAAATGGAAGGGCGTTTCTCTGAATTGGTCCTCTGAGTGGGAAGGGGAAGAGCTGAGTGGGGCAGCTTTACCCAATGACTGCAGAGCCAATAGAGATGTCAGAGCATTTGGACTGGGGTGCTAGGCAGTGGAGTTGATGCTTGGTGCCCCCCCCCCCCCCCCCACACTCCCAAATGGAGTTGATGCTTGGTGCCCCTTCCCCACCCCCCAATGGGGTTGATGCTTGGTGCCCCTCCCCCCAATGGAGTTGATGCTTGGTGCCCCTCCCAGTGGCGTTGATGCTTGCTGCCCCCTCACTGGCGTTGATGCTTGGTGCCCCCCCCAGTGGCGTTGATGCTTGGTGCCCCCCCCCCCCTCCTCCCCAGTAGAATTGTTGCTTGGTGCCTCCCCCTCCCCCCCAGTGGTGTTGTTGCTTGGTGCCTCCCCCTCCGCCCACCCAGTGGCGTTGATGCTTGGTGCCTCCCCCTCCCCCCCAGTGGCGTTGATGCTTGGTGCCCCCCAGTGGAGTTGATTGCTGGAGCCCATTATTTAATTACTGTAGCCCCCCATTATTTAATTACTGTAGCCCCCCTTGCAGCTAGTGATGCCCCCCTTGCAGCTAGTGATGCCCCCCTTGCAGCTAGTGATGCCCCCCTTGCAGCTAGTGATGCCCCCCTTGCAGCTAGTGATGCCCCCCTTGCAGCCAGTGATCCCCCCTTGCAGCCAGTGATGCCCCCCTTGCAGCCAGTGATGCCCCCCTTGCAGCCAGTGATGCCCCCCTTGCAGCCAGTGATGCCCCCCTTGCAGCCAGTGATGCCCCCCTTGCAGCCAGGATGCCCCCCTTGCAGCCAGTGATGCCCCCCTTGCAGCCAGTGATGCCCCCCCTTGTAGCCAGTGATCCCCCCCTTGCAGCCAGTGATCCCCCCCTTGCAGCCAGTGTTCCCCCCCTTGCAGCCAGTGATCCCCCCCTTGCAGCCAGTGATCCCCCCCCTTGCAGCCAGTGATCCCCCCCTTGCAGCCAGTGATCCCCCCCCTTGCAGCCAGTGATCCCCCCCCTTGCAGCCAGTGATCCCCCCCTTGCAGCCAGTGATCCCCCCCTTGCAGCCAGTGATCCCCCCCTTGCAGCCAGTGATCCCCCCCTTGCAGCCAGTGATCCCCCCCCTTGCAGCCAGTGATCCCCCCCCTTGCAGCCAGTGATCCCCCCCCCCCATGTATCCAGTGATCCCCCCCCCCCTTGTAGCCAGTGATCCCCCCCTTGTAGCCAGTGATCCCCCTTGTTGCCAGTGATCCCCCCCCCCTTGTTGCCAGTGATCCCCCCCCTTGTAGCCAGTGATCCCCCCCTTGTAGCCAGTGATCCCCCCCCCTTGTAGCCAGTGATCCCCCCCCTTGTAGCCAGTGATCCCCCCCCCCCCTTGTAGCCAGTGATCCCCCCCCCCTTGTAGCCAGTGATGCCCCCCTTGTAGCCAGTGTGCCCCCCTTGTAGTAAGTAATTATAAAATAACAAAAGATTACTCACCTGGGTCCGCGCCTCCCGGTCCGGAGCTGCTCAGCAGTGGGAGCTGCAGTGCGGTGTAAGCAGCGTGACGTCATCACGCTGCGTACGCTGCACGCAGCTCCCAGGGGTCTCAACGGCGGCAGAGCTGAGCGCCGAGGAGATCGAGCGTCATAGGGGGCGCGGTGAGAGCTGTGCGCCCCCTGTGACGCTAATACAGAGGAGGAGTCAGGACAGGAACGATCCGTCCCGCCTCCTCCCTGCAGCTGCTGGCTCTGCGCGGCTGTTATAAAACAGTCGCGCAGAGTCAGGGGCGCTCCTCCGGGCAGGCAGGGCGGCCGCGGCGCCCCCCGTGGGTGAGCGGAGCATCGGCGCCCCGGGCGACCGCACGCCCTGCCCGCCCCTAGGAACGGCCCTGAACAAAACACAGGGCGCACCATAGTTTGGGGAACTTTCCCCGCGCCACACTGGTTGAAAATCACTGCTGTAGATAACTGTTCATGCCTCTTACAGTCTTCCTCTACCTTCCTCCCTGAAAAGATGCCTCAGGCTTGACTTGCCCAGGCGCTCATCATAGATTTTCCCTGCTCTCTTGTGGATGAGTCCGTGCCTCTCAGAAAAGGGGGTGTCATTTTGGTAACTTCTGCTGCACAACCCAGTAACCTGCGTAGCAACAGTGATTGTTGTATTTGCTGTCTACAGGCCACCTTAAACACTTGCATTTGGAGAATTGTGGCACAAATGTAATGGCCCCAGTATAGTACATGACTAGTAGCTTCTAGTTTACAAATCCTTTTTCTCACTTAGAAAAGACTTGTACACTACCTTGTAACCAGTGATCTGTTCATTGCTGATCGTTTCTGCTGGTTTCCGAGACCTCCTGGAATACCTGTCTTCAGGTTAACATGAATTAATACTATAGCACAGAATGACACACAATGATATATTTAGCCTAGAATTAAAATGTAAAGTATTATTGTATTAATGATTTTCGTTAATGGCTAAAATTATAGCACCGTGGTGGGACTTTATCTCACATGTTCCCAATTCCCTTTCCTTCCTGTCTAGTGACTTTGCTGAAAGGAACAGGTCACTTTGTAAGTGTTCTTGTTTTAGGATGGAGGGTAGGAGATTTCCATGCTTCCTTTGCAGTGTTAAAAAAAAAAAAATAAGTGGTTATGCATCTTCTTTAAACAAATTTAAGCCATATAATTATATATATATAATATATAAATATATATATATATATTATATATATATATATATATATATATATATATATATATATATATTATATATATATATATATATATATTATCTTCTCTGTAGTTTTTATTTTCTGATTATAGTTTATTTTAATTGTCTTATCTGCCTTTATATACTGTAGCTGTGTGGGCAGCCATCTTGTCCTAGCTACTTTTGAACAGCATTTAGAGCGATGCTTTACTGCAGTTACATGGATGTGGTATCCATAACATGGACTCAACGTCTATGGGGGAATCTTCTAGGCATACTCTATGACCTGGGAAGAAGAGGGTGCGGGTGAGCTGTGACCATCACCTATTGTGAGTGATCCACTGTTACCTATACATTGGTGTCCTCTTCTATTGTAATCCTGTCTGTGATGATGAGGAGACTGGTGAGAAGTAATATTTACAGAACAGAAGGTCTTATTTTCTAATTAGACTTAGTGGCCACAGTAAGAACTCCAATATTGCACGATATTTATAATGATATAGGTGATGTTCACACGGCGGTTTTAGATGCATATTTGGATCCGTGTTTTGGACCCAAAACAGACCCAAACACGCATGTAACAATGTGCAGTGTGATTTACGTTGCTCTCAATGTAAGAGATGCATTGGCGTTCAGACGTCTGATTGCCGATGCGTGTTTTACATGCGTCTTTCCAATGTGTCTTTCAGATCCATTCAAAGAATTGACATAACCATTCTTGATCCGTTTCACACAGCAGATGCCCTTATCTCTAACCATACGGTGCATCTCTGCTGCAAAAACAACGCATCCAAACACGCAGCACACTTTGGGTGCGTTTTGGATGTGTCTTATGCAGCACTTTTGAATACATTTTTTGGATCGAAAACGTATTCAAAACGCCGTCTGAACATACCCATATAGTGATCTAGAAGAAGGAAAAAAAAAAGTTTAACATAAAAATGCAACTCAAACAATAGATCATTTTCTAATGATCATAATTCTTTTTAAGGGGCTGTGCTAAGACTGAAATATTGCCATTACATCCATTGAATTACAGGTGATACAATGAAATTACAGATAGTCCCCGACTTAAAACGTTCCAACTTACATCCGTCCCCTAGTTAAAAACGGAGACTTGTGGGGAATGCTGGCACTTGTAGTTCCATGTTCCACAGCAGATAGTAGCTGTGGAATGACAAGTTCCAGCATGCCATAGCAGCAGATGAGGTGAAACCTTCTTAACAGGGGCACAGACAGGAAAACAAAGGTAAAATCCCTTCCCTGCACTATCTAAAACTAAAAAGAACCCTTTTGTGCTGGAGTAACATTTAATACATGTACCTGTTCTGACTTGCATACAAATTCAACTTAAAAACAAACCTACAGTCCCTATCCCGTTCATAACCCGGGGATTGTCTGTACTGCAATGCAAAAACTTCTCACCCCAGCTGGCACGTTGTCCTCGGGCTTGGGTTTTTTGGTTGCCTGTGGCAATGTCCTCTTCTTTTTGCTCTAGGACGAGCATGTCCCCTTGATTCCTGCACTGTATATGGCAATTTGCTGTTGTCTTCTCTCTATGGGTGGTGGTGTCATTCTTCCTGCGTAGGGCGGGCACACACCTACAGCTGTACTTGCCCTGCTTAGCCAGGCTCTTAAGTATTCCAGAGAAAATGTAGTTTTCACTAAATCAACACAATGTGTTTCCTGCTGCAAGATCCCCAACTTTCAGAAAGACCAGTGCTAGCGGAGCAAAATGGAGATGGGAGAAAATAGAGGAGGAGGTGGGTGAATGCACAGTTAGTGAGTAAAGCAGTTTTTTTTTTTCCTAAGGAAATGGGGACATGGTGATAAACCTTTCTAGTGCAAAGGCAGTTAGTTTTGAGCTAGTGTGTGTAGATGCTGAGCGGATGGCCCATGCAGAAAATGAATTAACCAAAATCAGCAATAAGTATTGGTTAAACATTTTTAGATGTTCAATCATTGACCTTGTTCTAGGTAAACTTCATGCATGTTTTGTTTTGCTTGTACTTTAATACGCTTTTTTTTTTTTTTTTTGAGTCAGAAAACCTCTTTGTCTGTCAGGGCATGATAAAAAAAAAAAAATAGAGGAAACGAGGAAAACGTACCTCATAAACGCCCTTGTTCCATTGCTACGACCGTCCCGGGGATCCTGGCAGATGCCTTCCCTGTCCATTCTTCATGTGACCACTGCAGCCAATCACAGGATATATCACACATGACTATTGCAGCCATGTGGTGCAGAATGAACATTGAAGTCATCTGCCGGGATCACCGGGACGCCCGCAGTGATGATACAAGAGTGTTCACGAGGTAAGTTTTCCTTTCATCTATTTTTTTATCATCTCCGCATGAACTAATGAGCTTTTTAGTGTCTGAACACCTGTTTAAAGAGGTTTTACCCATGCAAAGCTCAGCCATCTTTTCATTCTCTGAGGCCTGCACATGACAGGCTACGAGCTAGCCTCAAATCCAGAAGTAACTAGATGGGACATTATCTGCTGTGAGCTATTTTTATGGAATATGTGCTTTAAGGCTATGTTCACACGGCTTAAAATGGGACGTATTTCAGTCCGTAATTACGCGCCGTACTGCGCGAATTACAGCTGGAATACGTCCCAGTCATTATGGTAATCCACAGTTCTCATAGAGAACTATCGATTACGTCTCCTCTCCCTGCTCGGCGAATAGAAGAATAGCGCCTCTGGTAATGAATGTCTAGGGGCCGGCGTGGTGCCGGCCCCCCGCTCCCGCTCCGCCCAAGTCCAAACGGCGTAATTGCGGGGCGTAATTACGCCCCGCAAATGAGCTGTGTGATCATAGCCTAAGGCCATTGCTGCAAACATAATGTGACTGGTTTGTTATTGAAAACAGTTACTGAGCTTTTTGTCAGGCACATTCTTAGTCTAGCTGTGATCCTGTAATACAGTGGGACATCAGAGTACTGCATGATGCTGGGTTTAAAGGTTACACTTTCCAGAGAAAGGTCTGCGCAGGCCCTGAGCAAGCCACAAATGTGTTACAGAACTGTGAATGCAGCCCTGGAGTTTTATACATCCTGGGCATTTCTTCTATGTGACAATGGAGTGGACATGGACATTAAGCCATTTCACTTGGGATAGATGTGGTTGCAGCACTGTGGGTTTGCAGTGTTGGGGTCCTGGATTCAAATCTTACCATGGACAATATCTGCAACGAGTTTGTATGTTTTCTCTGTGTTTGAGTTTTCCCCACACTCCCCCCCAAAAAAATACTGATAGATTAATCTGTAATTTAGAACTGTGAGCCCCAATGGGGACAATGATCAATCTGAATGATGACAATCTCTGTACAGCACTGTGGTAAATAACCGCGCTACACAAATGAATAAAATGCTGTCACCCTCTTGTACGACTCTGTTCATATGACAGCTGTGTTCTGTTCCGTTAAGGTTCCAGTGTGTCTGACATTGAATACGGTAGTCTGCAATACTGTTCATAGACTTCTCATGAAAGGATAGTCTATTATTTTGAAACTTGTGTCTGCTGTTTGAAGGGACTAAAAATAGGAAAAAAAAGTGGACTGTAGTGGTATGTTCACACAGCGTGTTGGATCCATTTTTGGATCGGTTTTTCATGACATGAAAAACGTATTGAAAACTGCATCCAAAAATCATATCCAAAAGCGCATCTGCAAATGCGTTTTGGATGCATTTTTCGAATCAGTTTTTCAATGCGTTTTCTTTCAAATCAAAGACATTCAAATTTAAAAAAAAAGGGCATCCAAAACGTACCCAAAAGTGTGTTGCGTTTTTGGATCCGTTTTGTTTCCTATGGAGATTTCACTTGCGTAAAACGTAAGTAGAATTGACATGACAATTCTTTAAACGGATCCGAAAACGCATTGAAAAGATGCAACGGTGATCCCTCATCTGAACGGGGATGCGTGTACATTGAAACTCATGTAAATCACACTGCACATTGTTTGATACGGTTTTTGGGTCCGAAAAGCGGATCCAAAAATGGATCTGAAAAACGCCATGTGAACGTACCCTAAGGCTATATTCACACGGCTTATTTTGGGACATATTTAGTTCCATATTTCACGCCGTACTGTGCGAAAAACGGCTGGAATACGTCCCAGTCATTACGGTAATCCACAGTCCTCATAGAGAACTATGGATTCTGTCTCCTCTCTCCGCTCGCGAAATATGGCGAGCGGGGCGAAAGTGACATGCACATTATCCCGGCGGGATACACGCCGTGGATAATGAATGTCTATGGGGCCAGCAGGCTGTCGGACCCCCCCCGCCTCCGCTCCGGAGCACCCGCTGTATTTGCGGGCGAAATCTGTCCCGCAATTACGGCGTGAATAAGCCGTGTGAACATAGCCTAAAGCTGCTGCCGTTTCTGCTCCCGATGCTCTTAGCTGATGTTGTCTCATGATGGTGCAGCCAATCACTAGCTTCAGCGGTCTCTGCCTAAATGAATGACATATGACCACTGAGCCCAAGTCATTGGCTGTAGTGTCATGTGATTAATGAACTTAATATGGTGGAAACCGCAGCAGCTTTAAAATGGAGTCAAGTTCTTTGCTTTTCTGTTTTTAATCCTCCTCCTTGTTGTTGTCCATTATAAAAAATAAAAAAATTCCAAACTCCTTTACGCTGTCAGATTCTCTTCAAAATCCTATAGACCTCTTTACAGTTAAACGGGATCCGTAAGGACTAGGTTGGATTCAACGGAAAACAATCATACCAGCCATAGCTGCAGCCATGATGATAATGTGAATAGACTCTAAGCCATCCATTATTTCACATACCTGCTGTAGACTTTGATGAATAACATCCCTTACTGTAGTGGTGAAACGGTTAAGCCGCTGATTAAAGTTCCTAAATCCAGTTTCTTTTTAAACAGAAACTCAGCTTCACTAATAGAAATAAAAGCTGCCAGACCTTTTGAGAAGAAATATTTTGCATATTTTAATAGATCCGTTTCCTTATTAAATCTCAGGAATGTTTTATTCATTACAATCTACCTTATTCACTTGTACTTCTGGCTCTGGAATTTTCACATTGCAGGTGCTTAGAGTGTATGTTAATAGCTTACTGGCATTAAAGGGGCTACTTTAAAAAAGAACTGTATATTTTTGAGGAACATCAAGTGTATCCGTCGTGGTTCAAAACCTGTGTACAGTAAAGCTTTCACCTCTTCTATCCTCTTATGCATAACATGTTTTTCTATTACTTGCGGTGCTCGATCACATTTGTACTTATTAGAGAACCCGAACATGATGGAAAAACAGGTGGAAACTGGCCATAGATCTATTATTAAAAGCAAGAAAAAAAAACTTTAGATCTTGCAAGATTATTTCCAATTAACAAAGTGTCACATAAAGTAATTACTCGTAATGATGCAATCAATTTAGGACACGATTGATCTGCTATTGAGAATCCACCACCAGTATATTTCATATGCCTTGGAAATGTACAAATGGTCCAAAGCAGGGGCGAAGAACCTGTGGTCTAGGGGCTGTATGTGTCTCCCAGTGGTGTTCAGTGCAGCCCCCAGCTGGCACGGCACTTGGGTCCCAATAGCGCTATTGCTGAGAAAGGGATGCAGCTCACTTCCCTCTTCTATGCTGTAAGCCCTCACGGGCAGGGGCCTCTCTCCTCCTGTATCAGTATTTATTTATTAAGTTGTCTCCCTTGTACTTATTTGACCTATGTTATGTGTGCAACCCGATTGTACCGCGCTATGGAACTGAGGGCGCTCTAAAATAAATACTAATAATGCTGATCTTAGAAGATACAGGTGTACCATCTGACTTGAATTGTTTTTGGGATGGTGGGTGGCTATCAATCAAGACTAATGTTTTCGTCTTTTGCTCAGTATAGAGTTGAGGTATATATATAATAATGGGGGTTCCAACTCTGGGACTATTTATGTATTAGGAGAATTAGGCTACAAGATTACCCATTTGATTACGCAGCGAAAAAATTAGGTGGGTGAACATATGTAGGAATTGTAAATACTTGGATGTTTCAGAGCTATATGATAGGTAGGGGTCCCAAGAGTCTCTACCCCATGTTTTTATCCCATAAGCATCTCTGATGATAATACACCTTTACTTGTGGTATTATACTATAAAATAGACCAGAAAATGTTTACCCCCGGTCTAGGGTGAGTGGATTGAATGTTGTTTTTTTTTTTTTTTTTAATTTGTTCGGGGATTTGGAAAACCTTTTCAACAGACCTTTTCACTTTTTTGGATTTAGTGTAGCTGAAAACCACCTGCCATATCTAAACTCGGAAGGCTGAGAACCTCTGCTGTAGAGCTTGCTTCTTTTGACCCAGAATGCCTAGTTTATTGTATTCCTAATGTAATGGCACAATAAAAAGGCCGTTTCATCTTTTAAATCTTCTTACAGTTGTTTCTGAGTTTTGAGTTAAGCTTGACTTTAAGTATAAAGCTTTCCGTCATTTAGAAATATTATTCAGTGCAATGATGCATCATCGTCTCGGTACATTTATAAAGTTTAGTTTTCAAAAGCATCTCTCAAGAAAACTGAAATGAACTTCATTGATCGCAACATTCTTTTCCAGTTTAACAAAATACTTTGCTATTTTTAATGAGACCGTGCTTTTAAAATAAAAAAGTAATGAAATAATACAACACTTCACCTGCTTCAAATATTTTCGGCAAGTACAAAAAAAAAAGTTTTTAAGTGCCGAGACTGCAGCACCCTGATGACTTTTTAGAGTAGTTAAGATCTTTTCAAGCCGGTGAACTGAACTAATCTCTCGGTTGCGAAGCCTAATCAATTTCTGAACTGTTCTAAATCAAACAGCCTCCAGTCGTCTTAGGCTCTCATATCCTATAAAATACTTAATTTTCTCATCCATCACACCAATCAATAAAATACAGGACACTTTTTCCCTTAACTGCCAAAGTACTCGGGAGAACATGTGAAATAGGTTAATTTAAAAATAATGAAATGAGATTGTTCACAAAGAAATTATTTAAACTGGCAATGTGACTCGCGCTGCACCTTTGTTGCAGTAAATTCCATTTTACAAGTCAGTATAGCAGCCGTAAGGGAATTTTGATACGTAGCACGGATCAGATTCTTCAAATGGCTGTTACTTACAATTCAAATTAACGTCTTTTAATTTTGCATGGTTTCAGGAAGTCTTTGTTACTAAAACTGTTAGAGCCACAAGGATACACCATAAAAATGTCTGGCGTGCGTAAATACCTTGAGTCTTTAAGTCACTTTCTTCATATAAATGCGGGTCCGGACATGCTTAATTACAATAAACTGTAAGAGATCCAGTTCTCTATATGAGTTTATCACTATGTTATTAGCAACTTTTTGCCCTCACCATCTTTAATTATTTTTTTTTTTTTCATTTTCAATTTTTAAGCGCCATTTAATAGTTGTTTCACTTAGGAAACCTACTTTCGGGTGCCCTCTCAGGGCATTCACTGTCAATATGCACAATCTGCCATCCAGGACCACTATAAAATGGTCTTTTTCTCTGGAGGTCCCAGCATGTCTGTACATTACACAACCAGCCAATTGCTTTCATTGAGATCTGTGTAATACCATATTTCTCCTCCAGGAATGCTGCAGGGGAATTCAACTTTGACAGGTTATAAATAACAACCGGACACCCAGTCAACAGACCTTTTTAACACAAAAAATTTCTAAAGAAGACTTTAACTCACCGAATCTTCCTCTTCCCATGAGTCATTGCTTTATGAACAAGATAGTGTTTATATCAATTAAAGGCAAATACAGGGACCAATAGACCTTGTGTGCATTGTGTATCTGACTTGCCAGTCCCTCTTAACTCTTGCAATGTAGAAGTGAATATTTATGGAAATCTGTTACTTGAGGCTGTTGGGATAATAATTGAGACCTAGTTACCAGTTTGCTTTTTCTTTGGATTATGTCAGATTACTTACAAGTGTAATCTGAAGCTGTTGTGGAGACTGGTGATATGCTAATGCTCAATAAGCCCATATACATAAAATCCATTATTTCAGAGCATTGACATATAGCACTCATGCTCGCCTTCACTGGAAAGCCAAACAAATCAATTCATTTCCCAGACACTCTGTGTTCACCACTGCAAGCTGTCGTGTTACCATTCTCAACTGGCACCTTCCCATGTAAAATTATAATTTTCCACTGATTTCTAGCTATGGACCCATACGCTCTGTTTATTAAAAATGAATTAATATGAACTGTCAGGGGACTAAAGCTCCCTTACCAGACTCATTGAGAGCTAAAGTCTTTAGTCATAGATCTTACAAATGAAATGCATTAAGTCTTTCAGCTCATATTTATAATGTATTTACATAGGGATGCACAGATAATATCAGAAGACTGAAAAATCGAGTCCAAGATTATATCATTTTAGATCACTTGTACAATAATTGATATTGTACACAAGTAGTATGTTCTAAAGTAAAGGGCTTCTGAAACTGTGGTTTAAAAGAGGTTGTCAAGTAAAAAAAACAAAAACCCTCAAGTACAAGAGAAATCCGACTACAGAGGGACCCTCCATTCAGACAGAGCATAGCACGAAAGACCTAGAACATCTATATATTACATAGATGGTACATTGAATTGAACTAGAATTGCACAATGCTTCATTTCTCCTGCGAATGTGCGGCAGAGAAGTTAAAGGGGTTGTCTCATAAGACGATGCATTTTAAGAATAAATGGCTGTCCATGCAGTTTTTACATATTAAGTGTAGGTATACAAAAACCCACTAGCAAATGATCACAATTTTACAGACCAAACACCCTCTTCATTATAGGTAGCAGGATCTCAAAAAAATGAGTACACCCCGCACATTTTTGAAAATATTTTATGATGTCTTTACATGGGACAATACTGAAGATATGACACTTTGATACAATGTAAAGTAGTCAGTGCACAGCTTGTATAACAGTGTAAATTTGGTGTAGCCTCAAACTAACTCAGCACACAGCCATTAATGTCTAAACCAGTGGTAACAAAAGTGAATACATCCCTAAGTGAAAACAGACCAATTGTGCCTAAGTTTCAATGTTTTGTGTAGCTATCACTATTTTCCAGGACTTCCATAATTCTATGGGCATGGAGTTCACTAGAGCTTCACAGGTTGCTACTGGATTTCTTTTTCCACTCCTCTGTGACGACATCACGGAGCTGGTGGATGTTAAAGACCTTGAGCTCCTCCACCTTCCGTTTGAGGATGCCCCTTAGATTCTCAATAGGGTTTAGGTCTGGAGACATGTTTAGCCAGTCCAATGTCTTTACCCTCATTTTCTTTAGCAATGCAGTGGTGGTCTTGCGGGTGTGTTTGGGATCGCTATCATGTTGGAATATTGCCCTGCAGTCCAGTTTCCATTTACTTTGAAAAGACAATCTCTGTATATGACGCGTAGCATGTGCACTCATGTTCCTTGGTCAATCATTGTGGGGTCTGTTCTAAGTGGAACCTGTTTTGTTCAACTGCTGTATGTTCTTGGCCACCGTGTTGCAGCTCAGTTTCAGGGTGTTGGCAATCTTCTTATAGTCTGGGTCATATTTTTGTAGAGCAACAATTCTTTTTATCAGATGCTCAGAGTTCTTTGCCATGAGGTGCTATGGTGAACTTCCATTGACCAGTATGATGGAGTATGAGAGCGATAACACCAATTTTAACACACATGCTCCCCATTGACACCGGAGTCCTTGCAACACTAGCAAGAACCATTACACCATGGAGGGAAAATGGCGAATTGAGCAAAGTTTGTCCATTTTTACTCTGAGGAGTACTCTTTTGTTGCCACTGGTTTAGACATTGATGGCTGTGTGTTATTTTGAGGGCACACCAAATTTACACTGTTATCCAAGCTGTATACTTTTACATTGTATCAAAGTGTTACATCTTCAGTGTCGTTGCCTGAAAGGATATAAAATATTTACAAAAATGTCAGGGGTGTACTCGTTTTTGTGAGATACCTTAATTGAGTCTTGGAATGTGCACCCTGGTCTATTGATGATATATCTGTGTTCACCTTTATTCCAATTTTTTTCAAGACAACTGGGACATATAGAACCGGTCTAAAATTGTATACTGTTTTGATAAAACTGGATCATTACCATGGCCTTGTGTGAACACAACCAGAGAGTCCTTTCATATTTTATATGAATATATGTTATCAGTCAATTTTATCATATGTAGCAGAAGGATCATATGGACCAACACCACCTGGCTTCCTGGTCAAAATATAACAGATTAGGGCAGATATGCACAGCGTACAGCTCATCAAAGAATTTGTCAGCCTCCGATAGCCGACAGATGTGCAGTGAATGGAGGTGGTTGCACATGGGCATTCATTTTTATTAATAGAGCCAAGTGCCCTACGGAAATTCCATGGATGAGAATGGAGACAACCACACATGCTTGGCATTTCCATTCTTTTTTGCCAGGCCATTAAGAGAAGCAATAATCTGTATTAGCATAGCCAGATCATCTATATGACTTTGAAAACAGCAGGGTAGCGGGTGCATTGGCCTTATTACGGAATAGTTGACTGAAAGGGATTATTCACAATAGTGTGAATAATCTAATGAAATTTATCTTTGCGTCTAAAACTATATAGTTTGTAATCTTCAGTCTAGTTTAATTTTGTTCCTAGCTACTGCCAAATTATGCCAGCCTGGAATAGGGAAACTCTTAGTCTGCATGAGTTCAAGGTGGATAAAAAAGTTGGGGTGGAGTGGTGTCACGTAGTGAAAAAATGTCCTCATCACGTCGTCATGATGTTATATGTTGTCATCACTCTTACTGAAGCATAATATATAAACTGTATATTATAATCTACCTTTTAAAAGGGAGAATCAAAATTCTAGACATATTTAAAGAGTGCACATATATAGAGGAGCTTCCTTCATATTAAGGATCTTGGAAACTGTGAGCAGCTATTCGTAATGAGTGGCTCTGTGAATACGGTGCTCTCCCCCCGAGCCTTCTCAGATGTTGAGAGGATGTTTCTCATCTTCTTTAAGCCTAAGGACAACTTTACCCATCAATAATTGCTACGCTACACATCCTGCATTGTTTGGCACCTACATTTTTTGTATTCAAAAAAGATGTATATAATTAGTTATACAGATGTAGCAGAACTGAATAGCATTTAAAGTAGTTGTCCTGGACTTTCAAAAGCTCATTGGCCCGTTAGGGTACGATTAGAAATTGTAAAATAGAGGTATACTCACCTCTGTGACGCTCCCGTTCCGTCCCTGTGGCTGGCCCATATATCCCTTCTGCACATTGAACTTCCATCGTTCACGTGCAATGTACAACCACTGACCACAACGTCATGTCCATGTGACTGCTCTGGCTTGTGATTGCCTGCACATAGCATGTGAACGATGGACGTTCACTGTGCAGCCGGGTTGTTCGGGCTGGCCACCATGTTAGTCAAGGTGCGTCACGGTTGTTTTTATACATCTTCTTTTTTTTTTTTTTTTTTTTTTCTACTTCTAATTATACCCCAGCGAACCAACAAGGGGTTTTTCCCTCCTGCTTTTAAAAGGGTTGTCCCAACTTGCACATTAATGGCCTATCAATAGTATATGCAATTAAAATGTGACTAGTGTGGTTCCCACCACTGGGACCCACACCTATTTAAGGACTAAACAGTAGTTGGAACTCATTGATTTCAGTTGGAGTTCTGAGTACAGCCAATTATATCTTATCCATGTGTGAGATTGGACAACCCTTTAAAGTCCTTTTAGCCCTTTAGGAATACGAGTATTCACTGAAACAAACCTATCAGAAGAGCTTACGAGTCCTCTTTTTAAATTTTTATATGTCCCCACATCTGTGACCAGGAAAAATAAAGTTTGCCTTGGTACAGTCAGTTTGTTTTTATTGGTGTTTTTGTAGCCCAAGCAATCAGCGTTCAGAGCAGACACTTCCTTAATGTGAAATATAATCATCTTTATAAATGCAATCTTGCAGCAAAGGAAATCAATGGCTTGTCAGATAAGCCGCTATGCTAAACCTGTTTGTTGTTTAATGCATCTCCGTCGTCTTGATTCCGAGCTTCGTTAATATTCCAAAGGCAAAAGTTTTGTGAGCTGTAATCTCGAGAGAAGACAAGCATGACATCTGGTTCACACCTGTGGTTTTATGGAGAGAGGAGATCTGCTCCATGTTTAATTCAAGGCTATGAAAGGTGCATGGAATTAAATTTTCTCAGGTCTCCTGGCTTTCACTTACATTCTTTCAAGTCAGACCTGTCCTCTTGAGTTGCTCCTCTTTTAAATACTCTATATATGTGGGGGTTTTTCTTGACAACCTGATTTAATTGCAAGAAATGACTGTATAACTGATGTACAGTAATGTGAACTGATGTTTTTGCATGATTTATTTTCCTCTAGCAGCTTTGAATACTTTGTTCTTATTTTCTTTCCAGATCTGATTGCAGAAGATTGGTCTTTGATTAAATAAAAATGTAGCGCAAAGTTATCACTTTATAATGTGCCGACTTGTGAGATCTGTGGTTTTTTTTAGATTCTTCAAATATTAGTTATTCTTTTGGATTTTTTTTGGGGGGTGGGACCAGTTGTATAGTCTGAATAAAATCCGGATATCACTTGACAAAAATAGCATGGTTGACCAAAGGCTTTATTATTGATGGTTTTATATTGTTGCAGTTTATCTACAAAGAGGAAAGAAGGAACTTTGCAAGCAATCTTCAATAAAATTTCCTACCATTTTGTGTCTATGGCGATTATGAAGACTTGTCATAGTAACAGACAACAGTGTCTGTGTAGTCGGATCCTGCTGTCGTGTCTGTGTGCAAACGGATCCTCAGTGATCAGTTTTGGTCAAAACTAGCTTTGTGAGCTTATTTTATTTAATTAGATTTCTGGGTACGAAATGTCCTGTACGAAGTGATTTTCTCAATTTAGATGTCAGGTGTATATTTGGAGTATTCCTAACATAAACCTCTGACCAGAGATTTCAACAAGTTCCGCTGTATGTACATATGGAGGCATATACCTCCCCATAGGCTTCCATGATTTAAAAAAAATAAATAAATTCCTGTACCACACGGTTTGCTTTTTTATTTACTGAATATCCTTGTGTGGAATAGTCTGCTACACTATTCAGATTAATAAAAAGATGTAACGTGGTCCCTCAACATACAATTATTGTCCAGGAACCAATTAATATTTTATGTTGAAACCATAACTCTATGAAAAACAGCATATTGGTTCCAAATCCCCAAAATGTTGTTCAACATAAGATGAAGGTTTAAAGAAAATGAAGCAAGTAACCCAGATAAAGCAAGTCCTTACATATAACATCAGACAGGAAATCACTTTCTATGTTGAGGATGGGAGCTTCTTTGGTCATGGACTTTATACACAATGTACCAGGGGAAAAAAAAGGACCTGCCCCCACCTTGTGCCCAAAGGAGTCGCTTATCCTGGCACATGTAAAGAGCAGGACAGAACATGTAGTATCACACTGTACTGTAGAGAGGCGCTACTAGACCACCAATCAAAGTACACACTGCACGAATACAGAGGTTTTGCAAGTAAAATGTTCATGTTGATTGGTGACATTGTATGGTGTCAAGATACATTGTCCCAGGAAAGTCCATTGTGCGTCCAGTCTGATGCCGAATCTGTGTGTATTCTGTTTTAAAGAAATTAAATTTCACCTCCTTTTTTCCTCAGATTAAATCTGTATCATAAAAAAATCCTATGCTTTTTAAACTACTGTATGCCATGGATTCCCATTGAAAAACACAGGCTGCTAATTCCACAGGGCTGTGGAGTCGGCAACCCAAAGCCCCGACTCTGACTCCTCAATTTCCCAAACCTCCGACTCCGACTCCCGACTCCTGACTCCGACTCCTGACTCCCTCATACACGGCGCATGTTTAAGTGATAACTTTACTGTAGTAAAGTGGTATCTTCAGGCTGTTTATCACCTTATGATACAATAATCAAACTATTTAGTTAGATCAGACACTGACCAGCAAAAGGATAACGATGTTTTGTTCTTTTGAACACTTGAGTTGAAGAAAAAGCTGTATCTGTATCAAAGTCCAGTCTGCACCAACACTGGGAATGTGTAGAAGAGACCTGGGATCGGATTTTGGTCAAGATATGCTTGAACCTGATTCAGAGCCCAGAAGGATTCAGGCAGTATTGAAAACCAAAGGTGGATTCACCAAATACTAACAAAATAATAAAACATTTTGATTTTTAGGAGCAAAACAGTAACAATGCAGTTACAGGAAAGAATTTGCAGAACTAAGCAGATGCTAAATACTTGCAAGTCACATTTATGTATAAGATAGGTAAGATGACTGTATATAAAATTACAGTAGCCTCATGTACAAAGCTGTAGTGGATGGTGAGATATGGAGCCTGAAAGTCACAAGTTCAAACCAATATCACCATTTTGCTTGTCAGTGTAAAATATATTTATTGAACATGACTTTAGGACACAAAAAAAATTGTAAATATGCAAAACACTGCAGGAGTCTCTGAATTTGTTCTGAGAAATAGTATTGCTTCCATCAGATCCTGCATAGACGACCTCACATCTGATCTCATTATTTCCAGGATAGAGAACGGCCTCTCTACACTAACTTGGGTTGGTGGCAAAGCGGTGACCACAGGGGCAACACCTCTAGCAATGTCAGGGTATAAAGGAATTGCCTCAGCCACAGTCAGTTTTGATGAATGGTTAAACTTTTCTACTTCTTTGAAAGCAGGTGAAAAATTTTGCTGAAATCTGTTTGCCATGGGAGCAGAATCTTTTCCCCTGGGGCAGCGCTTTGCCTGCTCCATGTCATCAATTACACTCCTCATGTGATAAGGCTGAAGATATGGAAGCAGTTACACTGAGCGGACCCAATTCCTCTTGCTCTTTGCTCTGCATCGAACTAACTAGACCAACTTATTATATATTTTGGGAGTCTGAGTCGGTCCATTTTATGACGACTCCGACTCCACAGCCCTGTTAAATTCCATACACATTTCATGCAGATTCCAATGTAGACTTTGCATGAACGAGGCCTCTGAATGTTGCGCTTGCTGTTGCCTCCCTTTTCGAGTGCTAAAATATTTAAAAAGACCGTGGTTCATAAACATTAGAAATGACATTTTCTATCGACAAGACTGTCTGCTGCAGGTGAGCGACATGGTACAAGTATCTGACTATGGCTATGATTACAATGTAGGTAATAGGTTGGTTTCTATGAAGAGGAAATATTACAAATGTTTTCCTGGCAGTCATTCATCAGCTAATCAAGTATACAAAGCTTTGTAAATAGGGGAACATACAGTTTTAATGCAGTCTCTTAGCAATATGTTTAATACTCCACAACGAGTTTCCAAATGACTTCCCATCTTTAAATAGAAGTCTAATAAATGGGGAATAATAGACTTGGGAGTGAGTGGAATAATCACCCAGCGGTTTATTATAGCAGAGAGCCGGGCTGTTTGTTTGGAATGATTTAGAATGTGCTGTTTATGTTGGAGTGTAGCAATCCGTGTTGTCTTGGAAATTCTATTAAATTTATACTTCCATTTATCCAAAATGATTTTCCAGACTTCATTTCATGGTAAATCATATGGCTGTTAGCCCCAGAACAAAGCAATTTCTTAGCTTCTATATTCTAAGCCTTAGCGGTCAGCCGGCTATTTTCATACAATAATAGATACAGAACAGGGTAATAATACTCTGTTAAACAAGCCTCAACCTCTATAATGTTCTCAAGCTCTGTTCTTCTGGAGGTCTGAATGAAGGTGACATGCTACATGTGGACTGTGTACAAATAGGACCTGTATGGCAGCTCTGGAATAAGCTTTTCATATATAGATTGTTGTTCCTGGCAGTCGGGACCTTCTCCAATGAGAAAGTAATGACCTATGCTAGCGATATGCAGTCAGCTTATGAGATGGAAAATCCCTTCTGAAGGGGATGTCTCATAAAAACAACCCTCCTATGACCTATTGAGCATATTGATAGCACAGTGACCCGGTCTGGTGGACCTTGCTTGTCCATTTATTTTCATGATTAATCTGATTGGCCGCCATATAATACTACTACTTTCTCTGGTGGACGGGACACCATGCATTGATTGCAGTGATCGTCTTGTTTTAAAAATCCTAAGCGGAATTTCCAGTCTAGAATATTACATTTAGGATTCGTTTACACAGCAAAGACCAAATACCGGTTGGATTGTCACGCAGTGGGACGGCTTTTGTCTGTGGTTTGTGGATTCAAACCCTCCCCCTTCACACCCACATGTTCATGTTCAGCCCGAAAACCGGGCAGAAGAATGAACATGTTCTAAGGTTTTCGGACTACCAGCAGTGTCAAAAACTGTCCAGCGGAAAATCCGTGCAGTGGGGACTGTTGCACGGTTTTTCCATTGCAGTCTATGGGGAGCGTTGCTTGTCAATTTTACAAACAGTCTAAAAAACAGACAACCTGTGCCATGGGAAAAAGTCCATAAGTGGCAAACCCAAGGGTTAAATTTGCTGTGACTGATGGTGATAGTGCAGCCAAGACCAAAGAAAATAAATAGCAATTACCACAGCCTAGTCTTTGCATGTTAGGAGCCTAGTCTGTCATTCTTAAGAAGAAAAAAATCATTGTTTTTTCTAGCAAAATGACAGGAACCTTGGTAGAACTTGACAGACTCTGTTCAAAGTCCAAGGGGTCCATTTTGTCACTAATCAGACAAAGCTTTGAAGCCAACATTATGAACAAAAAGCAGCTTCACATCTGCATTGTCTTCTGTCAAAGGTAGTTGGATACCTACCTCCTACTTCATCGGTGTCTGTTGCTCCATTGATCATCCATGCTTTATTCTGCATCTCTGACAAGAGAATTGGTAACACCCAGCAGTCATACATCATATATTTTCAAGAGGTAAAAAAAAGTTTAAAGATAAGACAGAATTCTTGCGTTTGGAATATAAGCCTCCTCTAGAACAGACCTGTCGGGTGATCTAACCAGTCCCTTCTAAGAACGCTGAAGACATTGCCTGCCACCTGTCTGAACGGCATATCAAAATCTATTTACAGCAGGATATTTCTTCTATTAGGAAGCAATTAACTTTGGCTCCTTATCGACTGATCTCCATCATCAGCAACCACAGTGTCGTATTTTGACCTTGCATTATAGGTCATTTCCATCATCTAATGACGGCTGGGCTGGAAGGTGTTACTGAAATGAATTAATTTGTATAAAGTTGTAAACTCCAGACTGCATTAAGTAAAAAAGGAATCTCTACGATGCTATAATATATCTTCTTTTTATTTTTTTCCCCTTCTGCAGAGTAAATAGTTGGCTGCATCATGCGCTCTGTCAGACACCTCATTTTTGTTAATAAATGATGTCCTTAAACTGTGACAAATTATGTGCAGTTGTATATTGAACTGTTGGATTTCTACTCTCCGCTGTTTGAGACAGATAAATCAAAACGCATTAGCCACTTCCTATGATTCAAATGTGTTGTGTGGGTGTATTTTATTTGCTTTATTTCGCAATCTGGGTTGTGATAATGTGTTTATTAATTCATGCGAGAATGAGAAGGTGGCTTCTAGGCAGGGCTTACTTGGGCGCACAAAGTTGTAGAACCCAAGTAGATAGTGACTCTCAATACACAATGCATACTTAACATTTATATTCCAAATCCCAAGACGTTTTAAAGGGGTTGACTCTCTACAAGGATTGCTTTTTATGTTAAAGATCTTGCAAAAACAAGTCACTTTGCAATATGTGTCCATTAATAGTGTCCTACTTATTCTGAGATATCCCCTCTTGTATGGACTGCATCAGCTCCTCAGGTCACTATAGCTACAGACCTGTTTGATCTCTCCTGATAGGCTGCCTGCACTGGTTGCTATAGCTACAGACCTGTTCTATCTCTTCTGATAGGCTGCCAGCACTGGTTGCTATAGCTATAGACCTGGCTTCTACTGCAGCCTAGTGGAAGCCAGTAAACACGCCCCTGAATTCAAAGTGAAACCAAGAAAACAGGACTGAGATAAGATGAATCAATGTAGTGAGACAACCCCTTTAAGTCCTACCTCAGGACACCCTTAAAACTCAGTGGTACCTAATGATTAAATTGACATCAGTTTTCTCTATTTTTGGGCTCGTGTGAAATTGTTAATCAAAGCATTGACAAGTGTGCAGGGAGATTTGACAAGTGTGCAGGGAGATTTGACAAGTGTGCAGGGAGATTTCCCAACACTAGTTCCAGTTTTTTTTCTTCAGAGGACCTTGACAGTGACCTGATTGATTGCTAACACCTGTTCTACATTTCACCATACTTGCCTAAAAGTAATGGGTTGTCAGAAATTCCAATTTCTAGATGTAAAGTATTAAATAGGTATTTCCGCCTCGTTGATTAGCCGTACTTATCTCCTGCTTATGGACACAAGCGTCCCTAGTTATAACCATCTCTCTGCTCTAACAGGTTTTATAGCATGTTTCTTACTAATATACTGCAACCCATTAGAAAACATTCACACAGTTTGTTTTTTTTCACTAAAAAATGTCAGCACGTAATCAACATCATTTCCTTGACGTATATGTGGAATTCAAATGAAGAAACGGCGCTGAATTTCTGAGGCAGTTTTCTTCCTCATATAGCCAGTAATGGACGACATTTAAAACACATCCAAGAACTGACTTGTCAATTCTTTGTTGCCGCTAAGGTCATGTTCACACGGCTTAAAATGTGCCATATTTCGGTCCGTAATTATGCGCCGAAGTGCGCAAATTACGGGCTGAAAACAGCCCATTCATTACGGTAATCCACAGTTCTCATAGAGAACTATGGATTACATCTCCTCTCTCTGCTCGGCGAATACGCCGAGGGGGGAGATAATTGAAATGTCACTTTCTAGCGGCGTATACGCGCCGCTAGCAATGATTGTCTATGGGCCGGCGAGGTGCCAGCCCCCCGCCCCCGCTCCCGCCCCCGGCGTAATTGCGGGGCGCAATTACGTCCCGCAGTTAAGCCGTGTGAACATAGCCTTATTTTACAGGCCGAAAATAAGCTAGTAAAATTAGCATCTTCTGAACGACTAGGCTGACTTTGCTTTACAATCAACGTTGTTTTACCGTAGTTTTTTTATGCTCTTATGAGGGAAGATACAAACCTAATCTGCCACAAAAGCATTAAGTACTATGTGAACGTACCCTTAGAGCTCTGTATCCTCCTGCCCTGCTGTTAAAACTCCTCTATTAGCAATGTCCCTTTAACAGGCTCGGCTAAGAATGGCAGAGCTGTGAAACATTTTTAAGGGCTGGATTGGAAACCGTTTCTCCCTGGACTCCACTTACAAATCTGATTGCAGACTTCACCTTTACTGCAATGGGAGATCCACATGTCTTTGCAGATGATATGGAATTTCCTGCAACAGATTTTAAATTCACGCTTTGGAAAAAGAGTGAAATGTCACTTCTCTGACACTATCTGCTCAGATTCCATGTTGGATGGTTCAGACACTGAGTAGGCCCATCAAAATGAGCTTCTATATTCTAAGCCTTAGCGGTCAGCCGGCGATTTTCATACAATAATAGATACAGAACAGGGTAATAATACCCTTTTAAACAAGCCTCAACCTCTATAATGTTCTCAAACTCTGTTCTTCTGGAGGTCTGAATGAAGGCGACATGCTACATGTGGACTGTGTACAAATAGGACCTGTACGGCAGCTCTGGAATAAGCTTTTCATATATAGATTGTCGTCCACAAAGCTGGCATGAACCTCTGACACATTTTACATTCCATGCCTTAAATCTGTATGGAAGGATACAGGTTTATATGCGGATTCAGTGCTGATACCAAATCGGGTATTCTACCATGCCCTAAATTCAACTCCTCTCGTTTCTTGGTACATATAGGATTAAGCTCTTGTAATCTCTTGCTTGCCAGCGCATTCAATTTACGTAAGATAGTCCTCCACAGTGTCAAGGGTTTTCTAATTCATATTCTTTCAGACATAGTTGTGCAAAATTATCAAAACCTCTCAATATCTAAATGCGACCTATATGTTTTTGTTGACAGATGCAGATTTACTCCTACAATCCTGATGACTTTGACAGTTTTGGGGCAGCAATTATGGACAAGAGGTTGATTGCAGCCATGTCTGTCTTCTTTCAGGTAAGTCGTACCAGTATGATGGGTGCACACTGTATGCTTTATTTGGGCCATCTGTATCCTGCCTGTGGCACAACAAACATAATTTAGTTTCTATACAACATCCTTGGTCTGTTAGAACATGTCTTTCTCATAAAAGTAGCATTCCAAAAATGGAAGCATGTTATCAAATTGCATTGAATGCAGTGTATAGTGTGCGGCACAGTAGAGTCACCAACGCTGAGCTTAAATTTATGATGACTAGCATTGTGTCTGCTATCAAGACAGACTAAACATGGATGAAGAGCTCTCTATGCGGTAACCCCATCCTTAATGAGGATATGTGGTCATTCCTGACATGTCCGCTTTAGTAAATACAAAGAATCCCCGTGATATTCTAATTCTAGAGCATCTTCTTCGAATTGGTGTGGTTCCCCTTTTATATTCCTTTTAGAAATTCATTACCAGTTTGTCAGCTGACAGATTCAGTAATACATTTCTGAAGGAATAACAGAGGAACAGCACAGTATTAGAGAAGATGCTCCAGAATTGTTGTTTGATGGGGAACACAAGTTTTTACTCGAATAAACATGTCAGGAGCCATCACAGCTTCTCTTTAAGCCAAGGTTTTTTTTTGTTTTGTTTTGGTTTTTTTTAAGTTTTTGACTATTTTAATATCCGTACTCCCCCATATACTATGATGTAAAGTAAAACTGGACGTCCTGACACAGCAGTTATTGATAGATATTGGAATTAAACTGCATACCAAATCACAACTGCCCAGTTTGTTACTGCTCTACATGTAATGTTGTTTAATGGGGAAGGATTTACTAAAATGGTTATTGGATATCACAGATCCTCTTTAAAAACCTATGCTAGGTAATGTATGCTCACTGGTGGGCTGACTGCTGGAAAACCCACCAATCATGATAACAGGGGCCCTCAAAACCCCATCTCAATTCAGTGCTTATGGGTCTGATGGGAGTTGGCAAAATACAGTGCTCGGCTATTTTCATCTGTCCAACAAACAATGAACGCGGCAGCAGTTCACACACGACCACTACTCCATTTAGAAAGGAAATTTAGGTCTCAATTCTTAATATTCATTAGACTCCCAGCGATGATGCATTAATCACCTATCCTGTGTATTGGTGGCAAATAAAATAGGTGGGTCAGTCCTAAGTAGTAGCTGTATGGATCCATGTGCAGTGACCCCCCCCCCCCCCGGTAGCTCTGGACCCTATAAAATTGATTGACGTGTTGTACGATTATCAGAGCACTCAGTAGATATTAGTGGCTAAATTTAGGGGCCCCTATTACTATTTTGTACACTTCACTCTTCTAGTGGGTGAACTGTTAGGAGGACATGTCTGAAAACTGTCTTGGTCTAAGATTTTTCTTGCTGCCCATAGCAACCAATCGGCGTTCCCCTTTCATTTCATATAGAGCTCTGAAAAAATGAAAGGGGTGCTCTGATTGGTTGCTATGGGCAACAAGAAAAGTCTTAGACCAAGACAGTTTTCAGACATGTCCCCTTTAGTTTTTATATCTTTAATAAATATATAGAAATGAAAGCTACTTCTTATTGACCTAAAAATACATTACTGTATGTCGGCAACTTTCCCAATGATTATGATCCTATTAAAGAGGACTCTCTGCATTGTGTCCATGTATACTCTAGTGATTATAGTAGTACGTTTGCTATGTGTGATCTGTACATGGGCTTGGTTCTGGGCCTCAAGCATTATAAATCTGGAACTCCCTTATTTGGGGTTCTGCATTGCTGACCTCTGTGATGGGGAGGCTGCTAAGTAACCACAGGACTTTGGTGTAAGGGCATTTAATTACAATGTGCTCAATTATATGGACCTCCTGGACTTTAAAATGGAAGACTTGTTATGCCTCTGTGTGGTCCACTGTGTATATAATGCTGTATATAATGTGTGCACCACCTAGAGCATCTAGTCATCACTTTTGTAAATTACAAAGTAACAAGTTCAGCTTATTTTATGTTTTATTAAATGTTTAGAATTGCACAGGGCAATATTTATTACAGAAAGTAAATGCATATGTACAGTATTTGTCTCCCTTATTTATACAAGAAATACTAACTGCCTGCCCATGTGAGTGATCCTTATATTTAAGGGGATTGTCTGGGTTAGAAACATCATGGTCAAATCTATACTTATAATAATAAATTCGTATAGCTGGGGTCTCAGGACCCTCCTTTACAATCCAGAATGGAGTATGGCTACAGAGAAAATATTTCAGGACGCAGTATTACTATACATTTTGCGGACAACTCGTGATTTTAGTGAAAACTGTGTACTTGTTCATTACTGGCGTTACTGAGAAATCCAACTTTTGCTGCTCATTGGTAGCCCAGAAGCAGGATCTGTTCATCATAGAGGCAAAATTCTAGCAAAAAGTGACTTGGTCTAATATTTCAACTCAAGCAAGAATATCTGCTTTTGAGATAAAAAAAAATTACACATAGGTTAGTTCCTAAAGTGCTTACCTGCTTTTTATCTGCATGGCTATTGATAATCCGCAGTGCTTGCAGTTGGCTTGTTTAGCTTAGTAGCCTTGAGGTACAGTCCTGCCTACAAAGGAGTATAAGGTTGTCTGAATTATTTGTAATTCTATTTTTCGGTTGAATAGAGCTCCATTTTCTGATACAGAGCTCCAAGTGATGATCTGAACATACTATATAAAGCTACTGAGGAATTCTTGCATGCAGAACATGGGGTTCAATAGTGGACATTTACTTTAATTAACAATCATATTGATTACCTTTAAACATGTAAGCAAAGGTCAATTAAGATTATTACCAAGTACATTCCTGTTCTGATTTTACTTCTTTTCAGAGGTAGAGTTTTTTTTATCTCCTGCTTGTGTAGCTTTCTAGGTTACCGACCACCTCACTTCTTCAGCTCCATGACTTATCAGCAGCACAGGAGCTTGTTTGCTTCTTGCTGACAAACTTTAACCCTTTAAGGCTCTGTAGCCTTGTCCTCTGCTGTTAAAATCCCTCCATTACCAATGTCCTTTTAAAAGGCTCTGCTGAGAGTAGCAGAGCTGCAATGTCCATGCTGCCCACAGCCTGAACAGGAAATGGGAACTTGAAGCAGGGCGCGAAGAGCAAACTCTGTAAAACAGCTAGGTGTTTAACCCTTTTAAAGGGGTGTTTCCACAAGTGCACCTTAGCACTGCAGTCGGCTCATGAGCTGACCATCCGAGAGAGAGAAAAGGAAGAAACTTGTGGCTATCCTCCCCATTTATTTTTATGGGAATTCATGAGTAAATATATGGAGGGGACTACCAAAAGCTTCTCCCTCCTCATCCTCTCAGACTGTTGGCTTGTAGCTAGTTATGAGCCAACCTGCAGAACAGAAGTGTGCTTGTGGCGACATCTCTTTAAGTAATAATCTACGAAGGATAATGTCACGTACACACTTAGCAACATGTGATGTGGGGGGTTACTCTATCGACTCACTCAATCTTTCACTCAGGTGGCAAATTGAGCATAAGTCACACCCCTACACAGTGCACGCACCCCAAAATATACACACTGCCACCACCTTTCTCAATCTATCGGAGGGAGGAAAATCCATTGCCCACAAACACCGCTCACTGGCACTTGCAAGGTTAAAACACTAATCAACCACTGCTCTCTGGCAGAAACGGGGTTAAACACCAATGCACTGCTCTCCAGCAGTTACAGGGTTGAACACTATCATGAAGGTTATCGATTCTTAGAGCATACAAGGATCAACTTATTAAAGTTTTAAGCGTTAATAGAAAGGGTACAGTGCTTACAGAATACAAAAAGATAATAAGATGACACACATACATGCAAGTTAGGGTATGTCTACATGGCAAGGGTTTTTAGTCGGTTTTTCAGACATTTTTCAGATTTGAAAATTGTCAACCATCCCCATAGATGTCAATAGAAAATCCAAGCTGAAGTCTACACGGCTAAGATTTTCTGAAATGCTGATTTCAAATCCGAAAACCATAAAAAAAAAAAAAAAAAATTGGAACATGCACATTCTTCTGCCCAGTATTAGGGCGGAACATGTACTGTTAAATGTTTAGGGAGACGGCCGAATCCACAAACTGCAGACCGAAACTGTCCCCCCTAAACGTCCAAAATACGATAAAATACCATCAGAATATGACCTGTATTTTGTTAGTTCCGTGTGGCCGTACCCTTATAAAATAAAAGGGAGAAATCTCAGAAAATACCTAACCGTTACAATTTGGATAATTTTCTTACTCCTGGAGCAAGGGAGAAAAATGGAACTCAGCTCAGATGATAACAGAACCCCACGCTGTGAACCCATTTTTTCTATTTTAGCCATGTTTTTATAGTCTATCCAATTTGTTCAGGTTTCAGAGCTGCTCATCAGTTCATTAGGGTAATTTTTTGTTCCTGACGAGGAATATCTAATTGTGTCCCTTGATAAACCCATTTTAATGTGTGATGGGTGGTGTCAAGGTTGGATGGACAGATGAGGGTCTGGCCATCCTTTGAAGTAGATAAAACTCCAGGCTCCATGTCAAAAGTCCCACTAGGTGATAACCTGTTACCCCTGCCCTCTATACACAAGGCCTAATGGTTTATGACCAGAATTAATGATGCTTGAATAAACCAATTTGAAGAAAAATAAATACACATAATCGATTTGTGGTTAGAGAGAGTTTATATATATATATATATATATATCTATCTATCTATAGTCACTGGAGTATATTGTACATAGCATACTTTCCCATTACACCTTGTACATAACACGTTTCTATGACAGGAAACTGCACAGGAGAGATACCCTGTGGCTTTTTTGCAGTAAATCTGAATGCAATAAATTATTAGCCTATTACTGTATAGAAACAAAAATTAATAGTAGAAATGAGGATAAGATTTTAAAAAATTGCGTTTGTGTTATGAAAAAAATCTGTATGTAATATGTTTTGAAATTAACCTATTGAGCAGGTTTCAAATCTGCAACATAGTCATCTATGTTGCAGATACACTGTGGGTGGTTTGTTTCAGGCTTTCCACACTGGCTTCAATGGGGAAGTCAAACAAATCTGCAATAAAATTTGTGAATCTGCAACAAAATCCTTAATAGTTGTTTTTTTAGTAAATTAATTTTTGTTTCAGTTTATATAATCTGCACCACAAGAAATTAGCATAAAAATTAAATTGGAACAAATTTGTTGCTCCAGATTTACAGTACCTACAAAAATAGTGCAGAAGTGCAGATTTTTTTGCTATTGGAAATGCACAGCCTTTCCATTTCATGTATATTTACTATAACAGAGTTAGTGTGTCGGTTTTTGTACTCTTGGAGACGCATGCATTTTCTGGTCAATGATTTTCTTTATTTAAGTTTTTTGCCCTTTTTATTACAGCTGATTTGTAGTCAAAGGACTGAAGATACACTCAGAAATAACTTGACTTTATAAAAAAAAAAAAAAAAAACCCACAATATTAAGTGGTAATCCAACTCCTAACACTTGGTGGTCTTTTTTTCCTCAAATTTTCACTTAAAAAGCCACGTTCACCGGTTGGCATTTTCTGTTCTCTGCATCAAAACAAGTTAAAGGCTTGTGCTACTCAGTTATGAAAGGTTTTCCTCTCTGATTCTGCTTTATAAGAGTTTTGAGAACCCACCCTAGTAATTCAATGTTCTTATGCCAGTCTCGAATGCCAGGATTTTTCGATGCACTTTTTTTTTTTTTTTTCCGTGAGCCACTAACATAATAATGGAAAGGATCACAATTGCAAGCGTTAAGTGCTTGTAGCTCCTGGGCTTCTTTCCAAATTTTGCTGAAATACTCGCTGTGAGGTAACAATAGCTCTCTCGGGACAAGTCACCAGCAGAGTATATATACTGTGACTGGGCTGGTCTTTAGTCAGCAACAGGCATTTTTCTTTACACAACGTACCTGCTCTCATTATTTTACTGGGTACACGATTACTATATTTAAACCCCTTTTACTCTGCCTATTCTCTCTAGTGTATGCAGCAGTTCACGTACATAGAACCAAGCATAAATGTGTGTTTATTCTGGCAAAAAAGCATTACCCTGTACAAAGAAAAAAAAAATACCAGTACACATAGGTAAAAGATTTATTCTCAGTGGTGTAAAATTGTAATTAGTTTTCTTTGGCTTCCATGGGGGTTTTCACTTAGGTTTTCTGGAATCCTGCTTAGATATATTGCAGTTCATCCCAGGTATCCATCTGTATTACGCAACAGAGATTTCGGCCAGAAATCTAGGAAAGCTAGTTGTTAGTCCCTGAAAGAGCCTTGGTATTGGACACATTGGTTATCTCCTGCGTTTCCAGAACAATTTATAATTTTACTGCTAAATATACATTTTTTTGTACCCTTGTTTTTATGACTAACCATAAGAGAGAAAAAAGGATTCAATCTCCAGAGGAGACGAGCGTTCTTCACTGTAAGAACTGTGAATCTGTGGAATAGCCTGCCTGAGGAGCTGGTCACCGCAGGAACTGTAGAGAGTTTCAAGAAAGCTTAGATCCCTTTTACCTGGAACTAAAGATATTAATGCTACGTAGCTATGTAAAATCTGGATCCTGGTGGTGGGGGTTTGGGGTCAGAGATATGGTCTCCACTGGAGCAGATTAGTTCTTGCCTTGTGAGTTCTAGGGCAGTAACCAGTGGTGAGGCTAGACTTAAAGTCCTTGTCTCTCACCCTCACCCACATTTTCCCCACCCTTGGTTGAACTTGATGGACGCGTGTCTTCTTTCAACTGTACTAACTATGTAACTATATGTAACTATGTAGGTCATAATCATAAAGAGGACCTCCAAAGCACTACCAGTGGAAAAAGTAAGAGTAGCTTATATTGAGAAAAACAGTATTGGCTCTAGCACTAAAGCATGTTGTGGCACCTGGGTCTTTCCTGATCAGACTTCCGAGTCAAATATACAGAAACAGACTATTCAAACGAAAATTACAGTAATAAACCCTCCTATGACTATTAAATGGAATGACTCTAAGCTCCAGTACCAGAGAAGACCATGGACAAGAGTGGTGCTGTTTCTAGAGGGGGAGGGAAACAAACCCTTTTTATTCATCTCTTACAGCCTCTTTAATTTTAGTCAATGAACACAGAATTATTTCATTATTTTTTTTACAGCAAAATGTTCTCTGAATGCCAGTTCTGACTGTACTATAGGTCCATTATCAGTCTATATTGTATGTGTAAGCTGTGCTCATGAGGTGAGTGTAATATCCCGAAATTTAGAACTCATTTTTATTTTTATTTTTCTTGTTTGCATTCCCAGGGTCTTCCATTGCTAAAGGGGTTTTCTCACTGCAGGGATCACAGGCATCTGAGTGGTTTCAAATCTAGGGGCGGATCTCTCTCCCAAGTAGGGTGTGTCTTCCTTCACGGAGGACTGGTGACAGCATCATGCCCCTACCTGTTCCTGCTCCCTCCCGAGTCCCCTTCATTCTGTGTGAACAGTGGGAGGAAGTGGATGTCACAGCTTTGCAGACCTTCTGCAGGATCGTTTTTTC